>CM065384.1:36775000-37170000 GCA_033060915.1 Euryodendron excelsum | reverse complement strand
TATCGTTTTTCTGATTTCTTCCCTAGCAGAGTGTGAGATTACCTTTTGATTTACCAGAAGCAGTAGAAGAATTAGTAGCAGGTTATCAAACTAAATATTCAGGTATTCTCAATTCTCTGCGACATCTAGACGATAAAATATTTTCAGGAACAA
The DNA here is from genome assembly GCA_033060915.1 of Euryodendron excelsum. Classification (NCBI taxonomy): domain Eukaryota; kingdom Viridiplantae; phylum Streptophyta; class Magnoliopsida; order Ericales; family Pentaphylacaceae; genus Euryodendron; species Euryodendron excelsum. The sequence goes on along the minus strand of CM065384.1, from coordinate 37,169,847 downwards.
GCAAATCATAATGATTTTTGTCTCTATTTCCAGTTATCCTTTGATGATGTCTTGGGATGGCAGCCCAGAATCAAAAAAATAAGAGTTTTGGACCATTAAATAATTTGTATCCATAATTCGTCGAGATTGGATTGGTGTTCAGTGTACCTTAGTACTTCATCGAAAAGAATGCATTGGATTCCAAGTGAGATCCAAGCCTCTGATAAACTTTGATTTTCGGCTAGCCCAATTGAAAATTGGATTGATTAATTTTATGTGATAAAATAAGGATTCTATAAATAATTCAGATTATTGTGTATACCAGAAGGTAATTTTAATGTTGCCGATTTCCCCTCTTTTGCAATCAGTTTCGCTACAGCACCCGCTGCTCTAACTAATTGTCCACCCTTTCCAAGTGTGATTTCTATGTTTTCACTTGTCTTTATGCACTCCAAAGGAATAAGAAAACATATAAGATAGGCTGATCACCAATTCAACTACCAGAGGCTTCTAGAATGAGTTATTTGGCACTTTAAACCGGATCGGGGATCAGAAAATGAAGAAATTGATGTGAAAGGGAGGGAAAAGCACCAGCCGGCCAGGAATGATGACCAATTGTTGGGGGTCAATTTCCTCTTCCTTCCAGATGAATGGGAAGGGGGCAAGGGAACCAAGCCTTGTTTGTTGATCCCGTCATGGGTAAGGCATCTTGAACAGAGGCACCCAAATGAGCAGGGGCATCAAATTGGAACAGAAATATCATTTGATTCGTCGATCCTCAAAAAAAGAAATAAGCAAAGTGGATTCGTTGATTGACGACAAATTTGAAATTCATGTATATATTTATTTGTTGTCGTGTCCCTACTGTGTCTTTATTTTTTTGAAAATTACCGGAGTGTCTGTATCATGTCATTAGGTTGCTCCCTTCGATTCCATAAATAGAACTCCAACCAAGTTGATTTAAGTCCAAAGTCCAAAGAACTTCTCCACTAAGAAGATCAATTTAACTTTGGCATCACATTAACACCCCAAACATAAAAAAAAGATAGTGTTGTCTACTGGTAAGTGCTCCACGCTACTTCAAACTCTCCCAAACAAGAAGCCCCACAAAGATGGATACATATCCAATCTCCTAGTGATTTTAACAAAGATCAACTCCAAACCAAACAAAAAATTGGAAACAAGGTCCACCTGGCAAAGTCCTCCAAAAGCATTCAGCCACCCCCTCAGGTTTACCTCTCATAACAATTACAAAATAAAAGAAAACACAACCTCTTGCCCAGTGAATCCATTTGATTCTGAAACTAAGATGTGCATTTAAGAACCTGATCAGCATAATAATAAGCTTCTAAGGTCAATTATAAACAATATTCCTCAGTTGAATTGAATACATCCACTACTGCTTTGGTAACCATAATTGGACCTAACAACCACAATTCCAGCACTAACACTCAACTTGAGTGAAAGTTTCAAAAAGCAAATTCCAAATATTCCAAATCAGAGTTATGATATTTTTTTTTTCTTTTGATAAGTAACCAAAAGTATGATCTATATTAGTATATTTGCAATATGCATGGAAAAAGTTCATCGCTTAGTATATCCTAAATTTCTGATCAGTGTGTCTAAATATCCCCATGAATTCTATGCTTTAACTGCTAAATCTAATTGTCATAAATTTGAAGACATAGATAGAACCTTCCAGATTCTTTCTTAGATTAAGCCATCAATAATTGTTCACATCAGAACAGGAGATAACAAATGTCCACCTCGAGGCTCCCTAACCGCCGCCCCCCCACCCCAAACAACCCCAAAAAAAAAAAAAAAAAACTCACGGTTTTCAAGAGGCCCAATAATAGATTGAAAAAACATAAGGAAACCCCCATTATGCAAAGGCTAATTGACAATGCATCAAGAGGTAATCCATGGATCCTGACCATGTTTTTGACTAGAACCAATTAATGAATCTTAATATATCCCAAGAATTATCATGGATTGCACTATAGCAACAATATTTTCTTTTTTCAAGGCATATTTGACATCTGAACAACGAGCAAATGATGTGGCAATCAAATCCAATGAAGTAGTTTCAATCATACTAACAGATTTTTTTATTTATTTATTTATTTTTTTCGCTATTTTATTTTATGTTTACAAGTTTTGTGGTTTCAAAAAGGGGAGGTGAGCCCTAAATCCTAATAGGTTACCTTTTTTTATATCAATAAGCAATCATATAAACAGAACCACCTTAGAAAAGGGCAAAACCTTGTACAACCTTCATATACCAAGAGCCTCACTGCCTGAAAAGATACATAGACTACATATCTATGAGCATGTAAAAATTTCCCAAAAATATAACAATAGATGATAAACAAAAAGCGATTGATTCTGTTGTCCAAAAAAAAAAAAAAACAATGGAAATGAGAATGATTCCCTTTTACACTATGAATTGGAGACACCACTCCCTCAAAGGCTCTAGGTTCCTTTTTAAATAGTACCCATCACACAAAGAGGAGGGGAGTCCCATATCTTCCTACCCTCTGCCTAGGGCAACAATGTCCCCTACAAGCCATCAGATTTGCAACTGAAGAGGGCATTACCCACTCTACCCTAAACAAAGAGAAGATGGGCTCCACACAACCCTAGCCATCGAACAATGAAGAATAAAACGATTGACTGATTTTGCAGAATTCGTACACGTATAGCTCTTTCACAAATTGTCCATAGTCAGTATAGCCTCCAGAGATGTCATCCGTACAAACAAAAAAAAGCTATCTTAGTGGTCATCCATATCCCTTTCCAAGGGAATGAGTGCTCCCCTTGCCCGCAAAGAGCATGATACAAACAAAAAAAAAAAAAGGCGAGCAGAAAAGAAACCATTCTTGAAAGGCTTCCACAACAACAAATCCTCACCCTCCCCATTGTACAATCATCGCACTCCAAGCAGTGATGTCATGGAATCCACCTCCCAATCTTAAAGTTGTCCCCTGAATAGTGGAGACCAAACTGTCGGAAGAGATGGACAAGTAGCAACCATCAGTGGCTTCTTTGTCCCTCGCCAACTCCAAAGGTCAGGAAAAATCTCCCTCAAAGGTCTATACCCACAGAATATCCAACCAAAATCTAACTCTTCTACCATTTCCCAAGTTGAAAGATAAATTTAGAGAACAACTCCTAGATAATTATAATGCCCTTTCACACACCCCACTAAATAAGGCGCTCTAACATGATCAGAAGACTACCCACCCCCAACCAACCTCATATTCCCCTCTACCACCCTCCTCCATAAACTATCCCTCTCCACCCCAAACTTCCACAATCACTTCCCTACCAAAGCATTGTTAAAAAACTCCCAAGTCTCCTAACTCCCCCCCCCCCACACAAAAAAAAAAAAAAAAAAACAGTATTACACACCTCACCCCAAACCACAATATCCCCCAAACCTCCCCAAAGTAAATAACTGAAGCTTCTCAAGCCTCTTAGCCACCAAAGAAGAGATTGTGAAAAGAGATATGATTTAGGTAGGTAAACTAAAGAGAGTCTTCCCAAACACTCATAATGCCTTTCCACACCATCTTCAATTCTTAATGAATTTAAAAAGCCAATGCATAGGCTTTATTGGTGTAAAATAAGAGTAGCCCATAAATATGAATAAATTTGAAAGAAAATATTTGGAAGAGCCTCTCTCTCTCATACTTGAAAGGTATCGAAGCTGCCCGTACCCCCCCCCCCCCCCTCTCTCTCTTCTTCTCTCTTTCTCTCTTCTTTCTACTTCCTTTTTCCCTCTCTTTCTTTTTGCCATGCGTAGAATGAAACTGGCTCACTACATATTCAAAGAAACTCTCTTAAGAGTCAAGTTACATCATCAATTTGCAAATAGCCAACTTTCTCAAAATAGATCACCCACCCTCGAATGGTTGAGCAAGGCAACAACAAATAAAAGATGAGTTTTTATTACAGTTTACAAGCCCCACCTCCCTGCCCGGAAACAAAATAAAACAAACATAAAAAATAAAATAAAAAATCGCAGGGCATTGCCCATTCTAGCTTTGAACAACCAAGCAAGAAACAACCATTGAAATTTAGAAAAATAAAACAAGAAAAACCATTTGCACTATAAAGAAAGCCTCAAACAACTAACAGACTAAACAAGTTAAGAGGGGAAAAAAATCATATACCCTAAACCTTGCTATCCGCAAGCTTTAGGAAATGGACAAGGAACTTCTATGGATTGTTCCATCTACTTCTCCTATAACACAAACTTTTTTTAGGATGGTATCGAAAGTCAAGACAATGATCACCAAAGGTGCCGACAGGAAGTAGGAAGCACACTTCCTCATAAATGCACTTCCTAAGGACCTCCCTTCCCCCACTAGAGAGAGGATCCACACTTATGAGGCTTTTCAACAAAACACAATTCAAAGCTGCAGCACTAATGCTTCTTTTTCTTACAGCCTTATAATTTTTAACTCCAACAGTTTATAACCAATCAACCATAATACCAGCATAAACTAAATTATTATAACCAACAGTAATCAATATCTAAGGATTGGTAATTTATGCCACGATAGTTTGAATTTCAAGACTCCAACTTCACCTATTTTGAGATTCTAACTTTAGTGACAATGCTACCTAAAATGCTTCTCACTCATTATACCCGCTTTCCATTCTATCCCTACTCTCTCCAAATTCTGTAACCTGTTTTTGTTTGCCATTTTGCACAAGGTACAGTAACCATGCCTACACTAGAAAGGACCCAGCATAAATAAATACAATGGTGAGAATTTTCAAACAAATAGTTGCTCCAGCCTTCAATTCCCGACTTTAAATTGTTTTTACTCTCTGTAATAATTAAGTTTAATTATAGGGAAAACCAAACGAAGCAACTGAAGCAACTGTTGCTTTTCCACAATAAAATAAAATACATTATCTGCACCAAAGATTTGATTCCTGACTGCTTTTGGCCCTGATGCGTCTGCCGTGAGTGTTTTCACATTTGAATCCACTTTCACAACTGCTATCAATAATCCACAATTAACCAATACTAGGGGTGGGTGCACACATGATGCGTGTGCACTATTTACACAACAGTTGCATAATTTCTATTGGGTGAAATCATAAAAAGAGGAGACATGGGTATAATGAAAACCGTTGTAAAATTTGGTAATTATGATTTGACTGTGGGAAGGACTTGTGTTAAAGTAATTGATGTATTTGCCACTGGGACAAAGAAAGTTAAATATACTTGGTATTGGTAATTATGTCATTTGGTAAGGATTTTTTTGGAATTGAAATTATCCTTACAGCTTCAGAAACTAACTGCGCTTCTCCCCTTATAATATAGATTATAGATAGATAGATAGATAGATAGAGGTAGATTACTACCATTGCACGTTAAAGAAACTGCACAGATAGCATTGCCAGAATTTGACATTTGATAAAAACACCCACTATAACCAATCAGAGTTTGACTTATCCAAAAAAAAAAAACACTCAGGGTTGAACTACCCACACATTATTTCCCTCCGGTCTCAGTCAACAGAAAAAGCGTACACTTATATAACCATCAATTTCGCAGTACCAAATTCAAAAATACCTTGTTGGAGCCAAAGATATAGTCTTCGTCGTCCTCAAGTTCCCCAAAGTTCCTCTTATTGCCTAAAATCACAAAATAACATAGAAACAGCAAGCAGATACACAAAAGAAATCAAACACATTAACTATACATATCATGAATTATTTTTCCATAAAATTAAAAAAAAAAAAAAAAACCTGAACGCCTGGTAGCGTTGCTTCCCGGAAAATCGCCTCCGAAATCATCATCCTGTGTGTGTTGTTTTTCCAAAAATACAAAACACAGCCAAAACAAAAAAATTCTCAGAAAACCTGGCATTAACGATGGGGGTTGTAGAGATCGAAAACATTTAAGCAGGGCACTTACATCTTCGAGATGGGGATGAGACGCCATTGAATTGAATTAAAGCTAAAAGCCTAAAACCCTATAAATTTCTTCTAACTTCCTCCAATGCTTTGTTTGTCCCCGTATTGTTCTTCTTCCATACATCGAGTTAAGACTAATGCCAATCCCAGCGGGCCAATAGAAAATTAGAAACCCGGTCTAAGACGGAAAAAATATAGCAGTAGCCATTGGTCTGATAGGCGGCTAGGTCTAAGCCCACCCATTGATTATTGGGCTTGGGATTATAGGGTCGGGCTTCAAAATTTTTTTAAGTCCTGGCAGACTTAAAAATTATATTTGAAATCCGACCTAATATATATATATATATATATATATATCTATGTTAGGTGTCAATTCGTATAATACACAGGATAGTATTGATTCTTCAAATAAATAATAAAAGTGTGATAAATAATTAATTCTTGAAATCCATAATAATTAAGAATACTATTCAGAATTGACAAATTTAATTTGTCATAACATTGTAGACATTTTTGTCTTTCATGCAAAGTATTGACAATTATGAAAAAATAATAGAAGTTGTAAAAACTTTGGTAAGCTAATAGATATAGAATTTTGCATAGGTATCATCTTCAATACTCTACATGAAAGAAAAAATTAAAACATAAATATGGTTATAGCAAATCATTAGATAATATAGTGACATAATTTTTATATAGCAATAATAACATAAATATCATACCTGGGATCAAGGCATTGTTTCTTAGTTGGAATAGATTGTGTAATATATGTGTTCAGATGTTTTTCATTGGAATTGTTGGGTTCAAATTCTGGTACATCTTCATTATTTGGTAAGATAGTCTATAGCAAAATGAAATTTATTATGAAAATAGATTTAATATTTACTGTAGTAAGTTAAGGATTGAAGTTGATAGAAGTATTAACTTGTGAATTATATGGAAATAATATTTACTTTTAGGCTCATATTTCGATGAGAATATTTTTGCTACAATCAATTCAGAATTTAGGTTTTTGATATTAGGCTATGTCATTTTAATTTGGAAGATAAATGTGCTTCCAACCATTTGTTCCAATTGTTTTAAGGCTAAGTCATCTTCATCTTCTTGACAAATAAAGTACGTAAAACAAAGATAATTATAATCAAGTAGAACCTGTAGATATAATAAAGGGAGTAGTAGTATGTTATTGATACCTTATTGTGTAATTCTGAAGCAGGTTGTTTAATTAGATCCTCTGCATTTTTGTTAAAAATAACGAATGTCGTGCAACTTGTAGAATCCTTTACATGCATGCGAACCTTATACTTGTTTAAAAAAAAATTAGGAATGATAAATTTGATATTCTTGTCATACTTATTGGCCATTTAAAGAAATAATTTGAGTTTATATACCTAGTCAATTGTGCTTGGATAACAATTTCACATGAATTGCAAAATGGTTTGTCTTCCTTTCGGATGACTTTCTTGTAGCAATATTGGCATGATAAATAATATCATCCTTTGTTTGTCAAGATTTTGCATTGGTTGCCTTACAACAAAAGAGAGTTCCCTAAAAAGTTGAATTAGATTTAGATGTAAGTAATACATATTAGAACTTGTTGGAATTATTTTAAGTTGTATAGATATTACCTTAGTTGTAGGGTCTTTAACCAATTCGCACACATCTAATATTATTTTTCTGTTTCTAAACATCAACTCTTGCAATGTGACAATGCGCTTTTCTTCCGTAGATAACTTTGGAGTTTGTGCTTGGGTAGGAGATTCTTGCAACCTGTTTTTATTGATAGTAAAAGTGAAATATTTTAGTACTTTAATGTTAAGAGTATATGATACTACCAATTATGCTTACATGCCAATAAAATCTGCCACTTCTTGAATTTCTAAGTTATGGTATATCCTTGTTGCATTTATTGAGCACATATTATAATCACTTGACATTATCAAATGGGCAAATGTCAATTAATTATATGAAAGTAAATGTATTAAAACATGATGAATAGAATACTAAATATACCTTTGAACATATTGACACATGTAAATGTGATAATAACAATCACTGGATCAAGTGTAGTGTATTTTGTCTTGTCTTGAATTTTTGAAGTTGCATGTCCACACAATATTATCTGGACAGATTTTTCACTAACCATTCATTATTTTGAGTGAGATTAAATAGATAACAAAATTATAACAAATATGAAATTGAAAGCACATAAGTACCTATGTATTAATATATATATATATATGTGTGTGTGTGTGTGTGCGTGTATTTACCTCTTGTCCGTAAGTATGATATTTCGTTTAAGTATATGGCTCCCTTTTTTGTTTCTAATTGTTTGAGCATATCCAATCTCGCTTAAATTTTCCATGACATCTAAAACATATAAAAAAATTATAAATTGGATAGGAAACTTAGAAATTATATTATATTGTGTTAGCACAATCACATACACACACGAAATAGAATACAAGAAAAGCAGTAAAGAATACAGAGATTAACGTGGTTCCCCAAATTCGGGTATGTCCACAGGAGCGAGAGCGAGAGTCTTTTTTTTTATTCAATTTTCTAGGATTTATAATACGAGAATATATATAGATACTCGAAAACCCTAACAAGGGTACTTAGTCTGTTTCCCTAAAATACCCTTATAACATCGTACCATACCACGGGGAGCTACCCCCCTCCCCCTTGAGCACCCCCAAAACCAACGGGCCTTCAGCCTGGCCCATAGTTGGATCGCTCTGTTCCACTTAGTATCTATCTGCTCTTTCTAAAACTTGTTAATGTCTCCCTATATCAAACATATGAGCCACAAATTTCAACATATTGGAATATTGGAAAGAAAATCGAGTGAACTACTTACCAATAAGATATGTACATTCTTGTTGTACCTTTGAGATATCATTGTAATCAATAAAATGGAACTTGTACCTTGAAAAGCTTGAATTCGCTCCACCACTTAATTTGATAGCAATTTTTTCAATAAAATATAGGTAAGGTGAATGTTGTTCAGGATGAAAATTTTCTTTTGCAAATGTTACGTTGACCTTACTTATGAAGAATATGTCTCCTTCCATTAGTAGTGGCCTGAATTTTGCAATTAGGCTTTTTGGAACAGTGGCATGCAATTGGTCACCCTAAAAATTCAAATATTATTAGCAATAGTGAAGTATGCTATAAGAGAGAGAGAGAAAGAGAGAGAGAGAGAGAGAGAGAGAGAGAGTATTATGTTATGTGATACTTACAGATTCATCTAATAGTAACATATCTAAACTCTTGATATCTTTATTGTTGTTGAAGTCTAAGAGAATCCCATATTCTTGTGGCCCTTTCTTTTAAATATGAACTTCCTCGATAATGATTTAGTTGATCAAACAATTGGTAATTCTTTTGTTCCATCCTATCAATAACCTGTAAATGATAGATAACTAAATAGAAGCTCATCCTTTGTAATCAAAATAGTTGTGATTAACAAAAATAATAAAAACATCTTTTAGATAGCTTACCTTTGGTAAATTATCAAAAAGTTTATGGTAAACAATATTCTATGTGTAACCCTTTGGTTTGTCATTTTTTTTTTTCAAAGAGAAATTTTAGTCCATCACGTGATGTTGCACGTGAAACAGCCACATATAATTGGTTGGGGCTAAAAACTGGTTGTGGCAAGTAAATTCCAATGATTGTGAATGTTTGCCCCTGACTTTTGTTGATTGTCATGGCAAAACAAACTTTAACAGAAAATTGTTTTCGCCTTAGCACAAATGGCCATCTTGATTTTGTTGGAGACATTATAATTCTTGGTATGAAGACCTTGCTTCCAATGTTGCTTCTTGTGATTACCTAAGCCTCAATTACTCTAGTTTCCAATTGGGTAATGATCAATCTAGTGCCATTTCATAATCCACTTACTTGGTTAATATTTCTAGGCAGCATTATACGTATTCCAACTTTCAATTGGAGCTCATGATTGGGTATTCCTGGGAACTTTAAACTGTTTAAAAACTCAGGGGGAAATAACTTGTCTTGATTATTAATAGATTATGTAACTTGACTAATTGTGTCAGCACTTAAATATGAATAAAGCTCACCAGTTATTCCAAAAAAAACATATGAATTGACCTTATCGACAATGTCATTCGTGGGTGCTAAAATAGCTATCTCTTGTAAATATTAAAGATCTTTGTAATTTGTAATCAAATATGGATAAGTGCTAGACACAATTTGCATGATAGGGTCATCTCCATCTGGAATTAGTAAATCATTTGGGATTTTAATTCATTTTGGTTCATTGTCAGTAAGAAGTGACATTGTTGGTAATTTTTCATTTCCAAGATCTAACACCCATTTACTGAATGAAGACATTGATTCAAAACTTCCTCCATGAAGCCCTCCCAATCTTAGCCGCATATTCGTTTTCAGAATAAATATTCTACATGACCTCTAAAGATATGATTTGTTGATTGAAACTTGAAAATAAGTTCCTTATTCGCCCCTGGTACAACAGGTAATATTTGACGAAAATCTCCCCCTAGAATAATAGTTTTTCCACCAAACACCTTTTCCAATGAATCTAGAATGACAGATCGCATTATGTCTATTAAAGTTCTATCAATTGCTTCAAAACAATTCCTCTTGTCCATTGGCGCTTTATCCCATATAATAAGATAAACCTTTCGAATAAGTTCAGCCAACTATAATTGTTGTGTTACTGCACAACATGTATTCTCATATATAGAAATACGTATTTTAAATCGTGAATGAGTTGTTCTTTCCTAAGAAAGTAAGAGAGATGTTATTCTTGAAGAAGCCACTGCTAGGACAGTTTTTCCTTGTGAACAAAGATAAGTTTGTAATTGTTTTTCAAAGGAAAGTTTTTCCAATACCTCCACTGCCATATACAAAAAATAAACCACCTAAGTTGTGCTCGACATTAGTTGTAACAATATAAAAAACTTGACGTTGTTCCTCATTTAAGAGACCATATAAATGTGGAAATTGATTTCAAAGTTCATCATGATCATAACCCAGCTATTCTTTTATTAATATATTTTCTATAACATGCTGAAAAGCCATATCTAGAAAAGGTAACATAGGAAACTCCCTGAGATACCTGTTATTTTTGTTTAGTATTTGTTCTATTTCATACAGAGCATAGTTTTTGACTTGATTGTCTATCAATTAAAGTTTGGAGTCATTTAGTAACCTTCTCTGTTTATGTTGAATATCAACCTAAAGCAATTGTCAATTTCTGTTCCACAACTCAAAGGATTAGAAATTTCACAAAACAACAACAATGTAACAAACATTTCACGCAATGTATGCCCAATAGACCATTGACTTGCTTCTAAGATAGCGACATGCCATTCATTATCATCATCCAATAATCCAAGAGCATTAAATGTTTCTTTGAATGTAGGATATAAAATCCTATTAACAGTTCTAATATTTTCATAACTTTCTGGACCTTTCACAATATTTAGAAATATTCTCCAATAAAATCTTTCACCAGATGAAGGATGGGCATAATAGATTCTACCCATAACTCTTCCAGATTTTCTTTCTATCCAAATTTTTTCACTTGGCTTCCAAACCCATTTTGTGAGAAATTCGACATAAGTAAGATTTTCTACATGCTGGTGTAGTTTGTTTGTGTTCATCCATTGTGTAAACATTATCTCTTGGAAATCAAATCTGTTTATAATAGTATCTAAAATCTCGAAAGACAAAAAATTGTTCATCTGGAAGATGAAAAGTTAGTCTCTCAACAGTTGGTTCTCGAAATTGGATATCAAACTAAAATATTCTCCAATAAGATTCTGATGCTGATATATATCGACAATCTAAGAAATTTTTTTATCTCATCTACTTCTTTAACAATATGTATATTACTGGAGTTATCACTAACAACATTTTCTTCAATGCTTGCAGTAGCTCTATCTTGACCTTTATTCATGTACTTGAATAAGTACTTCACTGACTTGGCCGTGTTGCACCATTCAATGTTTATATGTGCATCATATTTGACAACCAAATCTATATTATGTGGTATAACTCACCTATTATCAAGCTCAACCCCATTTTTAATAGCTTTTATACCGCTTTGTCTTCTTCAATAAAATAGGAAAACCATCTAGATCAATAGTAGTTTTATTGAAGAACTTCTTTGGATAATGCTTTGAACATTTTTTATTTACCATGCAAGGTGATCTGAGGTTTGAAACTCCACATGGTTTATGAATCATAAATTGACTAACTACCTCATATCCCACCAAATCATCATCTTCAGTTGGAAGCTCTGCTGATATAAACTCATAAATATCTGCTGCATTTAATTGTTTGTCATCAGGGTGTAAAAAAATACTATGTAAGCATGTGGCAAACCTCTTTTCTGAAACTCAATGGTGTATATTGCCGCAATACATACACGTATATATGTATCAAGTGTTTATAATATTTTGAAGTATGTTCTAAATTACTAAAGTTTTTCACATAGAAGAAAATAAGTTGTCATTATACCTGCCATGATTCTTCCAAAGTATCTACCTTTGCTTAAATCTTTCATTAGATTGTCTAATTTGATCTTGAATGCTCGAACAACAATGTCAAGCCTATCTTCTCCTTTTTGTCGAGGGATTAAACTTAGGAATTTTTATATTTCAGACCATTTAGGATTACATGTAAATGTCAAAAATAAGTCTGGTGGTCATGCCCATCTGCATATAGCCATTGCATCTTGATAATTTTGCACCATATACCTTGGTCCACCGATAAATGACAAAGGCAATACAATCTGTCTCCCAACTGAAGCAGGAGTAGTGTTTCCCTTAATAACGGCATCTTTTAATCCTTTACACAAATCTGCTCATAATTTTGGTTAGTTAATCTTACACAAGATAATCTTTTTTCCTCTATACATGTATATGTATTATCCCAAAATTATTGAAATAGTCTACCACCTCGAATTAAAGTTTGTCCTTCTAATGCTCTTTGTTGTAGTCGAAAAACATAATACTCTCGCATAGTTAATACACTTCTCTTTGTACTACGACTTCATTGAACAATACTATGTTTAATGCCAATTCTATAACCATCTTCAGCAAAGGGGAACAAAATAGGATACTGCATTGCCATAAAACTTGGGTGCAAACTCATTAATCCTTTTAAGACCAAAACCTCTTTCTTCAATAATAATATCTCGATGACCATTAGGTTGAACACTATCTCCCACAATTAGAGCAACAATCTCAGAATAAGTTGGAAGATTATATTGTTTCTCATCTCTTTGACGAACCCCATTAATTTTTAAATGAACTAGAACGAAGTCTGATTGTTGGAACTTGTCCCTTGCCATTTGAAATACTTTTGCTAGATCATTATGTTCATCGAGCATGTTGTACCAATCCACCAACAATTTCAAGGTCAACGTTATCATGGGTACTTAAGGAATTCACTCTATTTTGAATTTCACTTTGAGTATCATAAATGTATAGCTATGCAAACTTCGACTGTTCACCAAACAATGGGAACCAATGAACTAATCTTATGGTGGTTTTGGTCATTAAGTCGAAAGATGTATGGTCCACTACCATCAATTATTAGATTGTCAATTTTCCACCCATTGAGCTGAATGCAAAAATAGAGTTATATGCTCTTATGTTATCTCTAAATCTTATGTATCTGGATCCAGCTTCATGGTCCAATAGCATCTTTAAAAATGTTGGTGTCTCTTTAAAAAATGGCAATTGTACTTTTCCTTCTCCGCAACAAATTGAGAATTTTGGATTAGAAGTTCTTCTAGATTTAATAGTTCGTTCTTCATACCACACAATTGCACCACAGTGTGAACATATTTGATTTGGTACTTTAAAGTCCCATTTTCCTTCTATTCTCTCTAAAAAGTTAAAATTTTGTATGTTATAATTTACTCATCTAAATACAGGTTTTTAAATAACTTAACATTCATGCAAGCTACATACTTCTTTTAGCCCTACTAGAAGTCATTGCTTGTGTATTCCCATAAAATTTTGTTGTCACCTCCAAAGTCTGGACTCCATATGCTTTTAAAATATGAGGTGAAATATAATATAGTTGTAAAATAAACCTAATTTTTATTATATTGCATAAACTAAAGTGATTTTGGAATTTAATTAAACACCGTGGTCGGAAGATGAGGCGTCACTATTAGCGCTAGCACTAGAATAAAGTATTTGTTGTTCTTCTCGTATTGAAGGCTACCTTCTAAAAATAGAAGTATTGACTGAAAATTGATAATATTTCTTAGCTCTATATTTGATTAATTAATTTATAAAGACTAATATGAAATTTAATTGCCCTCTTGAATTATTTGATAGACCATATTGTGCAGAGTATTGCATTGGTGTTTGATATTGTGAAGATGTCAAAAGATTTAACGAAGGGTTAAATCTGTTTTTTCTATTTCTTCTTTGTGTAATAACATGCCTCCTTAATTGTCGAGCTTGGGCGGCTCGCCGCCTACTATCTATTTCCATTTTTGAATATCTACAACATATTTGGAATAATATTTAACAAAACATTGTCGTGCCCAGATTTTTCGCACTTGAGGAATTCTCACACAAGCGGGAAAAATGCTGTACTCTCTCGTTAGAACTCACCCTCCTAGAAGAATGAGTGCGACTAGGTTTGAATTGAAAATAGGTTTGAATAAAGGGCTTTTGAAAAAGATTCGGAGTCGCCACCAAACTTGATTAAGATGAGTTAGGTCACCTAAAAACTAAGCATAATCCAAAGACTACACTTAGGGTTTTTGAAAAACGATTTGAAAATATCTCCTCGAGAGAGGGTTTTTTAGGAAAACGGGTTGTTTGGCAACCTTTGAAAAATATTTAGCCCATTTTAGAAAAATAACTCCTTTTTGATCTTTGAAATCAGTGATCTAGGTTCGGAGGTTGGTTACGTGTAGGGAAGACGCACTAAGCTATCAACCTACCCCGCCCTTTCGGTACCTACATGTCAATCTACCCTAGATTCACCTATGAGAGTCTTCGACTAACTATAGTTCAACCCTATTCAATTTGAAAAACAATGTTTGAAAACTAACATGATACATGATATGCAAGTGCAAGATGAGAGAATTGGAAAATAGAAATTGATTTGAAAATAAATTGATTTGATTTGAAAATAGATTTGAAGAGATTGAATTTGAAATTGGAAAGTATGAAAATTTAAAAATAGGAACTTGAAAATAGAAATTTTGAAGTTGGAATTTTGAAAACTGATTGGAATTTGAGATTTGGAAAGATTTTGGAAACCGCACCCATGAGGGTGGAATTGAAGGTTTGAAAAGTATGGTGACCGCACCAATGAAGGTTGCCTACGTATCCCTTTGGGGGAATCAGGTCAGTCGTAGTTCGGACCGGAGTCCGATTGAAAATAGAAGGTTGGATTGAAGAAAGAAATTGAATTGGACATTGAATTTGATTTGAAATTAGAAAAGGAGATTTGAAATTGGAATGGAGAGGATTGGACTTGCTTTGGAAAGATTGATTTGGACTTGTTTTGGAAAAGGGAAGGTTTAGAAAACTTAGACTTAGGAAAGAGAAGAGACTTAGGAAGGATTTGACATGATTTAGAAGGTTTAAGAAATTAGGAAAGATTGGATTTAGGAAATGTTCAAATTAGGGAAGTTTCGAATTAAGAAAGTGTCATTTTAGGAAAGTTTCGAATTAGGAAAGTTTTAGGTTTAGGAAAGTTTTGAAATTAGAAAGTTTTGAGTTTAGAAAGTTTTTGAAAAAGGAAAGGTTTTCAGATTAGGAAAGTTCCCAAATTAGGAAAGTTTTGAAAATCGGAAAGTTTTGAATTTAGAAATGTTTTGAATTAGGAAAAGTTTAGTTTAAGAAAAGCTTAGAATTTGGAAAGTTTCAAGTTAAGAAGGTTTTGAATTTTGTAATGTTTGAAAAAGGGAAGTTTTGAATTTGGAAAGTTTTGAAGACAAGGAAGTTTTGAAAATAAGAAAGTTTTGTTTTAGGAAAAGTTTGAAAAAGAAAAGTCTTCAGTTTAGGAAATGTTTGAATTAAGAAAGTTTTGAATTTAGAAAAGCCTTAGATTTAGGAAGATTTTGAAGTTTTGGAAAGCTTAGAGTTTAGAAAGATTTGGGTTTAAAAAGATTTAACTTAAGAAAGTTTTGAATTTAGGAAACTTAGAATTTTAGAAAGATTTGAAATTTAGAAAGTTTAGGATTTAGAAAGTCTTGAATTTAGGGAAGGCTTGAATTTAGTAAAGGTTTGAAAACTTAAGTTTGAAAAGTTAAGATTTGAAAAGAGGGTAGAATTAGGAAAGAGTTGAATTAGGAAAGATTTGAAAGTTGAGTTTTAAAATTTAGGAAAGATTTTTATGTTCAAGTTTTGGAAACTTAAGATTTAGGAAAGTGAAAGATTAGAAAGGACTCGAATTAGGGAAGATAAAAGGGAAAGGTTGGATTTTGTTTCCAAAGACGGAGGATAGGATCTAGTTTCCTAAACGGGGAGATTCGATTTGGTTTCCTAAAGGGAAGGTAGGATTTGGCAAGGATTTGGAAAGGGAGATTCTAGAAACCCTAGTTTTGGAAAACTATAGTTTGGACGTAGAAAATAGGTTTTGAAAATATGTATAGTTTTGATGTGAAAACAAGAGATTTTGGAAACCTAAGTTTGGGCAAAGTTTGAAAATCATATTTTTGGGAAGAAGCTTAGGGGTTTCCTAATTGTGGTTTCTAGGGCTTGACTTGGGCTCTAAGGAAAGAGTTTTTGGAAAACGCGTTTTTAGAAACGAAGGTTTTGGAAGGAAAACCTAGAGGGGAATTTCTAGAAGGAAGATTTTAGAAAAGAGAGTTTTTGGAAAGATTTTTAGGAGAGATTTTTTTAGGAAAGTGAATCTAGGGAGTGATTTTAGAAAGTGAATTTTGAGAAAAAGATTTTGGAGAGGAGTTGAAAAAGAGAGTTTTGAAAAATAGATTTTGGAAGGGAGTTTTTGAAAACAATTTTGAAGAGGGGAAGTTTAGGAAAGTATGTTGAAAAAGAGATTTTTAGGAAGAGATTTTTAAAGAGAGTTTTTAGAAGGTGTAAAAACATCTCACTTTCCTAAAGCAATTCTAACCATAAGAAGGCTAGAACCACTTTAGGAAAACGGTTTTGAAAACATCATGATTTGAAAATATAGAGCAAAAGGTCACTTTTAATGTAACACTTTCCTAAAGCAACCCTAGCCATGGAAAGGCTAGAATCACCCTAGGATTGTGATTTTGAAAACATGTTTTTGAAAAAGAGCTTTTGATGCAATTTTGAAAACAAGTTTAAAAACGTTTTGAAAAACAACTTTGAAAACGGTTTTTGGAAGATACAAGACTATGATATGCATAATGCAATTTGGGGTCGTGAACATACAAGGTTAAGGCTTCACCACATAATCAAGGGGGGCGGACCCACGTGGTCTTTGGTTAGACTAGAAGAAAGCCCCAGACACGGTGACTCTCTAATAGTCCAATCCTACATATGGACCGGGAATCCCCTTGTTTCAAGCATGCAAAGAAAGAGGGGGGAAAGAGATGGGGGATTAAAATAGAGAAAACCCAAGTGGGTTGGAGAGAGAAGAGAGAAGGGGGAATGCGGAAAATTAAAGAGAAAGCCCACCTTGTATCTTCTTTATTTTGCGCGCCGCGCTGTCTTTGGTCTTCGGTCTTTGTCTTGATCTTCACCTTCAGCCTTCAAGAGTTGTCTTCAAGCTTTGGATGGCAGCTCTTCAAGTCTTCAAAGAGTGGTTGAAGGCTAGTGTATGAGTGTATAGGGGAGTGTATGAGTGTATAGGAGGCTAGGGTTTGTGTATAGTGGCTAAGGTTTGGGAAAACCTAGGGAGGCTAGGGTTTTGGAGATGATCGAGCTCTGTATATCGTAATATAGGATTTTTAGGTTTAGTTTGCAGACCTCTTTCACATTGAATGAGGCTCTGTATTTATAGAAGGAAGACAAACCTGGCGCCTGTTGCAGTGGCGCCAGGCCAAATTATACACTGGCGCCACTAGTAGTGGCGCCAGCCATTTAGGAAACAATTAAGGTCGGCAAGCAGCGTATCTTTGACTAGATTTGGGCGCTTGTACTAGTGACTACCATGTAAACTTTAGCCTGACTTCACTAGGAGTGACTCCGAAAAGTTCGGGAATGATTTGAAGGAGTCGGGAATGACCCGGAAGGCCGGAAAGGAGCTGGAACACTCAAAATAGTGTCCTGGAGGTATTTGACTTGAAAAATGAAGATAAGGTGAGTCGGAGAGGTTGACCGAGCCTTTAGGGGCAAAACAGTCAATCGGACTAGGAAACTGCCGGGACAGACTCGGACTGTCCCGGAAGAAAACTTGGGATTTGAAAACATTATTTAGAATGTTCCCAGAGGTCTCCGGTTTGATTCCCAGGGCCGGCGTGGTCGGAAATGGAGACCGGCCCACCAGGGGCAAAACGGTCATTTTGTACCGGGTTTGCCGGAACTGACTCGGAATGGTCCGGAAAGGTAAAGGAAGGTCGAGAACACTATAAAAAGTATTCTCGGGACATTACCGGTTTGATACCCAGAGCTGGTGTGGTCGAAGAAGGAGACCAGCCCTCTAGGGGCAAAATGGTCATTTTGCACCGGGTTGGCCGGAAATAACTCGGAATGGTCTGGAAAGGTAAAGGGAGGTTGAGAACACTATAAAAATTATTCTCAGGACATTACAGGTTTGATACCCAGAGCCGGTGTGGTTCCCGGGGCGTTCAGATGCCTAGGGGCAAAATGGTCATCTTGACCGAAAAGTCTCGAAAAAGGTCCTAAGGGTAGTCTGGTCATTTTTCACCGAAGTGAGCTAACAAACATGGGTATTGACCTAGGTTTTGAGTGTTTCCGCCACTCAGACGAGGTTGAGTATTTCCGCCACTCGGACGGGGTTGAGTATTTCCGCTACTCGGACGGGGTTGACGATTTGAGAGTATTTCCGTTACTCGGATGGGGTTGATGATTTGTGAGTATTTCCGCTACTCTAACGGCTTTGTGAGTATTTCCACTACTCTAACGGTTCTGTGAGTATTTCCGCTACTCTAACGGTTCTGTGAGTATTTTCGCTACTCTAACGGGTCTGTGAGTATTTCCGCTACTCTAACGGTTCTGTGAGTAGTTTTGCTACTCGGACCGTCTCGAGATAGGGATTGGAAAGGGGTCTTATCGTCTCCGAAGAGACGTGCTTGGATTGGAACCGTCTCGAGGAATAAACTGTCTCGAGAGAGGGATTGGAAAGGGGTCTTACCGACTCCGAAGAGACGTGCCTGGGTTTTGAGTGTTTCCGCCACTCTAACGGTGTGAGTGTTTCTGCCACTCTAATGGTGTGAGTGTTTCTGCCACTCTGACGGTTTTGTGAGTAGTTTTGCTACTCGGACCGTCTCGAGGAATAAACTGTCTCGAGAGAGGAATTGGGATTGAAATAAGAAAGGACAATGCCCCTAAGGGCATTTTGGTCATTTTGCCTCTATTTGGGCCTGACAGGCCCGCGAAGCGATGGAAAGACGGAATTTGAAACTAGAGAATTGGATTCGATAGGAATATGCCCAAAATGACTTGAAAACAAGTCTGGACGGAGTGTAGACTGCTGAGCGGTAAAAAATGGGGTGCTTACAAATATGTTATGTATAAACAATTAATAAACCAAATACTCGTGAGATAATGAACATGTATTTGTGAAGAAATATATTTGCAAGTATTTAATTGAAGAAAAAAAAAAAAAAACTTGAAGCTTGTTTTAAAAAATCAAAGCCTATCACATAATAATAATTTATAATATATCAAAAAAAATTTTAATAACAATAGTTTGGTCACTATACATTCACATATTAATACAAACATTCTTTGTTTTAAATGGGCACAAAATCATCATTGCATGTTTAATTTGCATTGCATGGAATTGAGCCAGTAATTGCATATTTTATTTGCATTGCATCAAATTGGGTCTAGGCATAACTGGGCTGGAGTGTGGGATATACGTTATGATTTATTATCCCATAATCATATATATATATATATAAATTGTGTTTGCTCAAATTTTTATTCTCTCTCCTAGGTGGTTCTTATGTGGCGCTACCTATATTCTTATATGTTTAAAATGCCACCTCATAGGGGTGATAAGAATTGACCTATTTTCTTATAGTAATACAATAAAATTTTCCATTTAAGTACAAAGTCCTATTGCTCTACTAAGTCTTATTAAAATCTAACAAAATTTCTTATTAAGTATAAAGTCCTATCCAGTTATCTCATGAAATATAATATGTAATCTAATTTTAGGTATAAAGTCCTATCTAATTATGTCTCTAAAAAGTATCTCAGAAATCATAATATGTAATTTAATTGAAGTACAAACTCCCATCCAATTAAGTTTCTAAATGGTTTGATAACTATTATATACAACCAATTATTCATTAAGTAATACACGAGCATCAATTTAACCATTTAAGCTCTTCTTCTTCTTCTTTTTTTAAATAAATTACTTAATACATGGAGCCTCTTTATAAGGGACAATGAATACTATTTTATTTAAATGCTAAAAAGTATATAAAACCTGTATTAAAAAAAAGTTTGAAGCCTAAGCTTTGTAAACGTGTCATCATGAAGCCATTTTAAAAGTACATGTCATAGAATTAAGTGTAAGTCTTTGATAATCTGATAATAACAAAAATCAAAGCTCATAAAGCATCCAAAATTTATACATGTGAAATAAAAACCGTTCAACTGAAAGCTCACCATAGCACACTTAACACCAATGCCAGATCCTAAATTGTATGCCACTAAATGTGAAGCCTATGCAAAAATTGTCAGATGGATGGAAGGAACAAATTGCAGTAATTAAAAAAATTATCAACAAAATTGATCATAATAGTTTGAACAACCTACTCCATGAAATTTATTTAAAAAAAAACTATAGATTATTAAGAAAGCTATACTAAATTGTAGTTAATGCTATCGACTTTCTATCACTTTCAGTAAGTTCAGCGATCTTTTGTTGAAGACGCTTGTTCTCTTCTATCAATTCTTCAACTCTTTCACTTGCTCTTGTTAATTCAAATTCATATCTTTAAAGATCTTCAAAATTAAAATCTTCAATTTCGAATTCAAACAAATGCTTTAAAAATTCAATTTCTCTTTTTGCCCCCATCACATTCAGCATCCAGTTTGTTATCAAAAAATTTACAAATAAAACTCCTTTCTTCATTGAAAACGATATTATCATAAATGGTAACAATTACAAAGAACCTTCCAATTTCTTCCACCTCATAAAATTTAAATGTCGCTAGCCCCATTTCATATTTATGAAGTATGTCATTGAGAAGTTTTGTAAATGGTATTTTGATAATTGTTGTATACCCTTCCATTTTGCTGCAAAAAATATATATAAATTATTTTTTTAATACCCTTTGTAAATAACGCTCATTAATAAAATAAAATTAAATAAAAGTAAAAATTTTGAAGAATGTCTGAGCCCAATCATTTTGTGAACTGTGCGAGTGTATTGTAGCCGAAAATTTGGCCATGGAGGGCATCAGGTTTAATGCAACTTCTTAGAAATATTGGGGGATTTAGTTTTTATTCGTATTACCATATTGGGTCCTTAATTGCTAGTTCTTAGATATTTGGCTTTGAGCTTATCTTTTCTTTTTGCCTTCCAACAAAGTGGAAGGTATACCTTTGGTTTTTTGCCTCTTTTTTCTTTTTTTTTTATTTCTTTTTCTTTCCAAAGCCTTTAAACTTATAAATCTACATACAATTAGTAATTAACAAAATCATCTTACTGACACTTCTGCCTAGAATATTTGACTTTGTAGAATATCATTAGGATATAAGGCTTGTGTAGGTTCAACACAACCTGCAGCCATAAATCTGAATACCTATATATATTGATGTGGTTTGACGTGTGGTTGTTATTGGCCCCATGATATAACTCAAGTGGGGGATGAATTGGGTTTCTCAAAAATTAATTATAAAATAATGCAATTAAAAATAAGTTAAGCAATGGAACAGTGAATCAAGGTGTGTATGTGTGTAAACTAATAGTGCAATAGCAAGCAAGAAATATAAAATAAGCAAAAAAAACATAGTACAAGAAGAACACTAAGATTTACCGAGGTTCAACTACAAAGTGTGACCTACGTTCTCACCCTCAAGAACCCCTTGAAAGCTCTTCCACTATGCAAAGAAAGATTATATAGCAAGAGCTAGTTTCCCAAGTGACCAACTCACTTTTTACAAGATCTCTTTCAAGTTCTAATCCTTCATTCAAACTTACAATTATTTTCCCAAGAACACTCAGCCTTACAAACCCTTACAAATGAAATGAATAAGGATTACACAAAGAGAATGCCCAAATTCCTAGCAAAGAGAATGTTTCTTATTTGGTTCAGGAATTTCAACTCTCAATCACATGTATAGCGCTTGAATTTCTTGTATTATCGTGTATAAATGCTATGGGAGTCTTGGTTTTTAGTCTTGCATTTATTATAGATGTTGGAGGTGGTTGAAGATGCATTTAATGCAGGATCAGTCGAGTAGAATATTTAAAAATATAGCCGTTACAGGCAATGCGTTGACCTTTTTTCTGCATGTGTCGACCCTTTTTGTTATGTCTTTAGCTTCTCAGCAATTCGATTCAATGTGTCAACCTTCAGGCAATGAGTCAACTCTTTTGTGTTTTTCAACAGATGTTATCAAAATTTTGTCCCAATGTGTCAACCCTTTTGAAATAAGGAGTCGACTCCTTTTGGACCTTTTCCAAGGCTTCTAATCTAGACCAATGTGCCGACCCTTTTTGTAGAGGAGTTAACCCCTTTCTCTTTGGCAGATTCCAATTTAACTCGCTGTCTCAATGTGTTGACTCTTCTGCAACATGTGTCGTTTTGCTTAGAGACTTTAACTTCGTAAGACTTCTTCAATTATTTATAGAACTCGTCAAGGATCATTAACTTGGGACTTATAAGGCTTGAAAGGTTTTCTTCAAGGCATATGGATCTTTAAGAATATTTTCAATATTCATTCTTCCAAGTCTTCACCAAATCTCCAATGGGACTTGTGATCTTGACTTTGCTTGATTCTTGACTTCTTTAAACACCTTCAATCTCTTCATACTTCCAAGTCTTCATCAAATCTCCAATGTGACTTGTATTCTTGACTTTGCTTGATTCTTGACTTCTTTGAATACCTTCAATACCTTCATACTTTTAAGTCTTCATCAAATCTCATAGACTTGTGATCTTGACTTTACTTGATTTTTGCCTTCTTTGAATACCTTCAATCTCTTCATACTTCCAAGTCTTTATCAAATCTCCAATGAGACTTTTGATATTGATTTCTTTGAACACCTTGTCGTGCCCAGATTTTTCGCACTCGAGGAATACTCACCCAAGCTGGAAAAACACTGTACTCTCTCGTTAGAACTCACCCTCCTAGAAGAATGAGTGCGACTAGGTTTGAATTGAAAATGAGTTTGAATAAAGGGCTTTTAAAAACAAGATTCGGAGTCGCCACCTAACTTGATTAAGGTGAGTTAGGTCATCTAAAAACTAAGAATAATCCGAAGACTATACTTAGGGTTTTGGAAAACGATTTTTGAAAATATCTCCTCAAGAGAGGGTTTTTTAAGAAAACAAGTTGTTTGGCAACCTTTGGAAAACATTTAGCCTTTTTTAGAAAATTAACTCCTTTTTGGTCCTTCGAAAATAGTGATCCTAGGTTCGGAGGTTGGTTACGTGTAGAGAAGACGCACTAAGCTATCACCCTACCCCGCCCTTTCGGTACCTACATGTCAATCTACTCTAGATTCACCTATGAGAGTCTTTAATTAACCCATGTCCAATCCTATCCACTTTGAAAAACAATGTTTAAAAACTAATATGATGCATGATATGTAAGCGCAAGTTAAGAGAATTGAAAAATAGATTTGAAAAGAAATTGATTTAAAAATAGATTTGAAGAAATGAAATTGAAATTGGAAAGTTTGAAAATTGAGAGTAGAAATTTGAAAATAGAAATTTTGAAATTTTGAAACTAGATTGGAATTTGAGTATTGGAAAGATTTTAGGAAACCGCACCCATGAGGGTGGAATTGAAAGTTTGAAAAGTATTGTGACCGCACCTATGAAGGTTGCCTACGTATCCCTTTGGGAGAATCAGGTCAGTCGTAGTTCGGACCGGAGTCCGATTGAAAATAGAAGGTCGGATTGGAAGAAAAAAATTGAATTGGAAATTGAATTTGATTTCAAATTAGAAGAGGAGATTGAAAATTGAAATTGAGAAGATTGGACTTGCTTTGAAAAAGGGAAGGTTTGAGAAAACCTAGACTTAGGAAAGATAGGAGACCTAGGAAGGACTTGAGATTAAGAAAGATTAGATTGGAATGTTGGATTTAGAAAGATCTTGAAAGATTTGGAAACTTGAAATTTAGGAAAAATTTAGATTAGGAAAGTTTCGAATTAGGAAAGTGTCATTTTTGGAAAGTTTGAAATTAGGAAAGTTTTGAATTTAGGAAAGTTTTAGGTTTAGGAAAGTTTTGAATTTAAGAAAGTTTTGAAATAGGAAAGTTTTGAAAATTGGAAAGTTTTGAATTTAGAAAGTTTTGAAATAGGGAAGTTTTGAAAGTAGGAAAGGTTTGAAAAAAGAAAGTTTTCAATTTAGGAAATGTTTGAATTAAGAAAGTTTCAACTTAAGAAAGTTTTGAGTTTAGAAAAGTCTTAGATTTAGAAAGATTTGAAGTTTAAGAGAGTTTAGAATTTAGAAAGTTTTTAGGTTTAGAAAAATTTAACTTAAGAAAGTTTCAAATTTAGAAAGTTTTGAATTTGGAAAGATTTGAAATTTAAAAGTTTAAGATTTAGAAAGTTTTAGAGTTTTAGAAAATCTTGAGATTAGGAAAGGTTTGGGTTTAAGAAAGATTTGAAAGCTTGGATTTGAAAAAGATTTTGAAAAGGGGTAGAATTAGGAAAGGGTTGAATTAGGAAAGATTTGAAAGTTGAGTTTTAAAGCTTAGGAAAGATTTTTATGTTCAAGTTTTTGGAAACTTAAGATTTAGGAAAGTAAAGGATTAGGAATGATTTGAATTAGGAAAGAGTTGGATTTTAAAATTTAAGGAAAGATTTAAAGTTTAAATTTAGGAAACTCATGGTTTAAGAAGGAATTGAATTAAGAAAGGTTTAGATTAGGAAGGGATTGGATTTGGTTTCTAAATGGGAAGGTTTGATTTTGTTTCCAAAAACGGAGGATTGGATTTGGTTTCCTAAAGGGAAGATAGGATTTGGCAAGGATTTGGAAAGGGAGATTCTAGAAACCCTAGTTTTGAAAGTGTAGAATTTTAACGTAGAAAAGAGGTTTTGGAAACATGTATAGTTTAGATATGAAAACAAGAGATTTTGGAAACCTAGGTTTGGGGCAAAATTTGAAAATCATGTTTTTGGAAAGAAAATTAGGGTTTCCTAATTGTGGGTTCTAGGGCTTGACTTGGGCTCTAAGGAAAGAGTCTTTTGGAAAGTGCGTTTTTGGAAACGAAGGTTTTCTAGAAGGGAATCCTAGGGAGGAGTTTTTTAAGATAAAGTTTTTGGAAAAAGATTTTAAAGAGAAGGAGTTTTGGAAAGTGTGTTTTTAGAAATGTGTTTTTTGGAAGGAAAATCCTAAAGGGGAATTTCTAGAAGGGAGATTTTGAAAAAGATAGTTTTTGGAAAGATTTTTAGGGAACGTTTTTAGAAAGTGGATTTTGGGAAGAGGATTTTGGAAAGGAGTTGAAAAAGGGAATCTTGAAAAATAGATTTTGGAAGGGAGTTTTTTAAAACAATTTTGGAGAAGAAAGCTTTAGGAAAGTATGTTGAAAAAGAGGTTTTTAGGAAGAGATTTTAAAGAGAGAGTTTTGAAAAGTATGAAAACGTCTCACTTTCCTAAATCGATTCTAGCCATAAGAAGGCTAGAACCACTTTAAGAAAGTGGTTTTGGAAAACAATAAGATTTGGAAATATAGACCAAAATGGTCCCTTTTAATGTAACACTTTCCTAAAGCAACCCTAGCCATAGAAAGGCTAGAATCACCCTAGAATTGTGATTTTGAAAATATGTTTTTGAAAAAGAGATTTTATTGCAATTTTGAAAACAAGTTTGAAAACGTTTTGAAAAACAACTTTGAAAACGATTTTTGGGAAATGCAAGACTATGATATGCACAATGCAATTTGGGGTCGTGAACATATAAGGCTAAGGCTTCACCACATAACCAAGGGGGCCGGACCCACGTGGTCTCTGGTTAGACTAGAAGAAAGCCCCCGACACGGTGACTCTCCAACAGTCTAATCCTACACATGGACCGGGAGTCCCCTTATTTCAAGCATGCAAAGAAAGGGGGGGAAAGAGATGGGGGATTAAAATAGAGAAAACTCAAGTGGGTTGGAGAGAGAAGAGAGAGGGGGGAAGTGCATAAAATTAAAGAGAAAACCTACCGTATATCTTCTTTATTTTGCGCACCGCGCTGTCTTCGGTCTTCGGTCTTTGTCTTGATCTTCACCTTCAGCCTTCAAGAGTTGTCTTCAAGCTTTGGATAACAGCTCTTCAAGTCTTCAAAGAGTGGTTGAAGGCTAGTGTATGAGTGTATAGGAGGCTAGGGTTTGTGTATAGTGGCTAGGGTTTGGGAAAACCTAGGGAGGCTAGGGTTTTGGAGATGCTCGTGCTCTGTATATCGAAATATAGGATTTTTAGGTTAAGTTTGCAGACCTCTTTCATGTTGAATGAGGCTCTGTATTTATAGAAGGAGGACAAACCTGGCGCCTGTTGTAGTGGCGCCAGGCCAAATTTTACACTAGCGCCACTAGGAGTGGCGCCAGGCCATTTTTTGGCTAGGCGCCACTACTAGTGACGCCAGTAGTGGTGCCAGGCCATTTTTTGGCTTGGCGCCACTACTAGTGATGCCAGCCAATTAGGAAAGATTTAAGGTCGGCAAGCAACGTATCTTTGACTAGATTTGGGTGCCTGTACTAGTGATTACCATGCAATTTTTAGCCTGACTTCACTAGGAGTGACTCCAGAAAGTCCGGAAATGATTTGAAGGAGCCGGGAATGACCCGGAAGGCCGAAAAGGAGTAGGAACACTTAAAATAGTGTCCTGGAGGTATTTGACTTGAAAAATGAAGATAAGGTGAGTCGGAAAGGTTGACCGGGCTTTTAGGGGCAAAACGGTCAATCGGACCAGGAAACTGTCGGGACAGACTCAGATTGTCCTGGAAGAAGACTCGGGATCTGAAAACATTATTCAAAATGTTCCCGGAGGTTTCCGGTTTGATTCCTAGAGCCGGCGTGGTCAGAAAAGGAGACCGGCCCACCAGGGGCAAAACGGTCATTTTGTACTGGGTTTGCCGGAACTGACTCGAAATGGTTCGAAAAGGTGAAGGAAGGTCGAGAACACTATAAAAAGTATTCTCGGGACATTACCGGTTTGATACCCAGAGCCGGTGTGGTCGAAGAAGGAGGCCGACCCTCTAGGGGCAAAACGGTCATTTTGTACCGGGTTGGCCGGAACTGATTCGGAATGATCCGGAAAGGTAAAGGAAGGTTGAGAACACTATAAAAAGTATTCTCAGGAGGTTATCGGTTTGATACCCAGAGCCGGTGTGGTCGGAAAGGGAGACCGGTCCACCAGGGGCAAAATGGTTATTTTGTACCGGGTTGGCCGGAACTGACTCGGAATGATCCGAAAAGGTAAAAGAAGATTGATAATACTATAAAAAGTAGTCTCAGGAGGTTACCGGTTTGATACCGAGAGCCGGCGTGGATGCTTAGGGGCAAAATGGTCATCTTGATCGGAAAGTCTAAGAAAAAGTCCTAAGGGTAGTCTGGTCATTTTTCACCGAAATGAGCTAACAGACACGGGTGTTGACCTAGGTTTTGAGTGTCTCCGCCACTCTAACGGTGGGAGTATTTCTGCTACTCGGACGGAGTTGATGATTTGTGAGTATTTCCGCTACTCGGACGGGGTTGAGTATTTTCACTACTCGGACGGGGTTGTGAGTATTTCCGCTACTCGGACGGGGTTGAGTATTTCCGCTACTCGGACGGGGTTGTGAGTAGTTTTGCTACTCGGACCGTCTTGAGGAATAAATTGTCTCGAGAAAGGGATTGGAAAAGGGTCTTACCGTCTCCTAAGAGACGTGCCTGGATTGGAACCGTCTCGAGGAATAAACTGTCTCGAGAGTGGGATTGGAAAGGGGTCTTACCGTCTCCGAAGAGACGTGCCTGGATTAGAACCGTCTCGAGGAATAAACTGTCTCGAGAGTGGGATCGGAAAGGGGTCTTACCGTCTTCGAAGAGATGTGCCTGGATTGTGAGTGTTTCCGCCACTCTAACGGTTTTGTGAGTAGTTTTGCTACTTGGACCGTCTCGAGGAATAAACTGTCTCGAGAGAAGGATTGGAATTAGAATAAGAAAGGACAATGCCCCTAAGGTCATTTTGGTCATTTTGCCTCTATTTGGGCCTAACAGGCCCGTGAAGCGATGGAAAGACGAAATTTGGACCTAGAGGATTGGTTTCGATTGGAATATGCCCAAAATGACTTGAAAATAAGTCTGGACGGAGTGTAGACTGCCGAGCGGTAAAAAATGGGGTGCTTACACACCTTTAATACATAATTAGTGTAATGTATGCCAAGTGTCAAGCTTCAAGTCATTTAAGAGTAAACCAAATCTATATATTAATTAGAATAATTAGACAACTTAACACATAGTTTTGTGGTCATCAAAATTAAGGCATAGAGTCAACAATTGTGATGAGCCAAAAATATAATGCCCAATCACAATCTCAGTTTCAATCTTAGGTAGTCCAAAAGTCATTTTGGCCCATTTCAAGTATTTCAGTTAATTATCTTTAATCAATTCCTTTCTCTCTTTTTATTTTACAAACACTCAGATGCAAGAGACCCAGAGTGCATGCATGTTATTAGTGGGTTTTTACTTGCAAAAGTCATCTTCATTTAGATCTGAAAGAATGGCCTAATGGGTCTGTGTGTGTGTGTGTCTCTCTCTCTTTCTCTCTCAATTGG
Source organism: Euryodendron excelsum (assembly GCA_033060915.1). NCBI lineage: Eukaryota > Viridiplantae > Streptophyta > Magnoliopsida > Ericales > Pentaphylacaceae > Euryodendron > Euryodendron excelsum. The sequence goes on along the minus strand of CM065384.1, from coordinate 37,140,855 downwards.
CAAAATGCCACCATTTTTGTCCCAAACCCGTCCCTCTCCACACTTTGCTTCTGTCACACGCAAGCTCTATAGCGTGTCGTGATTCTAACATATACATAAACATTGGTCATTCCTTCAAAGAAACTTTTCTAGAATAGAATAAAAAAATCAAACGAATTTTTACAAACAATGACACATATATACCTTGAAATGTTTCTAGAATAGAACAAAAAATCAAATGAATTTTAACAAACAATGATAGATATATACACACAATAACTTAAATGGGAGTATCAAGCAACTTGGTACTATTTGAAGCCAAAAACCCACAAAATCCAATGATACCCAATAAAGATTTAATGTATGGCTGAGATAAAAAACCACAATGAAAAAGCCAAAAGAAAGAGATAAAAAGTAAAGATGGTATGAACAGAGCATACATCTAATGAACTACAATTATATGTATCTATATGATTATATACCTGAAGTAAGAGATGAGAGTGATGAAAAGAAAGGTAGTGAGGGAAAAAGCTTTTGCTGTAATATAGAGTATAGAGAGTTTATATTAATTCGTTATAGTGTATAGAAAATATTTGGCTATTGAAATTTACCTGAAAACATAGACTTCTTTTGGTGAAAAAGAGATTGCATTGACTTTCTTCATATAGATGTTTTATATAATTTTAGATATAAAAGATTTTAAGTAGTTCAATGTTACTGAAATTTACTTGGCTGCCAATGATATGTACTATATATATGTTATGTATTTTTAAAATATCAAAAATTCTACCCAAAATGCATGTATAATAAGAAAATCATGGCACCAAAAGAATCAAAATCATGGCTTAATCAGGATTGGAGCACCAATGCTTGAGCACTATATTTCACAGCAACAATGGTTTTGTAGTCACAGCAGATATACATAGGAATAACCCCATTGTTAGTACATATACTTGTTGTTTTCAATTAGGACTTCTATAGCAAATAGAAAACTTATTTGGGTTTAGTAATAAGCATGTTCACTGCCTCTCTGACATGACATTTTAAAAATATAAGAGTATAGAGAATGTCACCTCCTAAGCGCCACATAGGAGAGAGGCAAAATTGAGGGGCGAACACGACTTTTATATATATATGATTACACAAGCATTTTTATACTTTAATATACTATATGTATTTATAATTTTATGCAATTTAACTTTGTTTGTTAGAGAAGAAAAAAAATTTATAAAAGAAACTAGTTGCAAGATGTTAACTCTTATTTTTTTAATCAATAAAAAAGACACAAACTACTTTGACTACCATATTATTTTTGTTTAGTTTATTAAATAAATATTTTTAATGAAAAAATAAAGTTAAATCATGATCTTCTGCCACATGATTTATTTTACATGAGCTTAAGATTTAATTTAAAGCCCAATGAGGGTCGGGGTCAAGCCGATGACTTTTTGCTATTATATGATGTAGGATCGGCTTGAACTCTATCCACCCTACCCTGTATCCATTCATAGTATGTAGTAATCGAATGAAATAAGAACAAAATAAAGGTAAAAATGTTATGGAATGGAATGTCTATTGTTATTCTACTACTTTTGTTACCAACATGGAATAATAGCTATAGGCCCAACGAGAGCCAAGCCCAATGCAAAGGATGAATAGCCTAGGAATATCAGCCCAAGTCTACAACCTAGCATGCTGGGCCTGTGCCGACCCTGGGCCAAGTGCAAGGATTATGGTTCAAACCCTATAGGGACTAATAGGTCCAGCAGATACAAGTCCCATTCCTAAATGAACCACACTAAAATACGAGTCCAATACATTGTAAAATTGACCCATGAATGGATGACTCCTATAAGGAGATTGATTACAAATCCTAGAAGAAGTATGGCATTTCGAAAACTTTAAATACCTTATGCACTAAAAAGGTAAGGTAAGTTCACTTGGGTTCTAATTGAGAGTTCTTTATTTAATTCATTGTGATTAAGCTTGCTAACTTAATCATCGGAGTGCCATCGACTCAAAGAGGGTTGACTCATTCTCATTGTTTTATTCTCTTACATATTGTTCGTCCTCGTTAACTTGGTTCGCGTATTGAAACATGCCTTCCTAAAAATTTCACTTACAATTGGCTTCGTTTGTGAGAAGGTTTAGCAGCGATGAGTACCAGCTTTCTTAGAGAATGAGTTGAGCCCACCAGTAGGGAGATTGAAGACAACCAAAATGTTCCCAGTCACGAGGATACTCATCAGACAACCCAGATGGTTTAATGCAAAATCCAGGAGGTTGTCTAATAAGATCGGAAATACGAGTCCTTGATGATAACCATCAGAGAAGACGAGAGGAACTACGGCGCGCTCCACAATATGTTAGAAATTTGAATCGCCTAGTAATATATCACCCGGAACAAGTACTCCAATGACGGGACAAAGAGATAGCCCACCTCAGGTCTTAGGTCGAGACTATGAGGGATGCAATTGCTGTAAGGGATAGACGAGCCCGCAAAAGATTTCTAGATTGGTGTAGAAGAGCAAGAACGAATTCCAAAAGCATGAGCCCCCCTGCCGCACATCTAACTGCGAGCCACGCCTCCAACACTGGGTATTACAAGGATAGACAAAAAAATTGGCAGTGTGGGAGGAATCGAACTCCACCCGTAAGAGATCCAATAAGAGTCGATTCAAAATAACAGGACTGGGATCAATGGCTGAATTTCGGTTGAACAATAAGGACATGCGTCGAACAGGACGAACAACCTATGATATATCCAGGAGAGCCCTTGATCATATCGCGTCCGTACCCTTTACAGAGGAAATTGAGGCTCGCCGACCTCCAAGAAAATTTACACGGCCAAAGTTTACACCTTATAATGGGAAGACATATCTTGTTAGTTATGTTTGGCACTGCAAATAGATGACGGCACTTGTCGCGCCCCGATTTTTGACCAAGTCCTTTCGGCTCGGGAAAAAGCACGAAACTCTATCATTAGAATTCATCCTCCTAGAAAGACGAGTACGACTAGGTTTAAACTTAAAATTGGTTTGATTAAGGGTTTTTTAGAAAAATAGGAGTCGCCACCTAACTTGATTAAGTTAGGTCACCTAAAACTTAAGTATAATCCGAAGATCAAACTTGGGATTTTTAAAAAAGGTTTTGGAAAACCTCCTCAAGATAGGGTTTTTAAGAAAAAAGGTTATTTGGAAACCTTTGAAAAGTTTTATGCCTTTTTTGAAAATAACTCTATTTTGGTTATTTGAAAACAGAAATCAATGGTCCGGGGGTTGGTTACGTATAGGGAAGATATCCTAAAATCATCACCCTACCTCGCCTTTTAGGTACCTACATGTCTAATCACCCTTTGTTCACTCACTAGAATAATCGGTTACCATTATCCACTTAATATCCATTTTAGAGTTTTGAAAACGGGGTTTGGTCATCACTTAATGGATGAATGGTGCATGATGCAAGTTTTGAGTAAAATATTTGAAAACATGGAAGCCTTGAAGGAGTTTGAAATAGAAATCTTGAATTGATAGAGAGTTTAAAAAAAAAGGATTTGAGTTGAAATAAAAGTTATGACCACACATTTTAGGTTGCCTACATATCTCATTTGGCGAAAATCAGGTCACTCGTAGTTCGTGCAAGAGCCTGATGAAAAATAGGCGCATTAGGGCCTTGGAATGTTTGAAGACGCTTTGTGGTCTTTGAAATGGTTTGAAAAAAGTGAGTGTTTGAAAAAAATGTGTGGTCATAACTTTGAGATACGTAGGCAACCTAAAAATGATTTGAGAATTTTGATTTGAAGCCGGATGTTAGAGTGTTTTTGGAATAGAACTTGAAGGTTTTTTAAAAACGCTCTTAAAATGGGGTTTTGAAATGTTTTTAGAACTACTCGAGGGAGTTTTGGAAGTGCTTTGAAATAACTTAAGAGAGTTTTGAAAATGTTTTGAAGTCTTGTTTTGAAAACCTTGGAGGTAGGGTTTTGAAGTGTTTTGATAAACTTGTCTTCGAAAAGCTTTTGAAAATGGTTTTTGAAAACACCTAGGGCTTTGAAACCCTATAGTAATAACCTTGGAGATTGTACTTAATATATCGCCTTCTCTTGGAATCCCTAACCATAAAGGGTTGGGGACACTTTTTGGGTTTTGAGTTTTTGGAAACATTTTGAAATTAGTTTTTGGGAAATGTTAAGTGTCTAGTTATTTTAGTTGAGATAAGTTTAAGAGAACCTCTTGGAAGCATTTTCTTGAGGGTAGAGAATGGAAGCATTTGAAAGGAGTGTAGAGTTGATTTTGGAAATCTCAAGAGAGTGTGATGTTTTGGAAAATATATTATGTAAGGGGTTTTTGTAATTGAAAAAGGGTTTGAAAAGGGGTCTTTGAGTTAGGACCTTGAAGCTTACTAACCTTGGTTAGGTCGAACTAGGGTTAGGGCAACTTAAGGTTAACTAATTTGGGGTTAGGTTAGCCTAGGGTCAAGGTGACCTAGGGTTAACTAATCTTGGGTTGGATTGATCTAGGGTTAACTAACTAGAGTTAGGTTAACCTAGGGTTAATGTGACTTAGGGTTAACTAACTTGGGTTAGATTATCTTAGGGTTAGACAATTAGGGTCAAGTTAACCTAGGGTTGGATTGAACTATGGCTAACTAATTAGGGTTGGTCTTCCTAGGTTTAACTAGCTATGGTTAGGTTAATCTAGGGTTTGGTTGACATAAGGTTGGACAACTATGGTTAATTTAACTTAGAGTTGGAAAGTAGTTTTATGCATTTTTTAAAGGGGCTTTGGAAAACAAATCATGTTATGCAAAGGACTCTTGTGAACAAACCTTTTGAAGATCATTTTTATGAAAATTGACTCTAATCAAGTATACGGTTTATATGGTAGATGTTTAAAAACCATTCCGAAGAAGGTTTCCTTTAGGACCATTATAACCCTTATCTTAAAAAGAGTAGGAACTTTGAAAATCAGTATAATAATAACAAATTTTGAAAAACCATTTTTAATGCAAAGATTGAGAGAATGAACTTTTGAAAACCATGTTTAAGAAGAAGGCTTTGAAAACCACTTTTAAAGGAAACCATTCTAATAAGATAGGATTCATATGGCCAAGATAAAGGGAGACTACTTAAGAGAGGGTTCCACGGGGCCATTCCAACCACTAAACTTGAGAGAATAGAAACCTTAGAAATCAGAGAGTTTGAAAACCCTTTTTATGCAAATTGGAATGCATGGATGCAAAAATGTGAGTTAGGGGTTAATGGGGAGCTTTTCTAAGGCATGGTTTCTTAGGGTCTCATTCTAAGCTTTAACGGACCAACTCTTAAAACCTCTTTAAAAGGATCATTAGAATAAAGAGCTTGAAAATGACATGGAAATGGGAATAGTATAAGCTTTGGAAAACCATGGTTATAAACATGAAAATAAAGCCAAGCACACAAAACAAGAATAAGATAGTCATATGCAAAGAGGGTCATAACTTCATACAAGGCTAGAGGCTACACCACATAATCAAGGGGCTCTAAGGCCATACCATTTTAAAGTAGGCTAGTGAGAGATTTCTCTACATGGTGGCTCTCACTAACTTTCCTCTAGTCATGAGCTAGGAGCTTTCTTGTCTCAAGCATACAAGAATGGGGCGTAGAACATGCGGATTAAAATAGAGAATAACCTAAGTAGGCTAGGAGGGAGAAGAGAAGAGTGGGGGATGATAAAATATAAAAGGAAATACCACCTTTTGCCTTTAAACACTCTCAAACTTCATTAAATGCTTAAACTTGATCTTGAATAGACTTGGAAGGTGCTAGAATAAGGTTGTCTATGGCATGGAGGGCCGTGTAAATGAGGTGTATGGGTTAGAGTGAAGTGAACTACAACCTAAGTGTTTGGAGAGAGGAGTATATGGAGGGTTTCGAATTTCTAGAGCTGTTTGTGCAGAGTTTCGCCATAATTTTCTATTCTAGAATATGCAAAGGGGGAGGCCTGTATTTATAGGCTACACTGGGGAGACTTGGCGCATGTACTACATGCGCCAATACTATTCCATTGGCAGAATGCCACGTGGCACTCATTGTACTGGCTAAATCTTAAGAGCTAAGCAAAGTTTGATTGATTTGATCAAAATCTGAGCGAATTCATTAAAACTTTGCCTCGATAATTGTGCCTATCGGGTAGGTTTCGAAAGAATCAGTTGCATCCATGGTGTTCTTGTAGGGTTTTTCGTGAACTTCTGAGTTTTTGAAAAGTCTAAACAGTGTTCGAAAGTGTGAGATATTCTCTTAGGAAGTGTGCATGAAATTATATTTTTGTGGAGCGTCTATGATACACTCCGTGGGGGTTCAAAGGCTGCTGTTTGTATGCCACGTGATCGAGGTCTCGGGAAGCGATCTCTCCGATCGGACCGTACCGATGGAAAGTACTCTAGAAATACTTTCAAATTTTTATTAATTTACACGTTTCTCAAGTCATTTGACAGTGTGTTATAATTAGGGAATTGGAGAAAAAGTCAATATTGGCAGAGCGTCTGTAAGACGCTTTAGGGGTTGTTGAAAGTAACAGTTCTTGAGCCATGCGATGAGGGGCTTTGGGAAGTGATCTATCCGATTAAGCCGTATCGATGGAAAGTCCTATGAATGGGCTTTCGGGAATTCCTTGGTTTACGCATTTCTCAAGCCGTTTGTTGGTGCATTATAATTAGGGAATCGAGAAAAAATGTAATATTGGTAGAGCGTCTACAAAACATTCTAGGGGGACTTTCTTTCAGTCGGGAGTGTTTAGTGTCGTAAAGTCCTCCTTAGGTTAAACAGGGGTGTATGACAAGGCCTGTCCTTCAATATTCTAGGACCAATGTAGTTTCGAGGCGCTTTTGGGTCGCCAGGGGAAAAATGGTCATTTTGACCGGGTTTGGTTGTTGTGTTAAATGTGTCGGGTCATTCAGGGATGATCTTGGAAGAGTTCTTCACTATTTGGTGGGATTTGTGTCGTGCTAGGGAGTCCAGGGGTAAAATAGTCATTTTGACCGAAGTTAGCCGAAATGGGACTGGAATTGAACAGAATGGCGTGTTGAGTACGCTTAACTACTTAGTAACACTGTGGAAAGGTGGACTTACCGTCTTGAGGGATTTTGAACTTTCTCAGAACGTACTTGGAGGCCCAAGGGGCAGGTTTGGTTATTTTTCACCGAGTCGAGCTAGCAGGCGTCAGTGTTGACCTAGGTATTGGTTTCCGAGACCACCCGGTCTCAGAGAGCTACTTGTAGCGCGTGTTGCTTTATGAGAATGCCTGGTCCCAGAAAGCTACGTGCGAGGGTGGTGTTGGTCTTCGAAAATGCCTGGTCTCGGAGAACTATCGAATGATGAACATTCTACATTGGTAGGCTAGCAAGCGCCAGAAGTGAACCGTTTGGAATTTGATAAGGTGTTGGTCCCCAAGATCGCCTGATCTTAGGAAGCTACCTGGATGGCGTTGGTTCTCGAGACCACCTGGTTTCGGAAAGTTGCCTAGAATGCCTAGGGGCATGATGATGTTTATGGCTTCAGTTGGGCCCTGTGGGTCCAGGAAGCGATTAGTTGATTGGATTAGAATTTGAAAGACCCATCTCACGTACTGTGAGGTTTGAAAACTAAATCCGGCAGGGCCGGAGACTGGCGAGCGAGTAAAAATGGGGTGCTTATAGCATTGTAGAGTGGAGACTAGTCCCTAATGTGCCAAGTTTTTCTATCAAGTCTTGGAGAAGTAGTTTATGATGGTTTGACAAATTGCCATCTAGATCAATAGCAAGTTGGAGACAACTCGCCAAGCTATTCACTGCTCGTTTCATCGCAAACAGTAAGCGACTTAAGGAGGCAGACTGCTTACTAACCTTACAGAAAAAAGATAAAGATGGGTTACGAACATATGCAAGACGAGTAACGACAACCAGATTGAGGAGCGCAGCGAGCAACTTATTTACGACGACCTACAACGAGCTACTATATTTTATTCAGACTACTTGCTAACCTACAACGAAATTGAGGAGTGCAGCAAGCAGCTGGCCATCATACAATTTAAGATCGGTCTTCCCAAGGAGCATCGATTGAGGCAATCCCTAATGAAAAAACCAGTTACTGGGGTACAAGACATGATATTAAGAATTAAACAGTACGCCAGAGTAGAAGAAGATATTTCATACTTGATCTAAGAAAGGGTTGGCGAGAAGCCAGATAAATAAGACAGAAGGGAAAATAAAAAGCCCCAATGCGAAGAAAACAATAACCAAGGCAAAAAACAATTGGAGGGGTTAACGTGGTCTTTAAGGACCTGATCTTTAAGATTCTACCCCAGATTCAGGGCAAAACGTTTTTCAAGTGGCCATCAAAATTAGCATGAGAGCCCATAGCATGGGATTAAACAAAGTTTTACTCCTACCTCAAGGAAAAGGGGCACCAGACGGACCACTACAGATACCTCAAAACTCATTTGGAAAAGCTAGCGAATGCTAGCCACCTTGACTATTATATTGACAAAAAAAAAACTATGCAAGAAGTAGAGCAAAGCAAGCAAGACAGTGCCCCACAAAAGGAAGCCCAGACAGAGCTACCCAGGGTAATTGTAGTATGTCACATCCAGATTTTTCGCACTCGAGGAATACACACGCAAGTGAAAAAAATATTGTACTCTCTCGTTAGAACTCACCCTCCTAGAAGAATGAGTGCGACTATGTCTGAATTGAAAATTGATTTGAATAAAGGGCTTTTAGAAAAGATTTGGAGTCGTCACCTAACTTGATTAAGGTGAGTTAGGTCACCTAAAAACTAAGCATAATTCGAAAACTATACTTAGGGTTTTGGAAAACGATTTTGAAAATATCTCCTTAAGAGAGGGTTTTTAAGAAAACTTGTTTGGCAACCTTTGAAAAATATTTAGCCCTTTTTAGAAAATAACTCCGTTTTGGTCTTTCGAAAACAGTGATCTAGGTTCGGAGGTTGGTTACGTGAAGGGAAAACGAACTAAGCCATCACCCTACCCCACCCTTGCGGTACCTACATGTCAATCTACCCTAGATTCACCTATGAGAGTCTTTAACTAACTATAGTTCAATCCTATCCACTTTAAAAAACAAGGTTTGAAAAGAAACTAACATGATGCATGATATGCCAGTGCAAGAAAAGAGACTTGATTTGAAAATAGATTTGAAAAGAATTTGATTTGATTTCAAAACAGAGATTTGAAAGGATAGATTTGAAATTGGAAAGTTTGAAAAATTAGAAATAGAGATTTGGAAATAGAAATTTGAAATTGAAAGTTTGAAAATAGATTGGAGATTTGAAAAGATTGTGGAATTTGAGATTTGGAAAATGTGGAGACCGTACCCATGAGGGTTACCTACGTATCCTTTTGGAAGAATCAGGTCAGTCGTAGTTCGGACTAGAGTCCGATAGAAAATAGAAGGTATGACTGGAAGAGAGTTGAAGTTGGAATTGGAATTAGAATTAGAATTGAAAGAATAGGAAATTTGGACTTTGATTGGAAGATTTGAAAAGATTAGTGTTGAAAGACTTGGTTTTAGGAAACCTAGACTTAGGAACTTAGAAAAGAAGGATTGGACTTCACTTGGAAAGATTTTAGAAAAGATTTGACTCGAATGTTGGGCTTGGAAGATTTGAAAAGATTGGATTTAGGAAATGTTCGAATTAGGAAAGGTTCAAATTAGGAAAGTGTCATTTTAGGAAGGTTTCATTTTAGGAAAGTTTTGAAATAGGAAACATTTCATTTTAAGAAAGTTTTGAAATTGGATAGTTTTGAATTTAGAAAGTTTCAACTTAGGAAAGTTTTGAATTAAGGGAGTTTCATTTTAAGAAAGGGTTTGAAATAGGAAAGGTTTTGAAACCAAGAAAGTTTGAGTTTAGAAAGTTTTAGATTTGGAAAGATTTGAAGTTTTAGGAAAGTTTAGAGTTTTAGAAAGATTTAGGAAGTATAAAAAGATTTAACTTAAGAAAGTTTTGAATTTGGAAAGATTTGAAATTTAGAAAGTTTAAGATTTAGAAAGTTTTAGAGTTTTAGAAGATCTTGAGATTAGGAAAGGTTTGAGTTTAGGAAATGTTTGAAAACTTAAATTTGGAAAGTTAAGATTTGAGGATGGATAGAATTAAGAAAGGGTTGAATTAGGAAAGATGTGAAAGACCTAATGTTTAAGGAAAGATTTGAAAATTTTAGGAAACTTATGGTTTAGAAAGGTAGGAAATTAGCAGAGAGTTGAAATATGAGAGATTTAGACTAGGAAGAGTTAAGATTCCTATTTCCTAAAACAAGAGATTAGATTTTGTTTCTAAAAAAGAAGGTTTGATTTAGTTTCCAAAAACGGAGGATTGGATCCAGTTTCCTAAACGGGAGATTGGATTTGGTTTTTTAAAGGGAAGATTTGATTTTACAAGGATTTGGAAAGGGAAAGTTTTAGAAACCCTAGATTTGGAAAGCTATAGTTTTGACGTAGAAAAGAGGTTTTGGAAATATGTAATTTTGATGTAGAAAACAGGAGGTTTTGGAAACCTAGGTTTTAAGGCAAGTTTAAAAACCATGTTTTTGGGAAGAAAATTAGAGTTTTCTAATTGTTAGCTCTAGGGCTTGACTTGGGCTCTAAGGAAAGAATTTTTGGAAAGTGTGTTTTTGGAAACAAATTTTTGGAAGGAAATCCTAGAGAGGAGTTTTTTAGAAAGCGTATTTTGAAAAGAATGTTAGGAAGGAAGTTTTGGAATTAGGAAAACTTTAAGAAAGTTTTTGGAAAGATTGTTTTGGAAAGAGTTTTTAAGAAAACGAATTTTAAGGTGAGTGTTTTGGAAAGGAGTTCGAAAAGAGAAGTTTTGGAAAGTAGATTTTTGGAGGGAGTTTTTGAAACCAATTTTGGAAAGAAGAGTTTTTGAAAAGCATATTGAAAACGAGGGTTTTAGAAAGAGAGACTTTTAAAAAGGGAGTTTTTGGAAAGTATAAAAATGTCTCACTTTCTGAAAGTGATTCTAACCATAAGAGGGTAGAACCAATAAAGTAGTTTTGAAAACAACAAGATTTGAAAATATAGACCATAAAAGTCACTTTAAATGTAACACTTTCCTAAAGCAACCCTAGCCATGGAAAGGCTAGAATTACCCTAGGATTGTGATTTTGAAAACAAGTTTTGAAAAAGGAGATTTTGATGCAATTTTGAAAACAAGTTTAATGCAAACTTTGAAAACAAGTTTGAAAACGATTTTTGAAAAATGCAAGATCATGATATGCACAATGCAAATTTGGGATCATGAACATACAAGGTTAAGGCTTCACCATATAATCAAGGGGGCCAAACCCATGTGATCTTCGGTTAGACTAAAAGAAAGCCCCTGACACGGTGACCCTCCAATAGTCTAATCCTACACATGGACTGGGAGTCCCTTTGTTTCAAGCATGCAAAGAAAGGGGGGAAAGAGATGGGGGATTAAAATAGAGAAAACCCAAGTGGGTTAGGAGAGAGAAGAGAGATGGGGAAAGTACGGAAATTTAAATAAGAAGCCTACCTTGTATCTTCTTTATTTTGCTTAGCTTTGCGCGTTTTGCTTTGCTTTGCTTGTCTTGCTTCAATCTTCACTTCAATCTTCAAGAGTTCATCATCAATCTTCAAACCTTCAGATTGCAGCCTTTCAAGTCTTCAAAGGAAGGTTGGAGGCTAGTGTATAAGTGTATGAGAGTGTATAGGAGGCTAAGGTTTAGTGTATGGTGGCTAGGGTTTGGAAAACCTAGAGAAACTAGGGTTTTGGGAGTGTACGAGCTCTGTATATCGAAATATAGGATTTTTAGACTGAGTTTGCGGACCTCCTTCACGCTGGAAGAGGCTCTGTATTTATAGAAATGGGATAGACCTGTCTGTTGCAGTGGCGCCAGGCTAATTTTCCTCTTAGCCCCACTAGGAGTGGCGCTAGGCCATTTCTTGGCTTGGCGCCACTGCTAGTGGTGCCAGCTAGTTAGGAAAGTGTTTAGGTCGGCAAGCAACCTATCTTTGACAAATTTGGGCGCCTGTACTAGTGACTACCATGCAATTTCTTGCCTTGCTTCACTAGGAGTGACTCCAGAAAGTCCGGGAATGATTTAAGGGACCGGGAATGGCCCAGTAGGCTAAAAAAGGGCAGGAACACTTAGAATAGTGTCCCGGTGGTATTTGACTTGAAAAATGAAGATAGGATGTGTCGGAAAGGTTGACCGGGCCTTTAAGGGCAAAACGGTCAATCGGATCGGGAGGCTGCTGGGACGAACTCGGACTGTCCCGGAAGAAGACTCGAGATTTTGGAAACATTATTCAGAATGTTCCCAAAGGCTTTCTAGTTTGATACCCAGAGCCGGTGTGGTCGAAAAAAGTGACCGGCACACTAGGGGCAAAAAGTCATTTTGCATCGGATTTGCCCGAACTGACTTGAAATGATCCGGAAAGATAGAGGAAGGTTGAGAATACTATAAGAAGCAATCTCAGGAGGTTACCGGTTTGATACCCAGAGCCGGCGTTGCTATAAAATGGTGACCGGCCCACCAGGGGCAAAATGGTCATTTTGCACCGGGTTTGCCGAAATTGACTCGGAATGATCTGGAAAGATAGAGGAAGGTTGAGAATACTACAAGAAGTATTCTCGGAAGGTTACAGGTTTGATACCCAGAGCCGGTGTGGTCCCCGGGGTGTTCGGATGCCTAGGGGCAAAATGGTCATCTTAACCGGAAAGTCTCGGAACTGGCCCGAAACTGACTAGAAGGCACCTAATCGTGCCGGATTGCTTTTAAGACAATTTTAGAAGGTTGGACTTACCATTCTGAAGACTCAGGTGTGTTCTCGAAAAACATGCCGGAAAAGGCCCAAGGGGCAGTTTGGTCATTTTTTTACCGAAGTGGGCTAGCAGGCACCAGTATTAACCTGGGTTTTAAGTGTTTCTGCCACTCCGATGGCAGTCGCGTGATATGGGGGTTTGTTGGCAATTCCCTATATCGACCTGCTGATGAGTATTTCTACTACTCTAATGGTTGTAATGTTTGTGAGTATTTTCGCTACTCTGATGGTTCGCGATCATTCCCGAGATTGCTTGATCTCAGCAAGTTGCTAAAGGGACTTAGCGCTTGAGAAGTTAACTTTCTCGAAAGGTATGCCTAAAACGAACATTTCTGCTTTGGCGGGCTAGCAGGCGCCAAAGGTGGACCGTTCTACCATCTAGGGGACTTTGGGTCTTGTCCTGGTCGATAGGTTTAAAGGGACTTATCGTTTCGAAGAGATTTTCTTCGAAAAATGTGCCGGACCGTCTCGAGGAATCAACTGTCTCGAGAGAAGGATTGGAATTGGAATTGGACTTGGAAATGGGACTTACCGTCTTCGGAAATACGTGCCTGATTGGAGTAGATTTACCGTCTCGAGGAATCAACTGTCTCGAGAGAGGGATTAGAATTGGAATAGGGTCTTATCGTCGTCGGAAAGACGTGCCTGATTTGGAATTGGAAAGGGGACTTACCGTTTTCGGAAAGACGTGCCTGATTTGGAATAGATTTACGGTCTCGAGGAATCAATTGTCTCGCAATTGTCTCGAAAGAGGGATTAGAATTGGAATTGGAAATGACAATGCCCCCTAAGGGCATTTTGCTCATTTTGCCTCTATTTGGGCCTGGTGGGCCCGCGAAGCGATGACTAGATGAGATTAGACTTAGAGAGTTGATTTCGATTGGAATACGTCCATATTGACTTGAGTACAAGTCTGGACGGAGCGTAGACTGTCGAGTGGTCAAAAATGGGGTGCTTACATAGTATTGCATGGATCGGCGGGGTCGGTAAAGGTAGATCTCACAAGTATCGAGCCGAGATCTAGAAAGTAGCACACCTAAGGGAAGTAATGCAAACCGAGCCTCCAATCAAGAATGTCAAAATCAGCAGTAGTGCTAAAGCCATAACCTTTATTGACGATGACTTAGTAGGAGCTCAAACACCCCATAATGATGCACTGGTGGTGACATTGTGACCGGGGGATTGTGATGTCAGGAAAATTCTGATCTATCAATGGAGCTCATCTGAAGTCATGTATTACGACCTCTTGAAGAAGATGTAGTTAAAGGATTCTGACCTGCAGCCATTCCTCAACCCTCTGATCAGCTTCAATTCGGACCTAGTCTGGCCACTGGGAAAGGTGACAATCCCAGTAATTGCAGCAAGAATTACACTTCAAACAGAGTTTCTAGTGGTCAACATGTCTTCCCCTATAATGTAATCATAGGTCAGATGTGGTTGTACCTTATGAAAGTCATACTGTCCACCTACTATCAACTGATTCGCTTTCCAACCCTAAAGGAGTCAGGGAGTCCGAGGAGATCAGGTGGTAGCCAAGCAATGTTTTTTGATAGTTTGCGCCGCAAAAGTAAAAGCAGTCAAGGTCCAATTGATAGAGCTCCATGAGAATAAGCCCACCATCGATGATGTCAAGCAAACACCTAAAAAGAAGGCCGTGGAAGACCTAAAGAGAGTGGAGATATATCAACATGATAAGGAGAAGTATTTTGTTATCGGTACTTCCCTGTTCAAGATTGAAGAAAAATTACTAATTGAACTGCTGACGTGCTACATAAAAATCTTTGCCTGGACCCCTTATGACATGCTGTGGATTGATCAAGAGGTAGCATGCCATAGACTCAATGTTAACCCACAGTGTTGACCTGTGGTCCAAAAAGGAAGGAAAGAAGCTACATAACTTGTGGATGCAGTAATCGAGGAGGTAGAAAGACTCCTTAAAGCGGGGGCAAGTAGGAAAGTCTTCTACCCAAGCTGGCTGTCCAACATAGTAATGGTAAAGAAGAAGAATGACAAATGGAGGGTGTGTATGGACTTCACTGATCTAAACAGAGCATGCCCCAAGGACCTTTTCCCTTTTTCAAAGATTGACCAACTCGTGGATGTAATAGCTGGATATGAAAGAATGAGCTTCTCACCAAATACCACTCCACAATGACAATAAAAAAAGACTGCCTTTATCACCCTGAGGGTATTTTTTTCTACAAAGTTTTTCCCTTTGGGTTGAAGAACACCAATGCTACCTACCAAAGATTGGTCACGAAGATGTTCAAAGAGCATATCATTAGTACAGTAGAAGTTTATATTGATGACATGGTGTCAAAAGCAAGGTCGGCGGGCTCTACCTTGGCAACTTAAAATGTGTGTTTTGTTGGCCCAAAAGACAACCCAAGAGGGGGGTGAATTGGATTTTTCGAAGATAAATAACAATTAAGATTTATTAAAATTAATCTAACCAATGTAACAGTGATCAATCTATATGTAATGCAATATAATCAGAAGAAGAAAAGAAAACAAAGCATAAGAAAGAACACACAGATTTACCGAGGTTCAACTACAAACCATGGTTTATGTCCTTACCCCAAGACCTCCTTGAAGTCTTCTTCCACTATGTAACCTTCAATTACAAATGGGATGCTGATTGACAAAGTGCTCAACTCACTATGCACAAAAACTCCTCACCGAGTTCTTCAGCCTCCAAGTGGTTTTGTTCAAGCTCCACTCAAACTTACAAGAGTTTTTCTTCCATAAGAGAACTCTCAAACTCTCACTTACAAGTGTATAAAAGTATACAAGTAACTCACAAACTCTCTAACAAGAGTAGATTATACAATCAAAGCTCACAGGTGAAAACATGAAGAATATTCAGGAATATCAGGTTGATCAGTCAGTGATTCTTGTTTCTTGTCTCTCTTTCTTGTTATAAATGCAGCTGAAAGCTTATATATAAACCCCTGTATTGATTCCATCCATTAGAGATTGTTAGGCTTCATTTAATGCACGCCCAGTCCATTATAACGTTAGAAAAACTAGCCGTTATATCCCAGAGGTCGGCTCCAGGATTGTGGAGTTGACATTTTCTGCTTCTGCATTTACCAGATATTATTCACTGTCTCCATGAGTCCGTTCTTCATATTAATGAGTCAGCTCCTTGTTCATTCTGTCTTTACATCTTTGCTTATGTTGTCACGAGGCGACTCTTTATCTTCCGAAGTCGGCTCTTTGTTCATTTTATCTTCAAGCCTTTGCGTCTGTCTCCATGAGGCGACTCTTCATTTCCATGAGTTCACTCATTGTCTACTTGGTCTCCAGGCTTTTGCTTCTATGTTCATAAGGTGACTCTTCATTTCCATGAGTCTGCTCATTGTCTATTTGGTCTTTAAGCCTTTTGTTTCTGTCTCTATGAGGCGACTCCTCATTTTCATGAGTCCGCTTATTACCCAGAAATCTGCATTCTATCTTCCAATGATCTAGATCATCTCAGCAGCAGTATAAGATCTTCAAGGAGTACATCTTTGGGGTATGTTAATTAATTAAACTCTTTTAACTCATCAGAGTTAACTTCTATTCAATTTGGATTGAATCAATCATTTGCTATTGATCTTCTCTTGACTTTTAAACTGTCAGAGCTTCATTAAATCAATGTTGATCTTTTCTTCTTCATTTGTAGAGCTTCCTCTTTCACTATTTCTTTCAGTGTCGGGCTTCCTCAATTATGTAGAGCTTTATAATGCTTCATTGCCGATTTCTTCTCTTTGCTAGCAATTCTTCTTTTTTCTTTAAAATCACTTCAATGAGACTTTTGCAAGCATGATGAAATCTCTTCATACATCTAGTCTTCATTGATTCTTTATATTGTAGAAGAATTCTTCACTTGGATTCCATGTAGAGATCAGACAATAATTGTGAGTTTTCTTCTTAAGCAACTTCAATCACATTATCTTAAATTGATCTTTGCATACTTGATGAAGTCTTCAATTTAGCATTTTCAACATCTTTAACAATCAATTCATCTTCAATTGATCATTGCACATTTTAATGAAGTCTTCAATCTATTTTGAGTGCAAGTCAATCTTCATTGAGTCTATGCATATATGATGAAAGCTTCATTTGAACACTTTCAACCTCTTCGAATGTAAAATAGTTGTTTATAGTAGAGATAGGCGTCAATCCTCTGTTTGGTTCATTACATGGCTCTTGGAGTTCATTGCTTGATCTTGAAGTTATTGTACATTTACTTTGACAAGTATTATACTTAAGATTGAACTTAAAGTCTAAATTATAAACTTTCTTAATTTGCACACTAAGTAAATGCATTAGTAAAATAATACAAGATTTAGTTATCATCAAAATCAATATGGGAATCAACCTTGATTCAACATGTTTGACATCCTGATGAAGTACTAGATGAGGTTGAATGCCTCGAAATGCATATTTAGTTTAAGTTTGGAGAATTTCTTAGGATTCTTGGTTACGCACCGAGAAATTGAAGCAGACTCACAACAAATCAGTGCAATTCAGAACATCTAGGCCTTGAAAAATATCAAGGAAGTTCAAAAGTTGACTAGGATGACAACGACTCTTAACAAGTTCATCAGCCAATCTTCAAATAAGTGCCGACCATTTTTTCAACTTTTGAAAAAATAAGAGCGGCTTAGTTGGGGTCCAAATTGTGATAAAGTCCTTGCTAATCTAAAGAATTATCTGGCCCAACCACCACTCTTTTCCACTTCGTTCAAGCATGATGAACTCTATCTATACCTGATTGTTTTAGAGGATGCAGTTAGTGCCGTTCTACTTTGGCAACAAGACAGGCAATAGAAGCCAGTTTACTATATTAGCAAAACTCTTTTGAGGGCAGAAAGTAAGTATCTACCTTCGGAAAAGTTGGCCCTTGCATTAGTAATAGCATCACCCAAGCTGGTATATTACTTTAGAGCCTATACTATCAATGTTCTCACAAATCACCATTTGAAACCCTCTTTTGAAGAGCAGATTTCTTTGACATAATATCAAAGTGGGCGATAGAATTGGGTGAATTTGACATCAAGTATCAGCCTAGATCTCGCAATAAAAGTTCAGGTACTTACCGACTCTATTGTTGAATTCTCTGTTAAGTTACCACAAGAAACCAATCCAACACCAACTACCGAGCTACCAGAGAACGACCCCCCTTTAGAGCTTAGATGGATTGCTAATAATTAAAAGCTCTTCATCGATGGAACATCCAACGATAAGGGGCAAGATCAGGCATAGTCCTAATTACACCAGATGGCATGGTGTTGCGTCCAGATTTTTCGCACTCGAGGAATACACATACAAGCGGAAAAAACACTATACTCTCTCGTTAAAACTCACCCTCCTAGAAGAATGAGTGCGACTAGGTTTGAATTGAAAATAGATTTGAATAAAGGGCTTTTGGAAAACATTTGGAGTTGCCACCTAACTTGATTAAGGTGATTAGGTCACCTAAAAACTAAGCATAATCCGAAGACTACACTTAAGGCTTTTGAAAATACTACCTCTAGAGAGGGTTTTTAAGAAAATAGGTTGTTTGGCAACATTTGAAAAATATTTAAGCCCTTTTTTGAAAATAAACTCTATTTTGGTCTTTGAAAACAGTGATTTTAGGTTCGAAGGTTAGTTACGTGTAAGGAAGACGCACTAAGCCATCACCCTACCCCGCCCTTGCGGTACCTACATGTCTATTTACCCTAAATTCACCTATGAGAGTCTTCAACTAACAAAGGTCTAATCCTATCCACTTTAGAAAAGAATATTTAAAAAGACATAATGCATGATATGCAAGAAAAGAAAAGAAAGTTGGAAAATAGATTTGGAAAGAGACTGATTTGATTTAAAAAAAGAAATTTGAAAAGCTAGATTTGATTTTGGAAAGTTTTAGAAATTGAAAATAGAGATTTAGAAATAGATTTTTGAAATTCGAAACTTGCAAATAAATTATGGAATTAGAAACTTGAAAAATGTTGTGGAATTAGACATTTGAAAGAAGTTGTGGAAATAGAAGCTCAAAAAAGGTTGTGATCGCACCTATGAGGGTTGCCTACGTATCCTTTTTGAGGAATCAGGTCAGTCATAGTTCGGACAAGAGTCCGATAGAAAAGAGAAGGTTTGATTAGAAAAAGAAATTGAATTGGAATTTAGATTTGATTTGAATTTAGAATAGAATATTGGAATTTGAAATGGAAGAATAAAGACCCTAGACCTAGGAAGATAAGACTTAGAAAGGACTCAAGATTCAGAAAGACTTGACTCGAATGTTGGACTTGGAAGATTGAAGAAAGATTGGATTTAGGAAGGGTTCGAATTAGTAAAGGTCCGATTTAGAAAAGTTTCAAAATAGGAAAGTGTCATTTTTGGAAAGTTTCGCATTAGGAAAGTTTCAATTTAGGAAAGTGTTATTTTAGAAAAGTTTCATTTTAAAAAAGTTTTCGAATTAGGAAAGTTTTTAAATTAGGAAATGTTTTGAAATTAGGAAAGGTTTCGTTTTAAGAAAGTATTGAAATTAGAAAGTTTTGAATTTAGAATGTTTTGAAATTGGGAAGTTTTGAGAGTTGGAAAGTTTAGAACTTAGAAAGTTTCGAACTTAGAAAGTTTTAGATTTGGAAAGATTTGAAGTTTAGGAAAGTTTAGAATTTTAGAAAGATTCAAAGTTTGAGTTTTAGAAATTCTTTAAATTAGGAAAGGTTTTGAGTTTAAGAAGGGTTTGAAAACTTAGATTTGGAAAGGGATGGAATTAAAAAAGGTTTGAAAGCTTAAAGTTTAAAGAAAGATTTAAAAGTTTAAGTTTAGAAAACTTAAGGTTTAGAAAAGTACTAGATTAGGAAGGAGTTTAATTAGGAAAGATTTGGGTTTGGAAGGATTGAGATTCCCATTTCCTAAAACAAGGGATTGGATTTGGTTTCTAAAAAGAGATGTTTTGATTTTGTTTCAAAAAATGGAGGATAGGATCTAGTTTCCTAAATGGGAGACTGGATTTGGCATGGATTTGGAAAATGAAGTTTTGGAAATCCTAGATTTGGGAAGACTATACTTTTGATGTAGAAAATTGGTTTTGGAAATATATATAGTTTTGATATAGAAAACAAAAGGTTTTGGAAACCTAGGTTTTGAGGCCAAAATAAGGGATTAGAAATCATGTTTTAGGAAGGAAAATTAGGGTTTCTTAATTGTGGGTTCTAGGGTTTGACTTAGACTCTAAAGAAGGAGATTTTTTAGAAAGTGAGTTTTTTGGAAAGAGGAACTTTTGGAAAAAAATCCTAGAAAGGAGATTTTGGAACGCAAATTTTTAGGAAAGCGTTTAGAGAGTGTTTTTAGAAAGTAAATTCGAAGAAGGTGTTTTTGGAAAGAGTTCTTGGAAAGAGTTTTTCTAGGAAGAAGACCTATGGAGCACTTTTAGAAAGTGAATTTCAAGGGGAGTGTTTTTGGAAAGGAGTTTGAAAAAGAGTTTTTGAAAAATAAATTTTTGAAGGGAGTTTTTGAAAACAACTTTGGAAAGGAGAATGGAGAGTTTTTAGAAAGCATGTTGGAAAAGAGATTTTTAAGAGGAGATTTTTTAGAAGAGATTTTTGAGTACATAAAATATCTCACTTTCCTAAAGCGATTCTAACCATAAGAAGGTTAGAACCACATTAAGATAGTGGTTTTGAAAACAACAATGTTTTGAAAATATGGACCATATTGGTCACTTTGAATGTAATACTTTCTTATAGCAACCCTAACCGTGAAAAAGCTAGAATCACTTTAGGATTGTCATTTTGAAAATTGTCATTTTGAAAACAAGTTCTGAAAAAGAAGAATTTGATGGAAGTTCGAAAACGAAGTTAATGCAAGTTTTGAAAAACGAGTTTGAAAACGAATTTTAGAAGATTGCAAGATCATGATTGTTGGTCCAATAGGCAACCCAAGAGGGGGGGTGTGAATTGGGTTTCTTTCGAAGATTAATACAAGTTAAGATTAATTAAAATTAATCTAAACAATATAGCAGTGATTAATCTATGTGCAAAGCAATGTAATCAATAGAAGCAAAGAAAACAAAGCAATAGAAGAGAGACACAGATTTACCGAGGTTCAACCACAAACCGTGGTCTGCGTCCTCACCCCAAGACCTCCTTGAAGTCTTCTTCCACTATGTAATCACCTATTACAAGATGGGCTGCTGATTGACAAAGTGCTCAGCTCACTTTACAAAGAACTCCTCACCGAGCTCTTCATTCCCCAAGTGGTTTTGTCCAAGCTCCACTCAAACTTACAAGAGTTTTGCTTCACACAAGAGAACTCTCAAACTCTCAATTACAAGTGTATAGAAGTATACAAGTAACTAATACATTCTCTACCAATAGTAGATTTTACATTCAAAGCTCACAAGAATGAAACAGGAAGAATATTTAGGAATATCAGGTTGATCAGTGATTCTTGTCTCTTTTTGTTTCTTCCTCTTGATTCTTGTATGTAAATGCAGTTGGAGGCTAGTATATATACCCTTGCATTGATTCCATCCGTTGGAGGTGGTTGGGTATCATAAATGCACGTCCAGCCTGTTATAACGTTAAGAAAAACAACCGTTATATCAAAGGGAGTCGGCTCCAAGTCTGTGGAGTCGACACTTCCTGCTTCTGCATTTACCAGATATAGTTCATTGACCTCATGAGTCCCCTCTTCATATCGATGAGGCGACTTTCTGTTCATTTTGTCTTCACATCTTTAGCTTCTGCTGTCATGAGGCGACACTTCAGTTTCATGTGTCCGCTCATTGATCATATTATCTTCAAGCCTTTTACTTCTACTGCCAAGAGGCGACTCTTCGTCTTTATGTGTCTGCTCATTGTTCATTTCATCTTAAAGCCTTCGCGTTTGTCTCAATGAGGCGACACTTCATGACAATGAGTCCACTCATTATCTATTTGGTTTTCAGGCTTTTTGCTTCTGTGTTCAAGAGGCGACACTTCATTTCTATAAGTCCCCTCATTGACCAGTTTGTCTTCAGGCTCTTTTAGCTTCTGTGATCAAGAGGCGACACTTTACTTTCATGAGTCCCCTCATTACCTATTTTGTCTTCAGACCTTTTTATGTCTATGATCAGGAGGCCACTCCTCATTTTCATGAGTCCCCTTATTGCCCAGAATTCTGTATTCTATCTTCTAATGATTCAGATCATTTTAGCATAGGTATAAGATTTTTAAGGAGTATGTCTTTGGGGTATGATGATCAATCAAATTTCTTTAACTCATCAGAGTTAACTTCTATTCAATTTGGATTGAATCAATCATTGGATATTGATCTTCTTCTTGAATCTCAAACAGTCAAAGCTTCATTAAATCAATGTTTATCTTTTCTTTTTCATTTCCAAAGCTTTCTTCTTTCATTGTAGAACATTTTCTTTAATGCCAAGCTTCCTCAATTGTGTAGAGCTTCACAATGCTTCAATTCTGATTTCCTCTCTTTGATAGCAATTCTTCATTCTTCATTAAACTCACTTCACTGAGACCATTGCAGACATGATGAAGCCTTCATGCATCTAGTCTTCATGGATCCTTTATATTGTAGAAGAATTCTTCATTTGGATTCCAGGTAGAGATCAGATAATTATTGTGAGCCATCTTCTCAGCAATTTCAATTACATAATCTGAAATTGATCTTTGCATACTAGATGTAATCATCTCTTGACGCATTTACAATTTCTTCAACAAACAATACATCTTCAACTGAGCATTGTACCTCAACTGATCTTTGCATATTCTGATGAAGTCTTTAGTCTGGTGCAAATCAATCTTCATTGAAACTATGCATACTTGAAAGAAGTTTTAATTGAACACCTTCAATCTCTTCGAATGTAAGGCATTTGCTTGAAGTAGAGATAGGTATCATTTCTCAGTTTGGTTCATTGCATAACTCTTTGAATTCATTGCTTGCTTCTTGAACTTGTTGTGCATACTCTTTGACGTGTATTAGACTTAATATTCAACTTTAAGTCTAAGTTATGAACTTTGTTAATCTGTACACTAAGTAGATTCATTAGTAAAATAACACAAGGTTTAGTTATCATCAAAATCAACATGAGAATTAACCTTGAGTCAACAAGGATCAACCTTGACTCAACAATGATGTGCACAATGCAAATTGGGGTCATGAACATACATGGTTAAAGGCTTTACCACATAATCAAGGGGGCCGAACCCACGTGGTCTCCAGTTAGACTAAAAGAAATCCCTCGACACGGTGACTCTCTAATAGCCTAATCCTATACATGGACCGGGAAGTTTTTTGTTTCAAGCATGCAAAGAAAGGGGGGAAAAAAGATAGGGGATTAAAATAGAAGAAAACCCAAGTGGATTAGGAGAAAGAAGAGAGGGAGAAGATGCGTAAACGTAAATAAGAAGCCAACCTTGTGTCTTCTTTATTTTGCTTAGCTTTGCGTGCTTTGCTCTGCTTGCTTCGCTTCGTTTTGATCTTCCCTTCAATCTTCAAAAGTTTATCTTCAATCTTCAAAGCTTCGTAGTTGCAGCAATCCAAGCCTTCAATGGAGGGTTGGAGGCTAGTATATGAGTATATGAGAGTGTATGAGTGTATAGGAGGCTAGGGTTTGTGTATGGAGGCTAGGGTTTGGAAAACCTAAAGGAGACTAAGGTTTTGGGAGGCTACGAGTTCTGTATATCGAAGAGTAGGGTTTTTAGACTAAGTTTATGGACCTCTTTCACGCTGGAGGAGGCTCTGTATTTATAAACAAAGTAATGACTTGGCGCCTGTTGCAGTGGTGCCAGGCCAAAAATGCTTATGGCACCACTAGGAGTGGCATCATCCATTTAGGAAAGCTTTAAGGTCGGCAAGCAACGTATCTTGAGAAGATTTGGGCACCTATACTAGTGACTACCATGCAATTTCTAGCCTAGCTTCACTAGTGTTGCGCCTCGGTTTTTGGGGTGTCCAAGGTCCTTTTGGCTCGGAGACTCTAAAGCACGGAACTCTGTCACTAGAACTCGTCCTCCTAAAAGGACAATGCGACTAGGTTTGAGAATTGATTTGACTAAGGGCTTTTTTTAAAAAATAGGAGTCACCACCTAACTTGATAAAGGTGTATTAGGGCACCTAAAACTAAACGTTAATCCGAAGATTAAACTTAGAGTTTTTGAAAAAGGTTTTTGAAATCTCCCTCAAGAGAGGTTTTTTAGGAAAATAGGTTGTTTGGCAACCTTTTGAAATGTTTAAGCCCTTTTTGAAAATAACTCCATTTTGGTCTTTCGAAAACAAAAATCTAAGGTTCAGGGGTTGGTAACGTGTAGGGAAGATATCCTAAGATCATCACCCCACCCCGCCCTTTCAGTACCTACATGTCTAATCACCCTTTGTTCACTTACTAGAATAACCGGTTACCATTGTCCACTTAATATCCACTTTAGAACTTTGAAAAAGGGATTTAGTCATCACTTTTTGGATGAATGATGCATGATGCAAGTTTTGGAAGAAGTTTGAAAATAATGGAGGTTTTAAAAGAATTTGGAATAGAAACTTTGAATTGATTGGAATTTTTTAAAATGAAATTGGGGTTGAAATAAAAGTTATGACCGCACCATTTTAGGTTGCCTACATATCTCATTTGGCGAGAATTAGGTCAATCGTAGTTCGGGCAAGAGCCCGATGGAAAATAGGCGCATTAGGGCCTTTGGAAGGTTTAAAGACACTTTGGGGTCTTTGAAAAAGTTTAAGACACTTTGAGGTCTTTGGAAAAGTTTAAGACACTTTGAGGTCTATGGAAGGATTTAAGACACTTTGAGGTCTTTGGAAGTTGAAAACTCTTTATGGTTTTGAAAGTTTTGACTGAAATTGGATTGTGGAGTGTTTTGAAAATGTTTTTGGATCAACTTGAGGGAGTTTTGAAAAAATGCTTTGGCACGTCTCAAGAGAGCTTGGAAGTGTTTTTGAAGCCTTGTCTTGAAAACCTTGGAGGCATTTTTTTTTTATGAATTGATTTTTGAAAGTAATTTTTGGAAAGGAATGAGGGTTTGAAATCCTAATATGGACAACCTTGGAGATTGTTCTTGATTTATCACTTCTCCTTGGAATCCTTAGCCATGAGAGGGCTAGGGACACCTTAGGTTTGTGACTCTTTGAAAACATTTTTGGAAAGGTCTTGAAGAGGGAATGTAAGAACGTTTGAAGAATTTATGGAGTTAATTTTTGAAATCAAAAGAGTAGGAGGTTTTGGAAAAATAGGTTATGAGGATAGTTTAAAATTGAATGATCATTTAGGAAAGGGTTCAAGAGTTGGAACCTTTGAAGTTCACTTAACCTAGGTTGGGTTAGACTAGGGTTAAGGGGAACCTAAGGTTAAGAAGACTACGGGTTAACTAACTAGAGTCAAGTTAACCTAGGGTTAGGCAACTAGGGTCAAGTTAACCTAGGGTTAGGCAACTAGGGTCAAGTTAACCTAGGGTTAGGTAATTAGGATCAAGTTAACCTAGGGTTAGGTAACTAGGGTCAAGTTAACCTAGGTTAGGTTAGAGAATGGTCTTGAAAGTTGTTTTGATGCATTCTTGGAAAGAGTTTTGAAAACAAAACATAATATGTAATGGACTTAGGTTGGCAACCTTTATGAAGATCATTTCCAGGAAAATTTTAACTCTAGCCAAGAGTATGTTTTATATGGTTGGTGATTGGAGACCCTTCCAAGGAAGGCTTCCTTATGGCCATTATAACCACTATCTTGATAAGAAAACAAGGGTTCAAAAATCAACATAATGATAGTGATTTTTGGAAGATCATTTTTCATGCAAAGATGGAGAGAGTGCATTTTCGAAATTATTTTTGGAGAAGGGTTTTGAAAATCATTTTTCAAGGGAACCATTCCATCAAGAGAGGGTTCATATGGTCAATAAAAAGGGAGATCACTCAAGAGAGGGTTTCATGGGGCCATTCCAACCCCTAAACTTGAGAGAATGAAAACCTTTGAAAATTAGGGAGTTTGAAAGCAACCTTTATGCAAGTTAAAATGTAATGATGCAAAAGTGTGAATTAGGGGGTAGTGAGGGGTTTTCTAAGGCATGACTCCTAAAGTCTCATCCTAAACTTCAAGTGGCCAACTTTTGGAATAATTTTTAAAGGGCATGTAGAACTTGGAAATGTCATAAAATTAAGAGCAATGCAAACATTGTAGAATATGGCAATAAACATAAAATGAAGCCAAGCATACAAGACATGATCAAAATAATAATATGCAAGGGGTCATGATTCACATACGAAGCTTTTAGGCTTCACCATACAAACAAGGGGCTCTTAGGCCATACCATCTTAAAGTAGGCTAGTGAGAGGTCCCCCTTACACGGTGGCTCTCACTTGCTTTCCTCTAGGCATGATTTAGGAGCCCTTTTGGCTCAAGCATGCAAGAAAGGGGGGTTGAAGATGAAGATTAAAATATAGAATAGGCTAAGTACGCTAGGAGGGAGAAGAAAAGAGTGGGGGAGAGCGAAAATATAAAAGGGATACCACCTTTTGCCTTCAACACTCTTGTAATCTTCAATGGATGTCTTGATTGGAGCTTGAGTGACTTCAAGAAAGCTTGAGAGGCTTGAGTGGGGTGTATAAGTGTGTATGAGGCTTTGTGTATGGAGTGTATATGCTTAGGAGAAGTAGAATCTAACCTAAGTGTTGAAGAGGAGGAATATATGTAGAGATTCGAGTTTCTGGAGTGATTTCAGCAGAGTTTCGTATCAATTTCGGACCTGGAATATGCAAGGGGGGAGGCCTCTATTTATAGGCAATCTGGAATAGACCATGCGCATGTGCTACATGCGCATGGCCAAACTTTGGCCATGCTCATATAGGACATGCGCAGGTACTGTTCCATTGCCACAATAACACGTGGCACCCTATGTACTGGTTAAATCTCGACCGTTGATCGAAAGTCGGTCGATCTGAACAAAATTTGAGTGCATGTAGCATACGCTCCATCACTGGAAAGAATCGCCCAAATTTTGCCTCGATAATTGGGCCAACCGGGAAGGTTCCAAGGGAATCGGTCGCACTCGGGATGTTCTCCTAGTGTATCTGATGAACTTTCATGTTTTCGAAGAGTTTGAATTATGTTTAGAAGCATGGGATATCGCCTTAGGAAGCGTGCTAAAAGGACACTTTTGTGGAGCGTCTGTGATACGCTCCGTGGGTGTCTGAAAGTGGTTGTTTTCGTTTGATGTGATCCAGGCCTTCGAGAAGCTATCTATTCGATCGGACCGTTCCGATGGAAAGTACTCTGCAAATACTTTCTAGAATTCCCAAATTTACGCATTTCTTAAGTTTTTGACGGTGTGTTTTGATTAGGGAATCGACAAAAAAGTCAACCTTGGCAGAGCGTCTGTGAGACATTCCAGGGGTTACTGAAAGTCATGGTTTGCACACCGTACGATGGAGAGCTTCGGGGAGCGATCTATTCGATCGAACCATATCGATGGAGAGATTTATGGACAAGTGTTCGACAATTTCCTGATTTACGCATTTCTCAAGTCAGTTGATGGTGCATTATAACTAGGGAATTGGGGGAAAATGCAATTTAGGCGGAGCATTTGCGAGACGCTCCAGGGAACTTTTATTGCGTCGTGTGAGTTTAGCATCGTAAGGTGTTCCTTGGGTTAAACAAAGGCGTGTGGTGAAACCTCCGTTCAAAATCCCAAGGCCGGTGCTGTTTCGGGGCATATTTGGGTTTCCAGGGGTAAAACGGTCATTTTGATCGGAGTTGGCTAGAAATGGTCAGGAATGGTTTGGTATATTGTGTTAGGCATGTACGGCTGTTCAGGGATGGTTTTGAGAGAGTCTCTTGCCGTTCAGCGGGGTTTGTGCCGTGTTGAGTCGCTCGGGGCAAAACGGTCATTTTGACCGGAGTGGGCCGGAATGGGACCAGATTTGGACCAAATGGTGTGCGGGGGACGCCTGATGGTTTGACAACATTGTGGAAGGATGGACTTATCGTTTTGAGGGATTTTGAACTTTCCTAAAATGTGCCTGGAAGCCCAAGGGGCAAGTGTGGTCATTTTTCACCGAGTCGGGCTAGCAGGCGCCGGTGTTGACCTAGGTGTTGATTCCCGAGACCGCTCGGTCTAGAAAAACTACCTATGCGGTGTTGGTCTCCAAGAACGCCCGTTCTTAGAGAGCTACCTGTAGGGGTAGTGTTGGTTTCCGAGAACGCTTGGTCCAAGAAAGCTACCTGGAAGTGTGGTGTTGGTCTCCGAGAATACCCGGTTTCGGAGAACTACCAAATGACGGACATTCTACGTTGGCGGGCTAGCAGGTGCTAGATGTGAACCGTCTAGAATTTGGTGAGGTGTTGGTCCTTGAGATCGCCCGATCTCGGGAAGCTACCTGGATGGTGTTGGTTTCTGGGACCGCCCGGTCCGGAAAACTGCCTGGACTAATGGTGCTTAAGGCTTCAGTGGATCCTTGTGGACTCGGGAAGAGACCAGTTGACTAGATTGGAGATTGAAAAGCTCATCTTGAGCTTGCATGTGTTGTGATATTGGAAACTGAATCCGGCCAAGCCGGAGATTACCGAGCGGGCAAAAATGGGGTGCTTATAACTAGGAGTGACTCTGGAAAGTCCGGGAAGGACTTAAGGGACTGGAAATGGCCCGAAAGGCCGAAAAAGGGCAGGAACCTTTAGAATAGGGTCTCAGAGGTAATGGATTTGAAAAAATGATGTCAGGGTTTGTTAGAGAGGTCGATCGAGCCATTAAGGGTAAAACGGTCAACCGGGCTAGAAAGCTGCCGGAACGGACTCAGAATGTCCCAAAAGAAGACTCGAGATTTGAAAAAATTATTTAGAATGTTCCCAAAGGTTACCGATTTAGTACCCAGAGCCGATGTGGTCGAAAAAGGCGACCGGCCCACCAAGGGCAAAACTGTCATTTTGCACCGGGTTTGCCGGAATTGACTCGGAATGATCCGAAAAGATAAAGGAAGGTTAGGAATACTATAAAAAGTATTCTTAGGAGGTTACCGGTTTGATACCCAGAGCCGGTATAGTCCCCAGGGCGTTCGGATGCCTAGGGGCAAAATGGTCATCTTGACTGAAAAGTCTCGGAATTGGCCCGAAACTGACTAGAAGGCACTTAATCATGCCGGATTGCTTTTAAGACAATCTTGGAAGGGTGGACTTACCATTCTGGGCACTTAGGTATTTTTTCGAAAAACGTGCCGAAAATGGCCCTAGGGGCAGTTTGGTTATTTTTCACCGAAGTGGACTAGCAGGCACTGGTGTTGACCTAGGTTTTGAGTGTTTCCGCCACTCTGACGGCGGTCTCGTGATACAGGGGTTTGTTGGCAATTCCCTATATCGACCTGCTTGTGAGTATTTCCGCTACTCTGACGGTTGCAATGTTTATAAGTACTTCCGCTACTCTGACGGTTCGCGATCATCCCCGAGACTGCCTGATCTTAGGAAGATGCTAAAGGGACTTAGCGCCTAAGAAGTCAAATTTCTCAGAAGGCGTGCCGAAATTGACATTTCTGCATTGGCGAGCTAGCAGGTACCAAAGTTGGACCGTTCTACCATCTAGGGGACTTGGGGTCTCGTCCTGGTCGACAGGTTTAAAGGGACTTACCGTTCCGAAGAAAATTTTTTTGAAAAATGTGCCGGATTGGATAGACTTACCGTCTCAAGGAATCCGCTTTCTCGAGAGAAGGATTGGAATTGGAATTGGAAAAGGGGATGGAAAGAGGACTTACCATCTTCGGAAAGACGTGCCTATTGGAATTGAAAAAGGGACTTACTGTCTTCGAAAAGACGCTCCTATTGGAATATGGAAAGGGGACTTACCGCCTTCAGAAAGACGTGCTTGATTTGGAATTGGATTGAACAATGCCCTTAAGGGCATTTTGGTCATTTTGCCTCTATTTGGGCCTGGTGGGCCTGCGAAGCGATGGATAGACGGGATTGGACTTGGAAAGTTAATTTGACTCAAAATATGTCCGCATTGACTTGAATACAAGTCTGGACGGACTGTAGATCGCCAAGCGGTCAAAAATGAGGTGCTTACACATGACAATAGAGAAGACCATTAAATTAGATTTCAATGCATCAAACAATGAGTCAAAATACGAGACTCTACTCACTGGGTTACGTCGAGCTATAGAGCTAAAAATTACCGAGATAACAATCTATACAGACTCTGGTTGTAAACCAGATTGTGGGAGAATACGCGGTAAAGAATAACAGGATGGCACATTACCTGGCAAAGGCTCAGGAATTATTTAAGAAGTTCAGCAAATACAAGCTATATCAGATCGATCACGATAGCAACGCCTACGCTAATACTTTGGCAACACTTATAGCAGCCTTGAAGTTAGGATCAAAGCGAACAATCTATATTGAGACTTTGAATAGCCCAAGCATCTTTGAAGAAGAAGAGCAGGTACTGGCCATTGAAGAGCTAGGATCATCTTGGATGGATCCAATCATTGCCTACCTCGATAAAAAAAATTGCCTAAGAACAAGAATGAAGCCAGGAGAATAAAGCATAAATCCTTAAAGTAATGGTTATCACTCAATAAGGAGCTATACAGAAGATCTTTTATGGGCCCCAATCTACATTGTGTTCATCCAGACAAAGTACACGACATTTTGTTCGAAATCCATGAAGGGATCTATAGAAGTCATGTCAGCGAAGGTTGCTCGCCCACCGAGCTATTTCTCAGGGCTACTGGTGGCCCTATATGCAGAATGATGCTACTCAGTACGTATTGAAGTATGAGAAGTGTCAAAAGTTCTCACCATTAATTCACCAGCCTATCGAGAACCTTACTACTATTACCAGCCCTGGCTTTTGGCCCAATGGGAATTGAACATAGTTGGACCATTGCCCCGAGCTTCAGGGAATAAGAGATTTCTTATGTCTTAATAGACTACTTCACTAAATGAGTGGAAGTTGAACCACTATCAACCATTAGGGAGATAGATGCAAAAAGATTTGCATGGAGGAGCATAATTACAAAATTTGGCATACCAGAACCACTGGTCTCAGAAAACAGTGCCCAATTTGATGGAAATATGTTTAGAGGATTCTGTAGCGAACTCGAGATCAGAAATTATTACTCAGCACCGGCCTATCCACAATGCAACGGACAAGCTGAGATATCTAACAAGATAATGCTGAAAGAAATAAAAAAGAGGCTGGAAAAAGCTAGAGGGAGATGGCTAGAAGAGCTGCCCAGTATCTTATGGTCATATAGAACCACTCCAAGGATATTTATCGGTGAAACCCTCTTTTCAATGGCGTATGGGGTTAAAGCAGTAATACCTTTGGAGGTCGGACACCCAGCAATCAAATCGGCTGCATTCGATACCGGGCTTAATAAATAGACGTTGGCCAAAGACCTGGACCTCATTGAAGAAAGGAGGGAGGCAACCCTACTTAAACTCATTAGTTATCATCAACAGTTTAGCCGATCATACAATAAGCTGGTTCAGCCAAGAGTTTTTTTTTCCCGGAGACCTAGTGCTTGGAAAGGTTCTAGGGGCAATAAAGAATCCAGCAGATGGAAAGCGCGGCCCTAACTGGGAGGGTCTATATAGAGTTGCATTCCAAGTTAGCATGGGGGCATACAGGCTAAAGACTATCAAAGAAGGGTGCCAACTATCTCGACCTTGGAATGTGAACAACCTTAAGAAATTCTATTAGTAGAAAGTTGACTGAGAAAAACTATTAGAAGTTGATTTCTTATTAAAGATTACGTTTTTCTTTATTCACATAAGTTGTGCATTCTCAATAAACTAGTGGTTACTCTATGACTCTAATGTTCAAAGCCATGCTAGAAGAGAAGAACCAAGGAAAACAAAGAAAAACAAAAACCAAGTGTAAAAATTTGGTCCTGTTCAAGTTGGACAGGTCAGCCAATGAAGGCCAAAACAAAAACCAAATATAAAAACTTGGTCCTGTTCAAGTTAAGCAAGTCGGCTAATGAAGGCCAAAATAAAAAACTAAGTGTAAAAATTTAGTCTTGCCCAAGTTTGGCAGGTCAGTTAATGAAAGCCAAAGTAAAGACCAAGTATAAAAACTTGGTCATGTCCAAGTTGAGTAGGTCAGCCAATGAAAGCCAAAATGAAAAATCAAGTATAAAAACTTGGTCCTGCCTAAGTTGGAAAAGTCGGCCAATGAAGGCCAAAATAAAAAATTAAGTGTAAAAACTTAGTCTTGCCCAGGTTGGGCAGGTCGGCCAACAAAAACCAAAGTAAAAAATCAAGTGTAAAAACTTAGTTCTGTCCAAATTGGGCAGGTCGGCTAATGAAAGCCAAAAAGAAAAAACCAAGTCCTAAAACTCGGTCTTACCTAAGCTTGGTAAGTCAGCCAATAAAGGCCAAAAGAAATTAAGTAGTAAAATTCAAAAACCTAAAATTGCCTAGGGACATATGAAATTAGAGCCATTCAATTGAAACAAAAGAACCTTCTTTTATTAAAGAATAAAAAGAGGACTATAACATTTCAGTAAAAGTAAAAACAAGAAAGCCCTAAAGTTGAGGCACCGCGTCTTTAGCGGACTTTACAACATGTTCGGACAACTCATGCACAACAAAAGCTTCAACTGGTTAAAACTTCGAGTGACTCATTCGCAACAACGACCTCAGTCGTCTAAACTTTCACAATTTCAGCAACAGTAGCCACATCCACCAGGGTATCTATACCTTCGATAAGACCCTCAGAGTCGGCCACCATCGCGGTCTCCAGATAGTTCGGGGTATTGTTCCAGAGAGGTGAGAAGCTCTCAACCTTTATCTCCTTCAGAATCCCTTGCCAACCTTGGACAAAAATGGAATGAGATAGGTCAATTATCTGCTGAACAAAGTCTTGGGCATTATAAGCTGCACTCTGTTTATAGCTTGCCTTAACCTCAACCTTAGCCTTGGCGAGATCGGCTTGAAGCCCTTCAATTTTGACCTTCACCTTGTATAATCCACTGAAAGCACAACATTATCATCCTCCAACTTGGACAAATTGACTCTCTTTTTACTAAGCTCGGTGGTAACCTTAGTCAGGGAAATCTTTGCCCTCACAGCCTCTTTGGTCGCTGTTAGTTAAGCCTTCTTTGTGTCGATCCACTCGTCTTTAAGCTTGGAGTGCTCCTGTATCAGCTTTTTGTGCTCGTCATAAAGCTCTACATGCTTTTTGGTAAAATCAGAAGCTTTGTTAGCTAGATTCTAAAATCACCGCATGGCCTCCAAAGCATTATGCGAGCCCTGGAAATAAAAGAAATTGTCAAACCAGATACTAAACTAACACAGAAAAAGGGAATAAAAGCGAAGAAACTTACCATAAAGGAGTCATGAAAGGCCCCTAGGAAAATTGACATATCATTGCTATTTTTTAACATATCAACATCCACTTACTAGATAGTGCTTTGGACTACTCCTATTACAACTTCTGCTGTATTAGTCAAAGAGTCACGCGTCGTCATGTGGCGGTTGCAAATATCAAGATTTATGACTACAAAGTCAGCATCTTCAGTTGCAGCACTGATGCCCACGCCAAGATCGGTCAACACAACCTTTAGTTTCTTTGCCACCGGCTCAGCGAGAGTATCCTCTACCATTGACTTCTTCCTCGCTTACCTCATTGCCATCTTCTTCTTCTCTATTACAGAGGTGCTGATCTCCACAATAATGGGAGAATGGGGTATAGACTTTGTAGCACCGATCTCTAGCTTCCCTGATTTTTTAAGCTGCTTTGTCTACCTTTTTAAACATCAAATCTTTAAGATTCATCTTGTCCGTGACGTCAAAGTTTGAAGACGAAGGAATGACCTGCTTTCGCTTTTTCCTAATCTTCACCATAAACCGGCGATCGGGCACAATATATGGAGTGGAAGTAGACGTTGAGTTAGAGGAAGTCGACCGCCTTGAAGAGATATCCTAGATCAGATTACTCTTGTCGTCGAGAATATTAACAGGCTCGGTGGTAGAGGCTGGAGGCAACTTGAAGGATGCCTAGCTCAAAAAAGTAGCCTTTGAGGTCGTTGGCACATCGACTTCAAGATTTTGACCTCACGCACCTTCAACAGGTGATGCGTCAGCAAGCAGATCAACAATGGTCACTTGACCATCAAGATGCACACGTTCCATTATTATCCTCATAGGAATTTCCTTAAAATAACCAGTTGCACCCTCCTCTGCTAATCGAGCAAGCATTCTAGTTGGAATTCCTGAAGCGGCTGTGAAGGATGAAACCCGAAATGAGTAGTTGAGCAGAATTTGGGGAGCCCTTGTAATTTCATGAAGCCGTTCTTCATCCCGGTAGTTTAAAACCTTGTGCAAGTCGTCGAGATTGACTCCCCAAGTCGTTCTCTTTGTACTCTTCTTACTGGACTCTGAAAAAGCCAAACCAAAGCAAGTTAAAATTGTATGAGTTAATATGCACTAAAAGAGAAAAGTCGGCGTCAAACCTAAGTCTTTGGGGGGTTTTAAGATATCGTATCAATGACATCTGGTCAACAGGAAGGTTGCCAAACTCCCAAGGGCCAGAAACCCAAACTTTGACATCATCGACACCCTTATCCAAAGACGGGAGGCATTTCACTATCTTTTTACTCTTATCCATTGCTCTAAGGTAAAATTTTCAGCTGTCATCGCCGACCTTGCACATAGTGTAGCAGTAATAGAGCTTCGTGATTGTACCTTAAAAGTGCAGTCATTGGTCTCTAATGTGCCTTTGTTAGGCTTAGAGTAGGCGTAATTGTATTATATTGTTTGCATATTGTGAATAAACTCGAATTGGTTGTCTTCTCAAGTTATTTATGCTAAAAAGATGGAATTGGAGCTTTAATGATGATCTGGGACTTGCGGCACATAAAACGAGAAAACCTCGTTAGGCAAATTCTCGTAAAAAAGGGTCATATTTTGCTACAGATGTCCGATTGAGCTGATTCTTACGTTGTTAGAAAGATTTCATCAGGTTACAAATGTTTACGTTTCGCATGCGTCAGCCAATTTTGCTCTAAAGAGCCTCAAAATCAAGAAAAAGTGAAAACTTGGTGAAATTAGCATTCGAACGCTCAAACCTGGTGTTCAAACAGCCCGAGAGCAATCAATTCCAATTTATGCCTGGTGTTAGAACGCCAAGGCAAATTTTAGGATTTTAAAGTCTAACCTGTCTTGGTATTTTGGGGATAACCTTCTACTCCAATGTCCAATGAAGCTAATTTATGTGTCATTGGAAAAAAGACTTCAAGCTCTACAATTTTTTCCTCTAATGTGCATCGGCTGAATCAACCTTCAAGGTGGTCAAAATCGAGCTGAAACAAATGGGTAAAATAGGGGCTTGGAGTTCGAACGCCAAAATGGGAGTTTGAATGGCAAGAGGAAAATGGCCTGCCATTCAATTGCCTAAACCTAGCGTTCGAACAGCTAGAGAGCATGCAAATCCAATTTTGCCTTGGCGTTTGAACGCCCGTTTTGCTATTTGAACGCTAAGGCAAAATTCTGACTTGAAGTAAGGGTTTGGGTTGCGTCCCTATAAATACCAACTTGATTTTCGTTCGAAGGAGGCGACTTGGGGGCGGCGAGAGGCGATCATTTTAGGTAGTTTTTATAGTTTTTAGCCTAGGGTAGTTTACATTTATTATTTTGTTGCTCATTTGTAATTGTACTCGCTTAAATACAAGTTTCAATACAAGTTCTTTAGATTTCTTGCATTCTATTCAAGTTTTCTCTTGTTTCTTTGCATCAAATCATTATTTTCAGTGTTTATTCCATTATTTCAAAGCTTTCTATAAATGATGATGAGTAGCTAAACCTTCCCATCTCAAGATTAATTGTGAAGACCAATTGAATGTCTTGGATGAACAAAGGTGGTGAGATTTTAGGTTTCAAAGTTAAATTTTTTGTTTTTATTGTTCTGTCTTCTTCGTTCTAGAAATCATTGAAAACTTGGATGATTGATTATGTTCAATAACGTTTATATATGAGTCTATATTCATTATATGTGCTTCATGAATCGATGGTATTCGTCCTTAAATCTAACAACACGATTTATTCTAGAAGTTGAATTTCTAAAGAACACTTGATTTTTATCGCTAAATCTTCCGAATCTAAGACTCACGACGTAGCCGAAGGATTTGAGTTATAAAATTATCTCCTTTGAATTCCAAGAGACATAACTGGTTGAATCGATTGATCCCGAGACTTTAATTACAACTTGCTTTGATTTAATTGTCTAGTTTTTAATTACTTGTATTTTCATTATAATAGTTTAGTAATTCAAAACTCTCATCAAAACTCAAAAGATTTTTGGTCTATTTTATTTTTCCTTTTATTTAGATTTAATTCATACAATTTCCATTCAATCCAAGTTAGCTTAATATGAGTTCAGTATCAATAGCCTATATTGGGTTTAGTCCTTGAGGAAATATGATTCTAGACTTCCCGGATAAAACTATAACCATCAACTGTACACTTGCGGATAAATAGAGCACCTTTGGGGGTGAACCACTCCGCAATTCCTAGGTTAACACCTAGGATTCAGTTCAGCTCTAGCATCCCCATGAATATCCTATAAACATTTGGGTGTACTTGGGACGACGACACATTATGGTGATAGGGAAAGTTTATTAAGAAAGGGTGCAAAAAAAACCTAATACCGCCTTCTACAATGGCAATCAGAAGAAAGGGCATACCCTTCTCAATCTCTTCCATTATATAGTCATCTGAGGCAACTAACTTTAGGCTCACCTAGTCAGTGATAAAATATCTAGCCTTAAAGGCAGCAATAGCCGTTGAGGTTAGGGGTGCACAAGTGACTCGAGCAAACCGAGACCCGAACCAAAACCAAGCTTTTCAGGTTCGGTTGGTTTGGTTCTTTTGTACAATGGTTCAGTTCTGGTTCCATAATTTTAAGAATTGAAGTGATTGGTTCGATTTTGGGTTATATATATGGTACCCCGATCAAACCTGAGCCGACCCATCATATATTTATTGATAAAATTTTTTATGACAAATTTTATAAATTAAGTCATAAAAGAGGCATCGCCTTGAAGATTTTTTTAATTTCTTTGTACATCTAGTCTTATAGAGAGGGAGTACTGAAGACTACAAGTTTATCGATGTGGGATGTGTGTCCTCTCACTTTTTTGCTCCTACAACACTTGTCCCACATCGTTAGATAAGCAAAAGCTTTGCCTCTTGCTTTTCTATAAGAGTGATACCAACTCCAATAGTTGAGTGCTAGGCTTTAAGATAAGTGCACCTAATACAAGTATTTGGCTTTGCGCCAGATCCAAGATTGCTTTGGTAGCAATTGGTTCACTTAAGTTTTGTGAGCCCAAGTCAATGATTATGTGCAACTATGAAAGCTTTTTTGAAGAATTGTGGGCTGAATCGAACCAAACCAATTTTTTTCGATTTGGTTTGGTTCGGTTTAGAAAGCCTATTGGTTTGGTCCTGGGTCCAGATTTTTGGAATCGAGGGTTGTCGGTTTGGTTCTGGGTTCAGTACTAACCCGACCCGACCTATGTGCACCCGTAGTCGGGGTACCCACAAGTTTCTTGAGCAAACCGCCATCAGCGAACGACCACTTAAATGAAAGGGCAAAATAAGAGAGGGCAAGGATGGAAGAACTTACAGTGGTAGAGGCAAAACTGCTCTATCTCAACCGAAGCCTCAAGCTAAGTAAGAATGATAAGGATGGGGTAGGAGCCATCCGTTTTATAGCGGATGCTGTTGTTGGTTCAGAGGATAATAAACAGCAACAGTTGCATCGCCCAAGTTAATTGTCACCTCGGCAATTAATTCTTAGGAACCTTTTGAGTACAGGGCCACTATAAGGTTGCCATGTGGTGTGCAAATCCCTGAAGAGACGGAGAATAAAGAGACATATCACAAATACAAAGCTCAGCCCTTGTTTCCCAATTAATCCAGACAGGGCACAATGGCTAGGGGCCAATTATGGGCCCAACGAGAGCCAAGCTCAATACAAAGGATGAATAGCCTAAGAATATCGACCCAAGTTTGTCAACCTAGCATGCCGAGCCTGTATCGACCCTGGGCCAAATGCCAACTGGACTGGCCCAAGGATTATCGACACAAATCCCATTCCTAAATAAACTAGGACACTAAAGGATAAGTCCAATTCATTGAAAAATTGACCCAAGAATGGATGGCTCCTACAGGGAGATTGATTAAAAATCCCAAAAGGAGTATGACATTCTAAAAACTATAAATACCTCATGCATTAAAGAGGTAAGGTACGTTCACTTGAGTTCTAGTTGAGAGTTCTTTATTCAATTCATTGTGATTAAGCTTACTAACTTAATCATCAAAGTACTATCGACCCAAAGAGAGTAGACGCATTATCATTGTCTTATTTTTTTACAGATTGTTTATACTTATCAACTTGGTTCTCCTATTGAATCAGGACTTTTTAAAAATCCCACTTACAATAGCTATTCTCATTCTTATATTTAATTACACTAGTTGAGCTATTAGAATGAAATAATGTGACTTGTGGTAGTATATGGTTAAGGTCGGTGATTGACAATGGCAGTAGATAGTGGTAAGAGACTGCAATAGATGTTGGTGGTGGTGGTGGCGGCGGCGGCCGTAAATGGTGGTGGTTATTCCCTCCTTTAGGGATGGAATGGCCATTTTAACAAATTCTAGCTGTGAAAATGGTCATTCTAATTTTGTTTATTGTACCAAATAAAAGAATGAGAATGTGATACAGGAATGAGTACTCCAACTTGATTTCATTCCTTTACACCAAATGAAGCCTAAGACTGCCATCTGACTGTTCGCCCCAACACTTCGGAGAACCAGGTACAACTACCATAAGAGCCACATCCCATGGACATCTAAATGGGCCTCTACCCGTGCGTTCAGCATCTCATCATTTCTTTAATAGGAAGTTTTTATGGGCCTCCAACCATGCATTAGTCAATGAGCCTTGCCAACTATGTACAAAGCCCACGTGTAATATACGAAGTTGTTGGCTCGTGAACGGGCCTCGTATTCAATCTCTCTCCCAGAAAATGATCTCTTAACAAACACACAATAACAAAGTTTAACCGCAATCCTAAGGGTCATGGAGGCATTTTTCTGATAAAACGCAAATGAATTAATGCTTTCAACTTTGGCTACTGAGTGTTTTTTGGTAAAATGAAAAATTCTGGAAGGGCTCATAAATCCAGCCTAGCGCTGGAAAGTAATCGATATCATCAAAACCTGAAAACAACTAGGAAGTGGCTGTCAATTTTCAGAAGAAATATCAGATAATGGACGGGATAAAAGTCAAAAAGAAATAAACTATAGCATTCAATATTGGAGACCATAACAAATTGGGGTTAGCCCAGTTAGTTTTGCTATCCCTTAGGAGATCTAGAATTTGACACTTGTCAAAAATAAAATCAAAGATGATATGAACTGAATTTGCATACAACTAATGAATTATAATTATATGTATGTACATAATAATATACTTGAAGTAGGGAATGAGAGCGATAAGAAGGAAGACAATGAGGGCAAACACTTTGCTGCAATGTAGAGCGTAGATGGTATATATAATTTTAGAGTTTTATTCGGTTAAGAGATGTTAAGTTTTTTTTTTTAAAGATAGGAAGAGATGTTAAGTAGTTGAATGTTAGTGAAATTTCATTACATAGATATGCATGTATCATAAGAAATCACCCCATCCAAAAGATTGAGACCGCACGATGCTCCCAATTATATATACTATACATATATATATAATATTTATTATGTA
This sequence comes from Euryodendron excelsum, assembly GCA_033060915.1. Lineage (NCBI taxonomy): Eukaryota > Viridiplantae > Streptophyta > Magnoliopsida > Ericales > Pentaphylacaceae > Euryodendron > Euryodendron excelsum. The sequence goes on along the minus strand of CM065384.1, from coordinate 37,101,322 downwards.
TGAGTTTTTCATAAGGATATAATTATTGACTTTATGTTGCAAGAGTTTGGGATGCAGTTGTGATGTATTTCTTCCTTGATATGGCATACAAAATCGTTTAGATATGTATACTTATTGTTTTAAATTATATATTATATTCTTTTAAAATATGACTTGTGTAGAGATATGATTTCTTCACTTAGGGAACTTAATAAATATCAATACGTATAACCCCATTGTGTAGAGTTGTGATGTAAAGTTGTGATTTATTCAGCTAGATAACATAATAGATATCTATACTTATTGTTTTAAATTAAGACTTTTGTAGCAAATAGAGAACTTAAGTAATAAGTATGTTCATTGCAATTTAAAAATCTAAGAGAATACAAAACGCTACCTAAGCGTCACATAGGATAGAGACAAAATTTAGGGGTGAACATAACTTATATATATAAATATGATGTTTGGATTAATTTAATTTAATAAGCCCTCATACGTTTGTAAAGAGACCTTTAATGTTAGTTAACTTTTAATTATAATATAATATGTTTGGATTAATACATATTACACGGAATGAAGTGTTTTTTTTTATCTTTGAGTGATACATTTTAAAAGATCAGAATATTTAGAGTGCCACGCAAGAGAAAGGCAAAGTACAAAAGCAAATACAACTTATATATATATATATAATTTATTTTTTATAAATACTCTAGTCTCGATGTGAATGATCTGCTTTTGACCGAATAAAAAATTAGTCAAAGTGCGCTTAAGTTGAGCCAGACACTCTTAACCACCATGGCTTAGACCAACTTGCTCAGTAGGCTCCAGGTCCCTAAAATCCAAATCAAAATTATTGATCATTTGATCACTTTTTAAAAAACTATTGGAAGCTCCAACCGGCACCAAGAATGGCAAACACAATACAACAGCTTTGAATAGATTTCTTCCATAGTATCCTTTTGTCTCCATTCCACAAACCAAGCTAGTACTCCAACAGGTAATTAATTAATCTACTTTAACTTCATCTCATGATTCACATGTTAGCATATATAATGCTCACAATGTTTCAAACAAATGTTGTTAAGAGGAGCTAGGTATGACCTCAAATCAAATCACATACTATATCTTTGGTATTCGTTTTTCTTGGACTATTGATTTTTAAATTGTGAAGTTCCCTCTTCTGTTTGGTTAGATATGGTGCATGAGTAGATTAAGACAAACAATTTTATTCTCTCAATCTTGCACACTATTATTCAAAGGCCCTTAGCAAGGAAAAACTTGCTCACTTAATTGTATTGTATTGTTTTAGTTAAGATACTTGTTGATTAATATTAATATTTCATTGTCAAAAATCTTTGATTGGATGTAGAATGAAAGATCAATATATATTTTTTTTTTGATCAGCAATGAAAGATCAATATTCGAGTTGCCGGGTCCCAACGGAGCTCCTACGGTTGGCTCGTGTGGTGTGGGTCCTACTTGCATGATGCCACGTGCCATCTCATGATTGACGGGTAGCACGTGAGGCTAGCACTCATGGGAATGAATTAGGCTCTCTTGCAAGTAAACATTTCTTGATTTTCATGAATAGCAAAAGGTAGGTGGGGATGATTAATACGAGGGAGACTTAGGGTTTGTCGGCAGTTCCACTTTAGGCTTTGTTGGGTGCATCAATTCAGGTAGGAAGATTCATTAATTTGATGGAGGGAGACATGGCTGTGCCCCTGGGCCCTTGAGTTACTAGGGACATTTTGGGTTAATTACCTCAGTAATTTCCATCTTGGTCAATTTTATACTATAATGGGTTGCTGGCATAGTGGTGGAAAGAATCAATTTTCATAGTTAGGTGGCCAATCTGTAATCAGGGTTAAGTTATTCTTCTTTTCTTTGAGATCCATTAAATGGGTTTGTTGGCAAATCAATGGATGATAATTAGGATTATAAATTTTAAGTGTGGATCAATTGATGTTCAAAAGTTAGGAAAAATAGTGGGTTTTTGAGATCTGATTCCATTTGCTTGTATTCGAATACTATTTTGTGGATTTTACTAATATCAAAGCGCTTCTGCTGATAACAAGTATTAGAGCTTCTACAAGACCCTCTATGCATGTTTTGCTTGTGTTTAGAGTTCAGAATTAGTGAAATCTTATTAATTACAGCTTTCTCCAGGTGTTCGGGCAAAAATTAAAAAAAACAACTCAAAATGCTACAATCCCTCCATCACCCTAGAATAAAAAGGTGATCTCGTAGTAGTTTTTGGTCTATGATGTCTTTTATATTCCGCGTTCCAACAACTTTCTTCTCTTAGGATCAAATTGAAGAAAAAAATTTAAGAAAAAAAAAAGAAAAAGAATATGCTCCAGTGAATACCCAAAAAGAAAAACAATTCTAAGTAAAGTTTTTACCTTAGAACAAGAAACTCATCTTTTTCCCAATATTGTACATGAATCTAGCTAGGTAAGGTAAGCTAACATGAGGTGTGCATGAGTCGGGTTGGTTCGGGTCCATTTTAAACTCAGAACCAATCCGATGTTGATCAATTCTAAAATTTTTTATTCAGAACTAAACCGATCCTCTCATTAAATCAAACTGAATCAAACCAATCTGAGTCAGTTCGGGTTGGTTTGGTTCGGTCTCATGCCTCGGGTTCGATTGGTTCAGGTCCACTTTTATGATGTGCAAAATGGTTTCTTTATTTCAAAATAAAAAATAAGTATAATGTTCCATTCTCAATTTTTTTAAATAATTAAATAATATATAAACAATAATGAAGTACAAAATAACAATATTTTAAAGACAAATATGTAATATTTACAAACTTTATTACATATATAGATCGAGTATTAGTTTGGGTTGGATCGGTTCAGTTCGGATCCAAAAAAATACTAACTCAAAAACGATCTGATTTTTTCAATTTAATATTCTTCAAAACCAAAATCAAAATGAACCAAATCAACCCATAAAAGCTGGTTGGTTCGATTTTCGGATTTTTCATTTACTTTTGGACCCATAAGCTAACCTTTCATTAGCATTTGAAACATAGGTAAATTGCCTTTGTTTCCAAAAAGCTTGTATGGCAGTACAAATGGCTGATTATCTCGAATCAATAAAGCTCTACTTTTACATTAATCTTCTTTTTTCCTCCCTTTTTGTGGGCATTGCAATGAATTAACGAGAGAATGAATCAAGGGGGCAAGAGGATCACATGTGAGACTACAAGAGAGGTGCTTCAGAAACTTGTGGCAGGTTCGTGAAAGGTGTATTCCAATTAGGGCACCTGTGGGGGCCATGTTTGGATAGCCAGTTCATAACTCCATTGTTGAGGAGTAAACCTCAATGCCTCCTCTCCCTTTTAGTCCTTCAAAACCTCCAAAGATTGGGCCACCATATATATATATATATATATGTGGAGACAAATGGGTCCGTGAGTGACAACATTGCACGCAACAAAAGCATTTCTGTTCTGTTGCCAAAACTACTGTTCTTGATTCTAGTTCTACTGCTTCTCAGGATAAAAATTCAAACTTCTCAAAAATCACAACTCTCTTCTTATAGTTTTTTTTCATCTGTATTTGCACGTATGAGAGCTACTGATACAACCAATGAATCATGGGCGCACGCTTGCACCTCTCTCTCTCTCTCTCTCTCTATACATATAGAGAGAGAGAGAGAGAAGTTTAGTGGAAAGGGTGGTTTAGATTCATGTTGATCCCCCTTCTCATTGGATCTGAGGCTGAGAAGGGCATAAGAAATGTGAGTTTTCATGCAAATTTGTCAGTAATATTTGAAATGTTACTCCAATTTCCGTTTTTCACTGTTTAAAGGTGGGGTTTGGTAGGCTATTTGTGGGGGGTTGTGGCCATGTGAGGTCCAACCAAACAACACCAAAGAAGGAGGGAGGGAGAAAAAGATTGACAACACTGAAAACACTATTTTTTTAACATGCTTCTTTGTACTATTTCATGTGCTATACCATCACAAAAGTCTATCTATAAGAAGGAAATGGAAACTTCACTTGAAATTGCAAATCTTACTATAAGGAAATGAAACTTTACTTGAAAAACCTGGGGGGTAAAATGTAACAGCATCTACAGCCCAAAAAAAGAAGACAAGACACCCAATAAGGGCAGACAGCAATAATAGTAAGCCAAGATTAGTGGATTTTCTATAATTCCATGCTAAAAAATCGGCTAGTCAATGAACCACCTAACAAAGGTGGTCTCAACCAATCATTTTTCCTGTTGTGTCTGAAGCTATCTGAAGAGTAAGTTTGATATTCTGACATCAATCAAGGATCTGATTGGTTCACACCATCTGTATTTGGCAGGCATGGACTACCCTAAAATTTTAAGTCCCTTGTATATATATTGTGTATATAGAGTTTCTACTATATATAGTTGGAGTTTTGTTGGGTAAGGTTCAAAGTTTGTATCCTCATGAAGGAAACACTGAGGTACTTGGCAGGTATTGCAGGCCCAAGTGGCTATGGATCAAACTCAACAGCTGAGCAAGTTACAGAAGATTGTTCTTGCTTAGTTCCTTCTCAACTCACTGCAATAGTCACTGGTTAGTCCCAAATCATCTCTATAACCACAGAAGAAAGACACAAAAAACTTGATGATGATGATGATGATGATGAAGAACAGTCCCCACTTTTTCCCTTCTGATCTTCATTTAAACTTCTTCTGATTTGTGCATGAAAGAGACAATAATAATTTTAGAAAGCAGGTTTGATGTCGTGGATTTTTCTTACATATAGTTGGCCTCTATCACTCCATATCATTGTTTCCCATTTTCCATCTACTTCCGCATAGAACATCTTAAGGAAATGGAAATTTCTTGAAGTACAGTCAGTTGCTTCATATTTTCTTCATTTTGTTTAACACGAAAAATCATACAAGGTCTGTTACTTTTCCATTTCTCTTTTACTTTAATCAGTTTTGACTGATTCTCTCTCTCTCTCTCTCTCTCTCTCTCTCTCTCTCCCCTTTTCTTTCTACTTTTTTTCCCCACTCAGTAATCTTTTTCTGTTCCTATATCTCCCCTATACTTAACATACAACGCAATTGATGCAATTGTCATGTAATTATAAAATTTTGGATATTCAATGTTTACATTTAATTCTTTGGAGAAGATGTATGTTGATGATAATGTCTAAATATAGAACATATCTTCTGTTATTATTCTCCTGCAACCAGTAAATTTACCATATCTTATTTTATTAATTAGTGGCCCTTTTTTATTCTAGCAGGATATAGTTTTGTCTCTTTTGAGTTGTTCTCTCTCATTGGCTCATACTAGATATTATTGCTCTTTGAATAATTAGCAACTACTGATGATATCACCTTCACCATAAAATAAAAAAAACCTCCATACCTTTAATTTTCATGCTTCATATTACATGTTAAATGCAATAAATGGACAATACTGCTAAATTGTGCTGTTTTTATGTCACAAGGCGCAACCTCGGGCATTGGTGCTGAAACGGCGAGAGTATTAGCAAAGAGAGGAGCAAGGGTGATAATTCCGGCGAGGGACTTAAAGAAAGCTGCTGAGGTGAAGGAAGTTATTCAGAAGGAAAGTCCAGAGGCTGAGATTATATTGTTGGAGATTGATCTGAGTTCATTTGCTTCAGTCGAGAGATTTTGTTCTCAGTTCTTGTCTCTAGGATTGCCCCTTAATATTCTCATGTGAGTTTATTTTCCTATATATATATATATATATTTTTTTTTTCCTTTGTGTTTGCTTTAAGTTGTTTTTGTTTCTCTTTCCACCAATTTAGAGAGAGAGAGAGAGAGAGAGAGAACTGATCAACTGATGGTGCATATGAAATCACTGTGCAGAAACAATGCTGGAAAATTTTCACAGAAGTTGGAGTTCTCGGAAGACAAAATTGAGATCACTTTCGCAACAAATTACTTGGGTAAAATTTTTTTTTTAAAACATTGTCTGAACTTTCACCTCTCTAGTGTGACATGTTCAACTATGGAGAGTATTCGCTCTCGGTCTATTTGCTGATTACGGGCCTAGCTAACGTGTGAAACACGCCGCCCGGGGTTTGGTCGCTCAAAGGAATTTGGCTAAAGACCTGTCCCAAATTTCGGATTTCAGGCCATGGACCTATTGAATGACTGCCCAAACTCAGGACAATAAGAATTTGGTCTAAGTTTGTCTCCCTTGTGGGTCCAACAAAAAAGAATTGCAGCCTTGTGTGTGCTGGATGTTGTGTGTGGATATATATATATATATATGATACTGCTTTACAACTACTGCTTTGTAACAAAAAAATTTATAAAACATTATGCATTTGGAAATGAGCCATTAATTTTAAAATAAAACACCTGTTATGATAGTTCTTAATTGTAAAAATATCATTATTACATCATTTTACTAGAATTTCTGTATAATTGAATTTTTTTAGAGAGAATAACATTTTCGAGTAAATTGGTCCTCCCCAAGAGAATGCTGTTGAAAGAGAAAAAATGGAACTAAATAATAAAAATTTTACTAATATAAATAAAATTTGAGAATAGATAATTGAGGTTCTTCCAGTTAACTCACGTTTGTTTTTACTTTTTTTTGCCCTTTGGCAGGTCATTTCCTGTTAACAGAGTTATTGTTCGAGAAGATGGTAGAGACAGCAGCAAATACAGGTATTGAAGGGCAGATTGTCAATGTTTCTTCTGCAATACACAGCTGGGTTAAAAGAGAAACTTTCTGCTTCAGCAAAATGCTCAACCCCAACCCAAAGAAGTAACACACAGCTTTCTTCTCTTCTCTTCTCCTCGTAACACATCGAAAATTTTCTTTTTCTTGATCAAATTCCAACTCCATTACCCTCCACAACCCTACATATAGGCCTCCATTGGACTCTACCATGAATGACAGGTTAACTCAGAACGGTTATTTCTGCTTCATGCAGCTATAACGGCACCCGGGCATACGCTCAATCGAAATTGGCCAATATATTGCATGCCAAGGAAATGGCAAGACAGCTAAAGGTAAAAGTGTTCATTTTTTTTAATTTTGAACAAGAAGGTAGTTCAAAAATTAAACATTCATGAATTCAGAGCATCAAAATTTTTGGATACAATAGAAGTTCACTGAAGAGTAGTGTTTCTTGGAATCTGACACAGGAAAGAAATGCAAAAGTAAGTATCAATGCAGTACACCCAGGAATTGTGAAGACTGACATTATCAGGGACCATAAAGGGTTCATCACTGGCATGTCTTCTTTCCATCATTATCACTTTGAACAAACTGAGAGATAAAACTATAAATAAAAAAAATTAAAAAAAGAAAATTTGATCTGCTGCTCAAATTTTCTTGCAGATTTTCTGTTTTTTCTTGCATCCAAACTGCTAAAAACAACATCACAGGTTTGTTTTTGTCTACGTATGTATGTCCATTTCATTCAGCCAAGGTTTCAAGCAACAAGAAGAAGAGTACTTCAACAACTTTCACTTCTCTTTACGACTTTTGCAGGGTGCATCTACCGCCTGCTATGTTGCCCTAAGCCCACAAACAGACGGGGTGAGTGGGGAGTACTTTGCAGACTGCAATAAAAGCAACTGCTCAGACCTTTCAAATGATGAATCCGAAGCTCACAAGCTTTGGAAGCAGAGTCATACATTGATCCATAGACGGCTACATCAACCAGTAGCTTAATACGATTAATTCTTCCTTACTAAACCTATAGTTATAGTCATGTATATGTGTAATACATGTAGTCTATGATTAGGTGCTGCTAATGTACATGAAAATAAAGCATGCTATAAGTTAATTCGTCCATAAAATTGGCATAAACTATTTTTTCCATCAAACATATTCGAATAACAGAAATGCAGACATGCTACAATGAATGATGTTCTCATTATGCAAGTTCACTCATTATCAATGCAAAATCACACATCACATCTCCAAACGGCTGACAAAAGGTCAAGTTTCCTTCTGACATATGAGATGACCATCAATATGATGAATTCGAAATGAAACATTTCCCTAACTAGATTCCAACTTTGTTATTCTTGTTTTTGAACATCCAATATTACAAGCTATACAATGCGGTCACATTTGTATCGTGGGATGGGATAAGAGGAATAAGGAATCCTAGTACAGTTAGTCCTGAGATTACCAATCCCCGTATCCTTCTGTAATTTGGCACCTCCCCTAGGACTACTTAATTACTTTAATCCAAAGTATACGGGATAAAAGGCCATTTTGAAATCCTTATCCTGACTTTCTTTTGTGCAGACAAACAGGGGATAAGGCCAGAGACAAGATTGGCAGCCCAATCATGTGGGTTTATACTGCAAACGGCTAATCCATGTCCAGCTTTCCAGCAAAACTAACACGGCCAGAGGGGATAATCCTCCCCTTGCCCCATCCAATCCACATTAAGGCAGGATTCATTATCTCCAGTGGCACCACTAAAAGACTTCAATTAGCTAGCACTTCCAACTAAAATCTGACATCAACATAAAACACTAGTGCCCTTCAGATTATATTGGATCTTAGCATGAGAATTGACAAGAATTACTTGAGAAATGAAGGCACTGCTATGTTATTGTTTACCAATGTTTTTACGCAATCATATATACCAATATGCAAAACAAATTATCATGAGAGAAACTGGTACAATGTTGTTAGCCTTTCAGAATTTCCATAGTCAACTCAAACCTCTGAAAGAAGTTATTACAACTCTTAATGATAGCATCTACTTGAGCAAGACAATAGCAAGCATGAAAGAACTGGATATCACAACTCTGATTCTGTACTTCAGTTGTTCCATGAATAAAAACGTGAATTCTATAATCTTACATCCCCAAAAAAAAATAATGACAGTAACTGAAACCCAGCTGCGTGCAACCAATTAGATCACAAGAGAACTTCAGCAACTGAAACTTTACAGATGGTTACAGATTCAACAATCTCTTAGCACAATTTACAATCAGATGATCAGGAAAATACAATATGACACTAGCACTAAATTATTTAAGGCATGTGATTATCATCCGCACAATTCATCAAAGGTTAAACTAAATCTGAGAAGCGCATGAAATGTGAATCCTAACAAACAGAGTGAGATTACCTGTCTGATGAATTGCATTACTTGATCCCTAGAGATCTCCCAATCTCCTTTAAGAAACTTCCTCGACATACAAGCAAATGAGATTTCCTTTTGCCTTACAATAATCACACTTGCTAAGTAATGAAGTGTGGCAAGTGAGCAGGTCAATGCGTGTGATATGCAGTCCGTTAGATTGGAAGAGAAAACACACTGCTTCATCTTCATTTCTTAACCTGCAACATAATTCCGTCTTTCCAGTCAAAAACTTTATCCGTCAATCATGGTTTCTTCATCTCTGATAATGAAGGACTCGGACACACTAAAACGAATGTCTTCTGGTATCAAAATGATCATAGGTTTTAAGCAGTATTAGAGGTTTAAAACCAGACGTCCCCTTGGATAGTTCTACAAAAGAGACTCATGACGACCATCTGGGACAGTTGTAACTTGTAAATATGAAATAATCATAATTTCTCAAGGTAACATAACAGTCCATGGAAAATGGGTTATATATAAGACTATCAGGTTACATTGGGATTCATATATATAAGAAGATTGGCTATTGAAGTTTTCGTTGAGAGAGTACAAAGAAAATAGTATTTGTGGGAAAGGCAAATTCGAACCAGAATATGGATGCAACAAAACTCCTCAATGGAACATACCTCCAATAACTTCATTCATCAGGTTATCTTCTATCCATTAATGCTCTCCAATAATCCTCAAACCATCAAAACTAAATCCTCATTCCATTGCAAGCTTATAATATGGAAAATTAAGGTGAGTCCACCACTACACCTGATGCAGTCAAGTATTGTTATTTGGGTCTCATATGGAGTTTTGTTATGTATAGAATATTCTATAGTCAACGATTCAAGTTCCCTAATCTTTAGTCATAATCCTAACAGAAATAAAAGAGCCAACAACCCATAAATACATATGCATTCTTGTTATTTATTAGCGTGAAGATTTTGAAAATTTATGTGAAGCTTCTAAGGCTTTATTTGACGCTTTGTGTAGTCTTACCTTAGCAGGTGTCATTCTTAAGGAGTTCTAGGTGGAATTCCTTGAGTTTCTTCTTTTCTTCTTCTTCTTCACAAACACTAGTCTTGGGTTACCGTTCATAGCCCTAGAAAAGTCCCTTTTTCAGCTCAAATACCCTAACACCTTAGGCCATCCCCTTACAACCCCCAAAGAGTAGCTGTTCAGAAAATTTCTGCAGCTAATGCCACAAATCCTGCATCCTACAACTTTTGCCAATCAAACCAAAACACAATTTTTCCAGAGGCTTCTTCTATCTTATAAAACCCTAAACCTCACAACTTTCCATACCAAACCCACCACAAAATCCATCCATAGGCAGCCTAGACCTAGTTTCCAAATCTGTCCTACATCACTACCCTTTCCACATATATCCACTTGCACTCCTGAAGATAAGTGAATATTGTGAAGGTCAGCATACAAGTAGCTGGAAATTCTTCTTCTTCCTCCTTGAATTGATAAAAAAAAAAACCCACCTATCATACCTTACCTCAACTACTTGGAGTGGGCACTTGGAATTCTTTGTTTGCCATAAAGTTCTATTGGTGCCATAGGTCACTTCTAGTTACATACCATATTCAAAAAGATATTGTTGGTTTTATGTTGCCTGTTCAACTAAATCCACTATCTTAATTCCAGACATAGAACCAAGTTATGTACAGATATAAACATTACAAAAGTCAAGTTCTATAAAGGAAAATAATAGATACCAATTTCATGAAACTACTATGAACAAAGCCAGTCCTTGATGTGATTTTTCCAAGATAATGCTTACCCTAGATACCTTCCACAAACACAAGACTAAATATGAAAGCATATTGTCAGATAATACCTTAAAACGTGGAGATCGACGAAGAGATGAAGCAGATCCAGGAGACAAAATAGCTGGTTCAGCCCGTCTGCCATAGTTAACCTTCTTGTAAAGTCTGTTGGTTTCTTCAGGTGGAAATTCTTTTTGCTGTGACAGAAATTCACTTCTACTCTCGGTTGAAACTGAAGAAACCAGAGCAGACACAGAGATTGTGGAAGAGTCTTGATCAAGAGATGACACTTGAGGAAAAGTTCCTGGCAACTCATGAATAATACAGAAATCTCAGATACATTACCCTGGTTTACTACCATATGAAATGCAAACCAGCCAAGTCGCAAACACTAGAATATACGAGAACATGCCACAGGTCAGGTAAGGAGTCTTGACTTATTTACCCATTATAATGGAAGAGATAAGTGTCATACCATCTGCGGCAGCTTCTTGAAACTTTTGTCTCATAGTTCTGACAAAGTGGAATAAACCATTGTTTCTATTCAACTCATGGATCAACTCTTTGGTGTCATTCAAATATGGATCACAGTCGAGCACTGAACATTGAAGAAGAAAACTAAACTTTGTTGTAAACCAGAAAGTTTCAAATTAAATTTGATGAATAAACAAGATAACCATTCCTTACAATTATACAAATTGTTTTCATGGCGTATGGTGAATGAGTACTCCTCCTTTGGATTCTTCAAATTAATGTTGGTGAATATGAATTTTACTCCTAAATAACCAGAGAAACCTGTAATAAATATCCCACTGACATATTAAAGATACTAGTGTTCCACCAGTTCAAGAAGTATATACCATGTCCACATTCTATTCGGAAGCCAAGAACCCTATTGTACCATGAAATGGCCTCCTCTATTTCTCTGGCATGTTCAGTGTCTTTATCATGCTTTTCACCACATGCAGCCAGAGCTTTTCATACCATGAAGGGAAAGAAAAAAAAAACAAAAAAACAAAAGAAAAGAAAGGTCAGCACAGATCAAGCATCCTGAAAAGATATCATTTGCTAAAAAAAATGTATGTCTCAATGAACTAAGAAAAGCATGGAACCAAAACTAACCTTCGAGAGAAAGAAACAGAAGAAAGATACCAAAGTGACAATATACTATGAATGAAATGCTTGAATAACACCATCCTAAGATATACAGGATCCTATAAGAATACCAATCATGCCATGTCCGCACATGTAAGTAAAGCATATGACATCATTGACATGGCAATCTCCAAAAGATTTCAAGACAGGACTACTTTGAATACACATAGAGGTGCTATTCTATGTCACCAAGGGCCCAAGATATGACAATCCTAGTTAAACAGATTAGCACCCAATGGCAGTAAAAGCATAGTAAACAATTATAGCTCTTAAGGGTGCACTTCAACACCAATTCAGTTGTGATGTTCAATGCAATGCAAGTTGAAGAGCTACAGACTGAATCTTCCAATGACATAAACTCGACTATGTCAAATGAACTTTTTATTAATTTATGCTTATAACATGGAAACATATCTGTCACTCACAAAGACGGGGACTAGAATGTGTGTCACTCATTCATGAAGACAATGCTCAAGCAAAAGTACAACAAATGTATAAACGCATGTAAATGGACAACACATATTATGGATGGCATACACATAACATTTCCAAATAACATTTCTACACCGAGCACCTGGCCAAAGGACCTTGTATACCCTTAACACCTATGAACTCGATTTGAAATGCTTGTGAAATCCAAGAAAGCTCTTCTACATTTAACCTACGCATTCCTCCAAAGCCTAAAATCAAAATGATTTCATTTGCAAATAAAAAAATGAGCAAGTTGCACAAGATTGCTCTAAGGGAGGGATCTGTAAAAGGCCAAACCTTCCTGCCCTGATGATAAAACTATAAACAACATTCAAGACATACGTAAGCATGAAAGGCAAGGATTATCCTCAGAGAAAACCCCTAGATTCTCTTGAGAAATCTTCGTCCAAATTGCTAATAAGAACAGCATAACATTACGAAACAAACAAGCCATACTCTAAAATTTCCCAATTCTCCACTTTTCACTAAAACCATTTTCCTGCCAAAGAAAAATTCAGGACATTGCTACATGATTATGAGGACTCCCCACTTCCATCATCCACACTCACCAGCCCTAAAGATTATACTGATATTCCTACAGAAATAACCATCGTTATTTTGTTTAATTGTTTTTCTGATATTTAGGAGATATGAGTCGATAGATTTAAGGTTTGTCAGTTGTTCTTGTATATCCTGCTACACTAGGGTTGCAGCCCCTCTAGTGGATACTCATATAACACCTATACTATTATAAAGCAAACCCTTTTGGTGAAGCCTCCACTTTTGCGAGGCTCTTTTTTTGTTGACAAAAAAGACCCCCAGCAGAAAGTTTGCACAATATACATTTAAGCACTTGCAAGGGGTAATTATGTAATACCTAACAAACCACTCACTACTTATTATTTCTCTCACACTTCCTCAAAATGATGATCACCCACGTAGTGGGGGCATCCTTCTAGTACTTAAATATACAAACACAAACACACACATACACACGCAAAACTTATACCGTTTTCATTTGATTTTATCAGAAGACCCTTCAAAAATAATGTATCAGCAGACACATAACTTTAAATGAATGATCCAAGTGAAAGACCAACTAGTACAAATAAAGAAAACTGAAATTACCTTCATATTGTTGAGATATTATCTCTGCATACTCATTCTTTCTAGCCTTTTGATCTTCCACAATTCTTTTAAGCTCTTCTATTCTAGCTCTTGTAGTAGATATGGAGTCCACTGTGGCCATCCTCTTTGCCTCGTTACAAGTCTTCACTATAAAAGCAGTAAGAGAAGGGTATGACTTAATGGAGCTCATGTTCACCTTCAAGGTATACATATGTTAACAATTGAAATCTTTAACCACCAACATCCACACAAAAGGACAATTAAATAAACTTGGTAGTATTGAGAAAATTTCTAGTGTTGTTTCAAGCATAAAGATACTGCTTAGAATACCATAATAGAATGCTCATAACCTCAAATAAAAAAAAATAATTGCATGGAGTACTAGAATAGAAAACTCATATAAAAATATAAACTTTAGACCCATAGCTAGGAAGCACGAACATGGACACGGACATGGACACAAGTGTTGGACATGCCGACATAGAAATTTTCAAAAAATGCAGGACACAGCACGTTAGGGGCACGGCAAAAGAATGTATTTTTATTTTTTTTATAGGTCATATATATAAATATTTTACAAAAAAAAGTAAAAAAAAATAAAGATAACACCAATTAAAATAAAAAATAACATATTTCACTACGTAATCGGCAATAAATCATTCACAATTAGTCAATTACATTCCATAAAAAATGATAAAGTAAATAAACACATCAATAACAACAGAGTTTCTCCATCATTACATAAGACTTTTAATCATAAACACCATCGAAAACATTAAAACGTCAGTACACTTCATCAACTATCCATCATCATCTAATATAAAATTCATAAAGAACACTCTAAACAAATTAACCACGGATCTTAGTAGCATATTTGTTCTTCTTCTTCGATCCAATAGACTAAGGCTTTTCTCGCTTTTTAAGATTTTAAAGTTTTCATATTTACAATATAAATCCCATTTTTTAGATTTAAAATTTATAGTTGAGCCTCCACCGTGTCCCTAGAGTGTCCAAAATGGGTACAGGTGTCCAAGCCATATCTGTAGAGTGTCTGACTTAAAAATAAATAAATAAGAAATCGGACAAGTAAAATAGAGTGTCCAACACATGTTCACGAGTGTCCCACGTGTGTCGGTCTCCAACACGAGTATGACTCTTCCAACAGAGTGTCCATGCTTCCTAGACTCATAGTTATTAGAACTGGACTAGAATTAACCAAGGAAGAGGACCAGCTCATCGATTCAACCAGTTCATCTACATAAATGTAATTTTCCCAGTAGACCGTATGTCGATTAGACATATATGAAACTATAAATGGATTAATATTCATTTTGGCAACCAATTAGCAAGAATGAGCAACGATTATGTGGTAAATAAGTGTTCTATAGCATACAAAGTCTCTAGGTATAAATCTTAATAGGCGTAAAATTGACTATTTTGTAAATCCTAACAATCAGTTTAATTGACCAGTTTCTGTTGATTCTTGTAAAAAACTTGCTTAGGAGGTTTGCACCAGTTCAATCCGATTCTCTAGCAAAAATGATTCAATTAAAGAACTGACTCACCAACTAGTAGAACCTGACAGAACCGACCGGTTCAATCCAATTCTAACAACTATGGTTAAAAAAAGAAAATGAAAATAAAGAAGCAGAAGCAAAATAAGTAAGAAGCACCAAAAAACAATACTTCAGCCTTGCATATGCTCTTGGCAGCCAACTTACTCCAAGAAGGGATGAGCTTCCATCAATTCTCCCAATTTTTATGTAGCTCTATAGTCCTACGTTTTTTGTCTCTTCCAAAGCAGCTGTAATTTATTTCACTTTGGCATTGCGCTAAGTCCAACCATTATTGGGCTTTGCTATATTTCCTTAAATAATTCATTAACATTATAAATATGGCTATGCTGGCAATGGACCAGCTTATATGACTTATTGGTCCACATTATTCTAGATCAAGGATGAGTACTGGTAGATGATGAGGCTCTCTTTAAACTTACCAATCTTTCTACCATTAGGTATTGGTATTTTGGGCTTGCTTGATAGAATTTTCAATGGCTTGAGCTCAAAATCAGCCAGCAAACCCTTGTTCTATGTTATATGGACTCGGGTACAGGTGTCATACTTCTCTAAGTGTTGGATTCATCTAATTATCATGGCTAAGGACGCTCGGACATGGCTAGGTTTCATATTTTTTTAGATACTTTTTTTGCTTTTTTAAGGTAAAATAATATTTACAAACTAAAATATAGCATTTCATGCATAAAATGAAAGTCTTATACTTAGTTCTATAGTAAACTCACTTATTTATACATACTTATTAGAAGTATGTTCACCTAGCCATATCGAACACATATTCCTCACCTTTACCCTAGGGTCGAGTGTCCGACATATGTATTTCGCAAATTTAGAAAAGTTCAGGTAACATAGCTCTTGTTCCTGTTGGGCTCAGGAATTTTGCTATGCACATAACTTAGCTCAATTAACAAGGAAATTATTAAAGTATAACATCAAGTCACTTGTCATGATCTGGTCGCTGCTACGAGCTAATAAATGACATCGTTTGCAAGCTGTAGGTCTTGACTATAGCACTATTCAAACTTTGCCCACCTTTCCTGCCAAATACCACTACATAAATAATGACCATGATATTACCTTGCATGGCACATGTAACAAATAGCTAGCCAGCTTGAGCGTATTTAATGACGCCTGATCTCAACTCTCATTTTCAATGGATTGTCTTGGGAGCTTTTAACAATTCAAGGCCAAGCTATGAATTATCAAATGCTATGGAGGCACACCTTCCACACATGTACCTCAAAAACACTGATGTACACATTCGTCCTGAGTCTTTTCAACACCTTGTATGCCCCGCATCACAAGAATAAAATAAACCAAGAAGCTGTTGGAAATCTAGCTATTTTAAACCAGACTACCACCAAAACCATGTTCATAAATATGTCCTTGGCAAGAATTAACTTGTTTACAACTCGATTTCCTTGTCTCTTTGCATGTAGCTACCCTTGACTACCAATTTTAATTTCACTTAAAATGCACTAAAACATTTCAACTTCTTTCCCAATTTTCCTAGATAATCCTTTGAAAGAACTACAGATACATCTATAATGAATATTATGGCTCTTGATTGACCATGAGGAAGTATCTAACACACGAAAAAAACTTGTAATCTGGAGCTTTCAGCGAGTCCACAATAAATTCCATCATGAAGTGATTAATGAGGATCTTCTTCTCTGTATTTTTGGTTGAAAAAAGTAAGAGGACAGTTTTGATAAATGTCAAAACAAAGAGGCCTCATGTGGATACTGGCAATTGCGGCTTTATCATCAAGAGTTCAACATGAGAATTACCTAAACACAGTGTAAACTGATAAATTTCATTTACAGGCTTCCCATGCATTTTCCACCAACATTAATTCTTCATGTGAAGCAATGTTATTACTACACCATTAATACATCTATATAGACAGTGCCATCACATTCATTGATGCTCATTCATATTCTCCTCAATATCTGTTTTAGGCAATATGTGGAAATTACATTTTATGTAAGTATATATTAATTATATAAATACATGGAGATTACATGTTCTAAATGTCAGTTGGATATGTGTTGGCCTAGGCAGCATATATCTAGTCATAATTAGTCTATCTATTTATGGCATGATTATGTATTATAGTTGTTGATGTCTTATAATTAGTAGTACAATTATAGCTTCCTTATTTAGTTAGACTTGATTGATATAGTTGTTGATATTAAGTCTTGTAATTAGCCCTAAAGTTTCTATATAACCAGAGGAACCCTTATAAGGAGAGGTATTCAACTAAATTGACATGGTATCAGAGCTCTGGTTCCAAGAGGTCTTGGGTTCAAGTCTCATAGCACGCAAGTGCTCCCCCGTTTGTGCACAATGTTCGTGCACCTGTTATATTTGGTTTGTTTGCCTCTTCACGTGCAAATTGGGATTACACGTAAAGGAGGGTATTAGCTTAATATTCATTGTTGGAGCCTTTATCTACCAGCTTAAGCTTTTAAGTCAAATGGTGACTTAACATAGTATCAGAGCGTAAGATGACTACAATCCGTACCCTTCTTTCCATTGCAGCTTCCCAAGGCTGGCCACTTCATCAGATGGATGTCAAAAATGTGTTTTTCATGGTGATCTCAAGGAGGATATTTACATAGCACTCCCCCTGGTTTGTTCACTTCCCCTTCTCCGATTATGTGTATGTTGAAGCGGTCTTTATATGGCTTGAAACAAGCTCCCTAAGCTTGGTTTGAGAAATTCCAATCTACTTTGCTTTACTTCTCATTTATACAAAGCCAATATGATTCCTCTTTGTTTCTTTGCAAATTCTCTACTGGGATGGTTCTCTTACTTGTTTATGTTGATGACATTGTTATCACCGGAATGGATTCCACCTTGATTAACCGTCTACAACAACATCTTCAGGCCTCTTACGTACTTCTTGGGGTTGGAAGTTCATACTGGTCCTTCGGGTATTTCCTTAATCAACATAAGTACACACAAGATTTGATTACTTTGGTTGGTCTTCAAGATACTTCTTCTGTGGATACTCCTCTAGAAGTCAACATGAAGTATCTTCGTAAGGAGGGTGATCTTCGTTCCGATCCTACTGTGTTTCAATAGCTGGTGGGAAACTTTAACTATTTGACTAGTACTCCACCTGATATTTCATTCACTGTCCAGCAGGTTAGCCAGTTTATGCAAACTCCACACCATCTACGTTTAGTTGTCATTCGTTAGATCATTCACTATCTTTGAGGGTCCCCTGGCCGTGGATTGCTCTTCCCAGCCGGCTCTCCTCTTCGCCTTATTGCTTATAGTGATGCGGATTGAGCTAGATGTCCTAATATGTTTCTTAGCAATTCTTTGACTGAATCCAAAGAGTAAGAAACAAGCTCGCATTTCTAGATCTTCGACTGAATCTGAATACTGTGTGATGTCTGCTGCTTGTTCTAAGATTGTCTGGCTTCGTGGGCTTCTGGCTGAGCTTGGTTTTTCTCAGTCTGATCCTACTCCTCTCCATGCTGATAAGACTAGTGCCATTCAGATTGCTACTAATCCCGTTTATCATGAGCGTATGAAACATAATGAGGTGGACTGTCATTCTATTCGGGAAGCCTTGGACACTCGTGCCATTTCTCTTCTTCATATTTCCACTGACCTCCAGACAGCGAACGTATTTATGAAGGCCATGACATGACAACGTCATCAGTTCCTTGCGGGCAAACTGATGCTTCTTGATTGACCAGGATCAATTTGACGGGGGATGTCAGTTGGACATGTGCTGGCCTAGACAGCATATATCTAGTCATAATTAGTATATTTGTTTATTGCATGATTATGTATTATAGCTGTAGATATGATTCTGTATTATAGCTGTAGATATCTTGTAATTAGTAGTGCAGTTATAGCTTCCTCATTTAGTTAGACTTGATTGATGTAATTGCGGATATTCATTCTTGCAATTAGCCCTAAAGTTTCTATACAACCAGAGGAACCCTCACAATGAAAGGTATTCAGCAAATTGACGCTAAATTCATTCAACCTGCACTCCGGACATTAATAATAAGCATAAAAAAAAAATACATTTCACTAACATAGTATAGGATATCGATTTTGTATATCTTGAAATACATCACTTCCATTACACGAATAAAACAAAAGGAAAGAATGCAAGAAACACCTCATTACTCCCAACACAAGAAAATCACATAATTTCATTACCTTAGAAAACACAAAGATATTCCCAAAGAATGGCTTAGACGCCTTGCAATCACAGGCATAACAACAATCACTATTGTGAGTTACCGAACAAGACCAGCATGATGCAACAAAAATCTTGGGTTGAAAACTTGAAATGTATAGGCCAACAAAATTTTTTTTTACCACTTGAACATGATATCATTAGATAGGTTGAGAAACACTAATGCGAAGAAATACCTGCTAGAGCTCTCACCAAATCATCCTCCACCTCTCTCAGCTGAGCTTTAAGCTTTACTAGCTTTTCTATAAAAAAGGAAGAAAATTTTAAAAACAAATTCAACATTTAGTCATTTAGTCACCAATAACAAATAGATGTGCTAATACCGCTAATAACAATGGAGCTGTTAATATCAACGATGTAAAGCTCTACTCAAGAGAAGTTTGAACACACTGTTCCGAACTCATCACATTCAACAATCACTGAAATGAAGTCCAATAAACTATAACTAAATCCATTAATGTTGCTTTCACAGAAGAAATTCCCAACACTCATCGCATTCAAGACACTGTTCAGAACTCAAAACCCTATTTCTGATTCCAAAGTGTAAATTCAGAGTACTCAACTCCCGATTTCGGCACAAATCATCAAAAACCCTTAACCTCACCCTGGGTACAATAATTCGAAACACGAACGAATATTACCTTGATTTTGAACGGTTTCAAGTGCCTTGGTCTTCGTCAATTCGAGCGATTTCCGGAAGGAGGCGATGGCGGTTTCTATTCGCTGCCGCTGAATCGGAATCTCCCTGTCGCATACCAAACGCAGTTCCTCCATTTTCGCCCGTACAGAGTTTTCGACTCTGCTCTGCATCTCGACTCACTTCAATTGTTTCGTAGAGAGAAGTGGGGAGAGGGAGGGGGGAGTTCGTTTTTTGAATCAGAAGTGATATTAGGCTAAGCCCCGCCATTTTTAATTTTATTTTATCGTCTACGCTTTGAGACGGGTTTTTGGGCCTGGTAATAGGACTGGCATGGTGCCAATATGCGTTTTTATTTTTGTTTGTGTGTAAGGGCCACAAAGTCCACCCCAAGATTCTCATACTCTTTCCATATAAGGGGTTACGTGTCCATGTTTTGTGATTCCTTTAGTTAAGTTGGTAAAGAATACATAATGTATTTACTTTTAATAAATCGAACACGCCATGTTATTGTGATGATGTGGTATTTTAAACTTAATAAATACAGAATCTTTAGGGCTAATTGATGGTAAAGCTATAATACATAATTGGAGGAAGGGTTTGTCATGCTAGCGCGGGAATGGATAGGGTCCTTACCTGTGGGTGTTAGTATCGACAAAAAAAATAAAGAAAAAGAGTGGATGCGTTCCACTTGTTCTTTTGGATATGTGGGTGTCACCCATATTTACAATGGGCTAAGGTTTGGGCAAAGCTGAGCTTGGGCTCCGCATTTATAGTTTGGGTTGAATATGGATTTCTTCGAGATAGGCTCTCTCCTCTATTTATAATTTGGGTTGAATTAAACCCAGTGTCTTCTGGTCGTTGTCCATGGGTTGAGCTTCTTTTTTTGTTTTTTTTGACAGGGTCCATGGGTTGAGCTTGATTCCCTTCTATGCTGAAAATTTTGAGATGACTTTCGGGCTAAGATTTTTCTGGTTGCCAGATGGTCTCAATTTATGAATTCACGCAGATTACGTTGTGGTTTGACCATTTTGTTCATAATGCCAAGGTCAACCAATACTTTTCAAAAGTCAACATTGAATTAAAAGATTTCTGTGTTTTTGCTAAAGAAAATTTTAAAATTTGGATACAAATTAATCTGTATCTGCTGAGAAAATTTTAAGATTTTTGAGTTGTTTGTGGATTCCATTCACATTGTAATTTACCTAAATTGATGACCCAGGAGCATGAACTTACTTCACTGGCAAAAAGGATTCAACTATAGAAAAGAGAAAATAAAATAAAAATAGACATTATTCTAAGCCATCTCTCCTTGCATAATATAGTATTAAGGCCGTCTTTAGTGCCGAAAGAAGAAAAGTTAATTAGGCCATTAACCTTGAAAGAAGGGAAGAACATTCCAAGAAACAAGAGAGAGTTACTGGGAAATATTAGTCCGATTGCAATTGAAAGCAAAAGAACAATAACCCACCTCAAAAAGAGTACACAATAGAAAACATTAAAGAGAAACCAAACAAACAAGAAAGGAATAGCTTTAGCTTGGTGTCTAAGCAACACATCTAGATATAATATATACATACACATTAACAATGGGAATTATTTCATTACAAGTCATGGACCCTGCATGTTGATGAAGAACCCAGATGGGCCATGACTGGAGAAGTTTTGTTGTGCACTACCAGTTGACCAGCCATTCATCATAGAGCCTTTCTCATTGGGATTGTTTCTCATTACTTGTCTTGTTCAAAAGCATCCATTAATCTCATGTACTTTACTTTGCCATTCCATTCAGTGACCAATCTGTTGTTTTATCAAAAGGGAAAAAGTTGCATGATAATGAGATATTGTACTTCAACTCAAATTATGGTATACTCTAAATACTGTTATATCTAAGTTCACACATATATGTATATATTGGTTGAGAATTTAATTTTCTACTTAATTTGGCCCTTCATGTGACAAAGCATGTCTTCAAAATCACTTTCAGTTTCTCTAAAGATGAATGGTATTAAGATTGCCATGATGCATTACAAGAGGGCCATTCACTCATGAGGAACTGTTATTAACAAAAAAATAAAAAAGAATTTAAATGGTCAATTACGAAGGCATTATTTAAACTCAGCAAGCAATATTTGTAATAGCAAATATTAATTTGGTGGATCAAAGAACCTTTCCACTAATGACCAAACTTTTGAAAGGATTTATATTCAAAAATTAGGAGATCTTGCATGCTACTTTTTTTTTTTTTCATTTTTTTATATTGCCTTTAGAATGCATCTAAGACTGGCATATCAATCACACAATTGCATACTTTTTGTAGTCAAAAACCTTACTTATTACAAAAGTAGATGATAGATACAAAATGTTTATAATGCTATATATTCTATGTGGATTGTTTTAATGCATTATCATCTCAAAATGTTTTCATTCAAATGAATCTATATCAACATGTTTTCTACACAGACATTGATTGTTTATTGAAACCTAAATTTTGTGGGGCAAGGATTATTCTCAATTTTTCATGCTTCTAATCTCCTCTCTATAACTTTACACCTCTCTATTCTAATGCAAGAGGGGACCTCATGATTCGGAATGTTCGGCACGTGGTTGTTCTATAAAAACTAGCCTTTTTAGCACTCGTTAGTGGCCTCTTGAATGCCTGCATGTGCTTGCTCTTTTCCAGATCTTGTAATAGCATTAAACAATAAGAAGTATCTGTACATTCTAACAAAGTCATAACAATGTGTGAATTCAATCATTACAGGAAGGTGGTGAAGCCTTGAAGTCGCAGCAATGTGTTAGTAAAAGAAAAACCAGTTATGTACTTGGTTTTTTTTTTTGCATAGATTTGGGCTCATTGAGGTTTGTCTTTTGATCAATGCTCTGCTGTCTGCCGAGCGATTAATGGGTTATTGGCATGCAACTTTTTGGTTATGCAGTCACGGGTGTTCGGGTAAATTTGTGCATATTTCGATTAATCTCCACTCCGGTTTGGTTAATAGAAGACCATTCGTGCTAAGGGTGTTCGGGCCAGTTTATGCATACCTCAACTAATCTCTTCTTCGATCTGATCAAAAGCAAGCCATCTGCGCCAAGACTAGGGAATTCATGAGAGATTTAAATTTACTCGACTAATTTCCTCTCTAGTCTGGTTAAAAGGAAACCATCTACGCCAAAATTAGGGGATTCACAAGATATTTAGTTTCCATCCCAGTATGATCAAAAGCAAACCATCTACTCTAGGACTAATGAATTCACAAGACATTTATGAGAGATAAATCTCTTACAATCTAAATCCAATAGGGTTGTCAAGTTTTGAACCCAAGACGTCTCAGTTTACAGCTTGTACTTATCTTCACTAATCTTCACTAGGTTATCTCTCGGGTTGAGCCAAGCCCATAATAATTCTATTAAACTAAGCATTTGTGAAACTGAATGGTATCTTAAGATTACAGCAAAAAATAATTTCAACTCAGATCCTCTTTCTGCCTTGCTATCAATTATTTGTATGTTAGACCAAAAACTGAAATGGTAAAATTTTGATATACGGCTAAAAGTCCCAAAAAAAAAATGGAAAAAGATGTGGCTAGTGGCAATGGCTTTGGAGCTAACTTTCCTTTTTATCTCTTTCACTTCTGTAAATATGGTAGTACAGAGAAGATATTCATACACAAATGTGTCCTACAGGCACACACTTGCCTGTCCAGCTTAACAAAAGTTTCAACCCTTGCATAAGTAGTCCGTGCACAGAGACTCCCAATAATATGGAGTTTGGGGAGGATTACGAAAAGCTCGTTTCCGAAGGTCCCCCCATATAGAAGGAGCGAACCAAAAAGCTCAACTTTGCGAACAATACCAATTTGCGAGAGATCATTTTTGTGTTTCGACTCTTGTGTTATAATGAAGCAATTTGATCTCTAGGCCAAGATTCAACCCTTTTATAGGGAAGGAAATACAAAATGGCACTTAATTATGAGAAAAGAAATTAGTGGACATTATGTTAGTGTACCAAATTCCACCACTAATTAGGATCTGAGAATATACCCCATACCCCTATATTATACATGTAGTATTTATGGTAGTGCTACCAAGTGGATTTTAACTCAATATAATTACTGAAAAAATTCAAAATTTAAACACAGCATATAAGTTATAACAAGCTTAACTACTCAACCACTTGAAAGGTACTTCCTTTCTACTAATAGAAACCTTCAATTGTCTGCATACTCTAGGTCTGCTAGAATTGACAAGGCAGATGGCCCTAAATTATATGATCTGTGCCTCAATTACGAGGTCTATACCTCGTAGGCTCATAGCAGTGAATGTAAAATAGAATATCCTTCAAATCAGTGTGGTGTTATATATAGAATCCATTACTCGAGCAAGATAAGAAACAGTATATTGGTAGCAAATGAGGAAAAGTAAAGAAAAATCTTGATATTGTGACTGAAAGGAGCAAGGGCCTGCAAGAAAGACTGAGATATCAAATGTGTAACATGAAAAATTAGAAATCGGATTTATCAAAAAAAAAAAAAAAAAAAAGCAAAGGAAGAGACAAAGAAAAGTGAGAGAAAAGAAAAAAAAAATGAAATAGGATTTTTGTTATTTTTTTTCTTACTTTTTTTTTTCTTTTTCATTACTAAATTCTTAATTCAAACACAACTTTAATAAATTGGTATCTCGAGATTTTGCATGATTTAAATCCTCAAACAGTCTTAAAAACCCAACAAACTTAACACATATCACAATTTAGACACGGGAGGCTGATGGCAGAAAGGGCAAACAAACGTAGATATAAGAATCGTATAAGAATTTTTTTTTTTTGGCATGATTATGATGCTAAAATTGTTCGATTAAAAAAAAACGCAAGGCCTATATAGCAATCATAAATTAGAAGGATATGATCTCCAAACAAGCACAGCTTGGCCCCTTATACACATGATGTGCTTGCAGACGTGACCCTGCAACATAACTTCCATACCCCATACAGAAAAAGCAAACAGTTTCGAAAAATGTCTGTGCTTTTCAATCAAATGAATCAACTAATTATCATTGAGTTGGTTTGGGATTGGGATATCTCCTTGGATGGAGCCCATTGATTTTGGCCCCTACGGTTTATCATCCACAGAGCCAAGGTCTTAATCCAAATCGGTATGTCAAATTACTAAAAAAGAATTACCATACGCTACACATACCATGGTTTGTTTATTCAAGAAACAAAATTTTTATTTGTTTTTAATAAAAAATGACCGAATTTTAATAGGTAGAAATGAAAAATCAGTGTAATAATGAAATTCTAGTGTTTCTATTGAAACACATTGGTATGCATCAACGCAAATTTAGAACTTTTTACAAATATTGTATAATTTTTATTGAGAATAAAATCAGAAGGTTGAAGTGTTTCTGTTTCATAAGAGAACGAAACGAAATACTAATGGAATAATAAAATTCTAGTATTTTCATTAAAAACACCTCATAAATACACCAAAACAATGAAATATATACGAATTTAGAACTTTTCAAAAATATTATAAAATTTTTATTGAGAAAAATATAAAAAATTATACTTTTACTATACCAATATCTGTCGCTTTTAAAATGTTTTTCAAAACATTTTTGCTTTCGTACGAATCCAAACAATACACCAATGGATTTATTATGATGTGTACAGCTTAACGTGGGTTGATTATGGTATTGGTAACAATGATAGAAGTGAGGAAGAGATGTTTCATTAGGGGGGCAAAGCTTAGTGTCCACTTCAAGTTGTGAGTAGTGAAGGTAGGGGTGCTGTGGGGGGACTTCCCTGCTTTTGATGTGGTGTTCTTGTCTCTTCTTCCATGCCATCAACATGAAAAAAAAAAAAAAAAAAAGACCCCCATAGACAAAAGCTGTCCTACACCATGGAAGAGTTTGGCCGCCCTTAAAATTACTCTAATCCCTCTCTCTCTCTCTAGATCTCTCTCTGTGTCATGTGCTAACCCTGTTGTCTCGTGCTTAGATTCTTAAGACACCCTTGTAAGATAATTTTTAGTAAAATAATCCCAATCCAATCCAAAGTCACGAGGCAGGCATTATATGGACTCAGAATATACATATTGTGAAGCAATCCGAATGATCATATGCTCATCTGCAATGGCCTGGTGTCACGTGACATTTCGCGGTAGCTTGTTAATTCGGATTAGGAACCTTAATGGGAATTTATATTAATTCGAATTGTGCCTGCTTTTGTGGGTTAATGTAGGCCACCAAGTCAAATAGTCACTCAATTTCCATTAATATGGAAGTTGTTGCAGGTTCAGAACCACCACAAATCTGGTCATTATAGGATATGAAATAATTCTCCTTGATCTGACTATATGTTTATATAAGCACCTTAGAATTTAAATTTATGGTCATGACCGGAATGGATTTTGTCGTAGATCTGGTTGAGACACAGATCAATTTGGGGCTTAAATAGCTCCTACTACTGACCAGAACAATATTTATTTAGATCTAGATCCAAACTCATTTCGCATCATGACATTGAGATTCAGATGCTTCCCTGCAAGATCCGAATTCACTCAAAGAGACATAAATTAGGTTGGAGTTAGCTAAGATACCTTGGAGAAAAACATATAGCATTATTGGATATTCATTTAGCAGACCTGGGTTTTGTATTGATGTGCAGAATGCAGATTAAAACCCATCCATTTGAAACATTAATTTGTTATATCTAATTCTCGTATAATCTACGTCGACACGTGGATACACCACCATATTACACATACTCAAGTAATCAGAGGTTACTGCTGCTCGGCATAAGAAATTTTTTTTCCAAAATTGTCACCGTTAGGATATATCCAAGAAAAGAAAAATGAAAAATACTGGCCAAGTGGTAACAAAAGCACCATGTGAAGAGATAAAGGTTTGACATTTAAACAATATGGGCAGAGTCACTACTCATTCAGGGCTCAACCAATCTACCTTTTATTTTAAAAATAACACTACTCATCTCATCTCCCTCCTCCCCCCACTCCTCACTTCCTCCATAAACAAATACAATGGCCTAGCTGTTTCTTGGATCCGGAGATTCTGGGTCTCTCAGACTCACACTATATTTTTTTTTATATGTATCTATTTAAAAACCATAGCCCACAAGACATGATTTGGTTTTTCTCCCATTGTCTCTCCCTAGGCTCAAACCCCTCTCCCTTTCTGTACCTCTCATTGGAATTTGTAATCTCTCTGTAATGCCTGTTAATCCATGGACCCTCTTCTTCTTCTTCTTCTCTTTTTTGCTGTCTTTAATTATACCCGCTTCCGCCGTCAACCCGCAAGGCGAGGCGCTTCTCTCATGGAAGAGAAGCTTGAATGGATCACTAGAGGTGTTAAGTAATTGGGACCCCACTGATGAAACTCCCTGTGGGTGGTTTAGCATCTCCTGCAACTTCAACAAGGAAGTTGTGGAACTGAATTTGAGGTATGTGGATTTGCTTGGAAATGTTCCTTCTAATTTCAGCTCGTTGCTGTCCTTAAACAAGCTCGTCTTGTCGGGTACTAATCTCACTGGTTCAATCCCGAATGAAATGGGTGCTCTTCAGGGGCTGAGTTACTTAGACTTGAGTGACAATGGCTTGACTGGTGAAATCCCAAGTGAGATTTGCAACTTGGTGAAGCTTGAGGAGCTTTATCTCAATTCAAACCGGCTTGAGGGATTGATACCAGCTGAAATTGGAAACCTCACAAGCTTGAAGTGGTTAATTCTCTACGACAACCAACTCAGTGGTGGAATTCCAAGCACCATAGGGAATTTGAAGAAGCTCGAAGTGATAAGAGCTGGTGGCAACAAAAATCTTGAAGGCTCACTACCACGAGAAATTGGCAACTGCACCAATTTGGTCATGTTAGGCCTTGCTGAAACTAGCATCTCGGGTTTCCTCCCTCCAAGCCTCGGCCTCCTCAAGAAGCTTGAGACAATTGCAATCTACACCACCCTCCTCTCCGGCCAAATCCCGGAAGAGCTTGGTGACTGCACTGCGCTGACAGACATCTACTTGTATGAAAACTCACTGACCGGCTCACTTCCGAGCAAGTTGGGAAAGCTCAAGAACCTCCAAAATCTCTTGCTCTGGCAGAACAACCTCGTCGGCACGATTCCACCGGAAATCGGTTATTGCACGGAGCTATTGCTGATTGACTTTTCGATGAATTCACTCACCGGAACTATTCCGGGCACTTTTGGGAACTTGACGTCGATGCAAGAACTGCAATTGAGTGTCAACCAGATCTCTGGAGAAATCCCGACCCAGCTAGGGAACTGTCGCAGCCTCACCCATGTAGAGCTTGACAACAATCAAATCACTGGTACGATCCCTTCCGAATTCGGGAACCTTAGGAATCTAACGCTGCTGTTTTTGTGGCAGAACAGGCTCGAAGGGAATATACCTTCGTCCTTGTCCTTGTGCCGCAACCTCGAAGGCGTTGATCTGTCGCAGAACGCGTTGACAGGTTCGATTCCGAAAGGTATATTCGAATTGCCGAATTTGAACAAGTTGTTGCTGTTGTCGAACAATTTTTCCGGCGAGATTCCGCCGGAGATCGGAAAGTGCTCGTCGCTGATTCGGTTCAGAGCTAGTGACAACAAGCTTACCGGTTCGATTCCACCACAGATTGGGAATTTGAAAAATCTGAATTTTCTGGATCTCGGATCGAATCGGCTCTCCGGAGTCATACCGTTGGAGATCTCCGGTTGTCGGAATCTGACTTTCCTTGACTTGCATTCGAACTCAATCGGTGGAAACTTGCCGGAGAATTTGAATCAGCTTGTTTGGCTCCAGTTTGTGGACGTTTCCGACAATCTCATCGAAGGGCCGTTGAGTGCGAGTCTCGGATCTCTGAGTTCGCTAACCAAACTCGTCCTTGGGAAGAACCGGTTCTCCGGTCCGATTCCACCGCAGCTCGGTTCCTGTTGGAAACTTCAGTTACTGGACCTGAGCAGTAACGAGCTCTCGGGCCAGATTCCGGGTAGCGTGGGTAAGATTCCGGCGCTTGAGATTGCTCTGAACCTCAGCTGGAACACTCTTTCCGGCGAATTACCGGCTGAGTTTAAGGCGTTGGACAAGCTTGGAGTCTTAGATCTCTCTCACAATCAGTTCTCCGGCGACCTTCGCTGTCTCGCGGATCTTCAGAACCTCGTGGTGCTCAACGTCTCGCACAACAATTTCTCTGGACGCGTTCCGGACACCTCTTTCTTCGCGAAGCTGCCGCTGAGCGTCCTCGCCGGAAACCCGGACCTCTGCTTTTCCGGCAATCAGTGCGCCACCGACAAGGGCGGTGCCAGGCACGGGTCGGCAGCGAGGGTGGCCATGGTGGTGCTGCTGTGCGCGGCTTGCGCGCTCCTCCTGGCGGCACTCTACATCATCCTCGGGGGGAAGATTCGGGACCGCAGGGCCCACAATGGCGATCTCAACGGAGAGGATGACGTGGAGATGGGACCACCGTGGGAGGTCATGCTGTACCAGAAGCTCGACCTCTCAATTGCAGACGTGGCAAAATGCTTGACAGCCGGTAACGTGATCGGGCGTGGACGTTCCGGCGTCGTACACCGGGCCAATATTCCATCAGGGCTAACCATCGCCGTGAAGAGATTCCGGTCGTCAGAGAAGTTCTCGGCCTCGGCATTCTCATCGGAAATTGCCACATTGGCACGAATCAGGCACCGGAATATTATACGTCTTTTGGGATGGGGAGCTAATAGGAAGACGAAGCTATTGTTCTATGATTATTTATCCAACGGTACATTAGGTGGATTGTTGCATGAGGGTGGCGGCGGAGGAGTGGTGGAGTGGGAGACCCGGTTCAAGATAGCGTTGGGTGTGGCGGAGGGCTTAGCGTATTTGCACCATGACTGCGTCCCGGCCATCCTCCACCGGGACGTGAAGGCACACAATATATTGCTAGGGGACCGATATGAGCCATGCTTGGCGGACTTTGGACTAGCCAGACTTGTCGAGGACGAACATGGCTCATTTTCAGCTAACCCACAATTTGCCGGGTCCTATGGTTACATGGCACCGGGTAAGTTTCCTTCATTAAATATCCATTTTCCTTCCGTCATAGACTGCTTTTCGTTTTGTCGATTCATTGTCTCGTTTGTAATTAAAATTTGTTAGTAGATACTATAAGGGGTTTAGACTCTTATTTTGTCAAGTGCGTCTGTAGGGTAGTCAATTCAGATTTATTTTTTAGAGACAAATCATGAAAAATTTATTTCTTATGAATACGCTAATTTTGATATAACGCATAAATTGATTCGAACATTCTTGATCATAATATCAAAGAAAAAAATTTGATGATAAGTAGTGTAATTAAGTTATACCAATTGGCAGAAACCTTGTCATCTCTGCTCATGGTAGTGGGTTCAGGCCCTCAGCTCCCCTTTCCCTCATTCTTAGGTTCGGATCTATATTGTGCATATTCTTTATATTTCTTAAAAACAATTGTATGTATTGAAAATATTTTATATAGGTCCTTTAATTTAACCTTTGAACATTGGAAATTGATTAAAAAAATGAAAGAAAATATATTGTCATAAACTTCGATTAATAATTAACTATAAAGGATAACTCAGTGATTGACTAGTTCTCATATTAAACATAAGATCTTAAATTCGGTTATTCTTCGCGCTTCTTTGTAGCTAGTTATAATTCATGCAAGTTTAATTAATTCGTGTGAACGGATACCTTGTATGAATTGAAAGAAGTAGTCCGCTGAGTCCTAGACACAACAAAAAACTTGAATGAACGTCCTTGTTTGAAAACATTTTTTGTTTTTTTTTTAAAAAAAAAAACAAAAAACAGTGTTTGTTTAATTTTTTTTGTTTTTAGTTTTTTTTTTTACAAAATTTGAAAAAAGAAAATAAAAAAAAAACTAAAATGTGTGTGTTTTTTTTATTCTAAAACATTATTTCGGTGCTCTTGGTACAATGATAACCTACAAATACTCATTACAAGATCACAAAAAATATATAGTAAAAACACACAACAAAAAATAAAAACTAAGAACGTTGTCAAAAGTGGCGTTACTGTTTTGCCGCTTTGCATTCTATCACAAATATGATTATGATGGTAGAATATGAATTTGAAAGGACATGATTGCTTCAACTATCTGCTGGTTGGGAGTTTGGTTTCATGTATTTGGCCATTATTACCCCGACCCATTTCAGTTTTGTATGGTTCATGCATGCACCCAAAAGCCAAAAATCACATCACCTGTGATATATCATCTATGGACCATACATGTGTTACATCAACATATCTTTAATATTAGACAAAAAAAAAAAATCTGAACATTTCTATTTGAATTGGTGGTTGCAGAGTATGCTTGCATGCTGAAGATCACTGAAAAGAGCGATGTCTACAGTTACGGAGTAGTTTTGCTAGAAATCATAACAGGAAAGAGACCAGTAGATCCATCCTTCCCTGACAACCAACATGTCATTCAATGGGTTGGCGACCACCTGAAGAACAGGAAAGACCCAGTTGATATAATCGATACAGAGCTACAAGGCCATCCAGACACACTAATACAAGAAATGCTCCAGACTCTAGGGATATCCCTACTCTGCACAAGCAATCGGGCAGAAGATCGGCCGACGATGAAAGATGTGGTGGCATTATTAAGGGAGGTTCGACACGAGCCCGCCGGAGGAAGCGACGGCCATAAGCCGGTTAACAAGTCCGTGAAGAAGTCGGAAGTTCCGTTGTACTCCTCGTCGTCGGTGACCCCGGCTCAGTTGATGCTCCTCCAGGGGTCAACTAATTGCTCGCTTGTTTACTCCTCTTCCTCAGCTAGTTATACCTCAGGGAACAATCATCAATAATGAAGTGTTGGGACACACCATTTATTAGGGGTAGGATGATATGAGAATTGTAAAGAATTAGAGAGAAAGAGAGTATGATAAGGGGATGGAGCAAATTTCAGTGTATAGTTGCTTAACGTAATTGTTCCTATTCTCGCGAATGAAGCTATTTTGCATTTCATGCCTCTTTTCCATCTCAAATGGTTTGAAACTCAAATTTTTTTTTTTAAAAAAAAATGAAACTCACATTGGCCTCTTATACGTGGGAAAATGAATTGCAAAACGTTTCGTTCAAGGAGAATTTACGTCTATTTCAATAAGAGGTTTTAAACAAAAATAAATATTACTCGCCTTTTCCTTCAAATTGATAGATAACTAGTGCTGCCCATAATTTGTTTGTGACCATGTTATTTGATTATAGAATTTGTGTACCGTACATATATTTGTAGTAGTGAGCGAGAATTGTGAATTTTAGCTGGAAAAAGAAAAAACTTATTTAATGCTGTTACATAATTCTTTTTCCTTCTCTTATACTGTAGTAGGTATTACCCTACTAAGTGGGGTCTCTAGGTGGGTCTGGTCATTGGTAAAATGTGTTCGGAATTTATTTGGTAGAATGAGCAATAGTGACATGGGGGCATAAGAGCACTTGATAATTTTTTTGGGGAAAGTAGTTGAATTGAAACCTTGACGAAGAAAAAACACACCTGTTAGATTTTGTAGATGCACGTGGATGTTTGTGCGCGCGCGCGCGCGCGAGAGGGAGAGAGAGAGAGAAAAAGGCAGAGACAGAGAGATCGAGATCAATTCGCTTTGTTGTCCAGTTATTTTCTATAATTTTAAAAAGACGGTGTTGTTTGGACGTAGTTTATTTAGTAATTTATAATTTATATTTATAATTTTTTTAAAATGTATTTGGGTGAGTGATATAAAAAAGTAGCTCATGTCTAATCATATTTTTTAAGAAAAATTATTTTTAAAAGTAACTTATTAAAAATAATTTATAACTTATGATTTATAACTTATAAGTAGGACATCTAAATACCCCCAAAGAAGCATAGCTGCATAAGGATCCATTGTGGCATTCCCAAAGTCTTGAAGAGAGTTTTCAAGGATCCACAAGATTGGTTTAATTAGTAAGAATTGGACAATTTGTTTGAAGATGTTTAAATTCAATTTTTGTTGCCAGTAAAATTTTTTAATAGGTATTCTGTAAGTTTAATGTAAGTTCTCATAAAGGTTTGCGGCTTGTCTAATCTCACCTTACCTTAAACTTTTAAACACCAACAACCAAAAAAAAAAAAAAAGTCTTAAAAAGGGTTTTCAACGATGATATTCTGTATTTCTATAGAGAAAGAGAAAGCAGGGGGTATGGGTTTCTGAGCTAAGTACTGTAATCCTTCATTTGGTAAGGTGGACCGTGTTTTAACTTCTGCGATGAAAATTTTGAAATAAATTTTTGTTAAAATTTCAAATTTGTTGAAATTTTAATTTTAATTTGAACATATAATTAATTATCATGTATATTGTTATAATATATTTATGTTTTTATATCTAAATATATTAATACCTATGTATACACACTTTAGGCATATTTTCACTTTTCAGATATTTTTACTAATAAATAATGACGTAACTGCTCTTGGCCCCGCATTGCGAATCGGCCACCTGGAGAGTAACCGTGGGCAATGACGGAGTGTGTGAACCCCTCTCCCCAAAAGTCCCACCTTCTGGCTCCATGATTATCTATAGGAAATATATATATATATATAACAAAAGCTTTAAGGATAAGGTAGCGGTGGCCAATTGTCCAATGATCCGCTCAAGTTTGAGATTTATTTTTAATGTCCCAAGATCCGATTAGTTTAATGTGCAAGTTTTAAAATTGTCATTGGAATTTGGCATGATTTGAAATATATATAAAATAATATATTTTTATATTTAATATTATTTAATAATATTTTTTAACTATATTTTAAATTTTTTAATATAATTTTTGAAAAAAATATTAATTAAAAATATTTATAAATTAAACTGACGAGCTTATTAAAAATTACAATTTTGATTTTAAATAAATTTAAAATTTTATTTTAAGCTCAATAAAAAAATTTAATGTAAACCAGTCCAGAGACCTAACTTAGCCTGCTTAATGTATACCTAAGATAAGGGGCAAGTTTCACTACTTACGTGCAGCTAAACATCCATCATAGCCCCTCAGCCCCCACAATAATATTTTAAAAATCGGACTGTTGAGTGAATCGAAAAAATATCGGGTCACGGGTTATCAATTTAACCGTCGGGTCAATTAACCCGTGACGACATAATTATGTCATTAATTAATTTATTAATATTAATAAATAATATCTTATTTTTTTACATTATTTTTTATATTTAAAACATAAAATTTTACCTTAAAATATTGAACTAGAAGGTTTAATAACAGTTCAATTGACTGGGTCATAATTCAAAGTAATTTTGACCAAATTTTGTCAAATTTTAATCAAAATAAATTTTAAAGATTAACCAAATTATTTTTTCAACTGAATGACGATTCAACCAATTGAACCGATCGACTCGGTCCGAATTTCAAAACACGGCCCCACAACTTACAACCGCGTGAAAGAGATACATGCAATGATCATACAAAGGGTTCTAAAAACTATATGCTAATTTCACGTGCAAGGGGTCAGCTTTTAGCTCATCCCCAAGTCATAAGTCAAACCAGATGTACTTTTTCTGTGCAAGACCGTTGTTAATACATAAATTTTATATAGGATAAATTATACTAATTATCTCTAAACTTTTACAAAATATAAAAAATTACCCCCCGTATACTAATAATTACACTATACTCCTATCAAAATTTGTCGTTAGATGGCGTTAGTTTTTTTAGGTGAAATTTCTATCATGCCCTCTATTGTCTGCTGCTGTATATTTTTTTTTTGGTCAGTGTCAACTATATTATCTCTCATTACATGTACAAATGTATACATATATATATATATATATATTATAAAAACCGACGCCTCCCCCATCGTTTCCGGCAGATGTTTGCCCTTTACCACCACGGGCTCCTCTACCCTCACGATAGCCCACACCATTACCAGCAACACACCCACCATAGGCTCGACCAACCAGCCCAAACCCCCATCACTGATTTCTTGGGAAAGAAGCAATCCATCAATAATTCCCATCTCCAACTTATAAGTTCATAAAAAATAACCATCTGCAACTAATTTATAACTCTGAAATTGAAAAAGTTTTGAAAGATATTATGAAGTGCTGCAGCAAAAAGTGTCTTCAACGTCGACGATAGGACTTCAACAGTTGGGTCTTTCATCGTCCTCGTCGTCGACGACTTTAGCTATGGATGGACTAACATCAACGCCATCAACACCACTTCATCCTTAGTTATGCAACCAAACCTATCACCACAATGTGACGTCACCATACAAGTCACAAGGACCACCGTCGATGCCCCCTCCATGACCGAACCCCCATAATCTCTTCTTCCCCAAATTGCAAACCCGCAATCCTACCATCGAGAGGACTTACCTTTTGATTTCTGCAAAATCTGTCTCTCTCTAACTTTCTATGGCTGAAACTCGAAACCCAGCATCACCATTGCATCTCCCACCTAACACCACCATTTTACAACCCAGTCGCTAACATCGCCCCTGTTCATCAAAAACCCCTTTCTCTTGATTTGTGTACTATTTGTATAATTTTTTGTATATCGATCTCTATATTATGTAATTTGGGTCTGGTTTTGTTGATTTAGATTTGAGAATTTGTATGGAAATACAAAGAGAGAGGTAGGGTTTGGAGATGAAGCTTCCGCCATGGGTTTGGAGTTAAAGCTTTGGCCATGGGGTTTGGAGTTGGGTATGGTGATGGAGGTGGGTTACTGTGAGCCATGATGGGTATGTTGATGAAGGTGGCATGATAGGGTGGCTAGACGTGGAGTGTGGCCGGAGAGGGGTGAGGGTGCGTGAGCTGGTTTCGGAGAGAGAGAGAGAGAGAGAGGGTTTTGTATTTTATTAACAACCAAATTGAATTTTCCTTAAAAAAAAAAAAAAACTTTAAACAATTAAGGATAAAAGTGTTATTATTTGATTAGGTTTTGTTAATTAATTAATTATTTGAGTTGTTAAATATTTAATGAGTTTTTTTGTTTGGGGGTTTTTAATTAATAATTTGATTTTGAGATTTTTTATGAAAATTATGTGATGGGGATTTTAGTTATTTCAATTAAATATATGTTAATTGTTTGTTGTGTAAATTTACAATTAGGTTTAAGGTTATTTAAGACATTTTATCTCTTAGAAGGGTATTTTAGGTATTTTATTTGCTTTCTCCAATACGTCAATTAAGTCAGGTAACGGTCGTAAACGACCGTGTAACGGATGGGAGCAATATATTATGTTGTTTAAAAAATAAAGATATATAGTGTAATTATCAGTACATAAAGAATAGTTTCTTATATCTCATAAAACTTTAGAAGTGATTAATGTAATTTATCTTTTTATATAATATTACATGAATAATACGATAAAAAAATTATTATAAATATATAAACTTCATATAATATTATATAAATATTAATGACCGGTGAGAGAGACATAAAGAGATATCGAATTTGAAATTACATGCGAAACTTGAAAACCTAAACTCATTATATTATAGTTATAAATGAAGGATCGAACGAAGGTCTATAGGATAAGTTGGGCATTTATAGTTTACGAGATTTCAGAAAGTTAGGCAATTGTATGCTAGCTATCATGTAGATTTGAGTGTGTTGAAAGTCTGAGAGAGAGAGAGAGAGAGAGAGAGAGAGAGAGGCGCATATGAACCCTAAGGACCATGAGGAACCATGTATAAGGTGATCAGTATTATAAACCTTTTCATACTTAAATGTTATGGAAAATTTTATTCTTGCATAATCTTTATACAAAAATATCTTATGATATGATAATGACATTTCTAAAATTATGATTTTTTCAGATCGCTAAAACCGTGATTTATAACTCTTAAAAGCTGGTTCAAAACCACGCTTTCATTTTGGGGATACGACACTATTAAGCCGTCGGCAACCTGATCATCTCAAAACCATTATTAGCCACAATCTCAAACTACGTAGGTAGGCCACAAAGTAATACACACACTCACACACACACACACACAGATCACATCTTAAACTAATGACCTGTTGTTGCTGCTGTTGAGACAGCGGCATTATAGCACTAGGATGATGCGACTCAACTCAACAACTCAACGTCTCATTCAGAAATCATGTCATGATCATTATAGAAGGTATATATTTGATCCACAAGAATGTTTGTTTCTGTCCAGAAGTTGTATAGCTTTTGCTATTAGCTTCTTTGGATTATAGATGAAAGACTCAGAACATCGCAGAACTAAGGGAAAGGATGAAGATAGGGTTGCTATTTCGTAACATAACAAGCCAATTAATTGAACAGAATTCCTTCCTATAATCACTGAATCATCCATTATAGTTTTTACTGTATTTGATGACAGAATAGTTATACCAGGGAGGCGAGGTGAAGGGGAGTGTTAGTTAAGAGGAAAAGAGAAGAAGAAAGAAAAGAGGTGAAGGGGAGTGTTAGTTAAGAGGAAAAGAGAAGGAGAAAGAAAAGAAAGATGATGGAGTATTCATATCTTCTTTAGATAACTATGAGGGAAGAGAGGGATACATTCCCTTCCTCTTATTTAATTTGATATAAAATAATAAAGAGAAAGAAAAAATATAATACAATTTTACTATTATATATATGGTATGTGATAATGCAGTGAACTTGTAAGGTCGGTCTCCAGGTCGGTGGTGAACTGCTTCGGTGAACTTAGAAGGGATGAAAGGGTAAGAAACACCAGTGTGGTGCCTACCAAAGACCCTCTTATGCCAAAGTTAATTTTCTAAAGATATTTTAACAGAGTTTTGACTATTATTTATGTTTGTATATCTTATTGGAGAGGATAGGTCTTTCCTTTTTTATGGGCAGGTGTCATGGTAGCCATAGGAGAGCTTTACATGCATAGAAATAGTGAGAGATGATTGTTTCTCCACGTAGCAACGTGGCATTGGAGGGCCAAACTGGTGGCAGGATAGTTGGGAGAGTGGTTGTCCAACCCCATACATGGTGCTCCCTTTGGAGTATGTCAGAGTAGGAAAGGTGACTATCTCTTGCTACACGTGAAATCTTGGAGTTGGGAGCACGTTATCGTGATTGGGTTATCAGTGATGGCCTCCATTGTCGTGACAGGTGGGGGAATGATCTGCACCATCCCACAAAGTCTGCTCGGTCGTGCTCGGTCATGCTCAACATGGTCAGCTCAGTCGTACTCAGTCATGGTCTGCTCAACCGTGCTCGAGTCAACTGGAGCTCTTAGGGTTGATCTCTATTGTCTTCTTGCTTGACATGTATCCTAGGTGCCATGCCCTCAATACAGGCGTCGGTCAACCCTTTGCGAAGAGTCCTAATCGTTCCCCATCATAGTGTATAAAATGTTAATAATAAGAAGCACTTCACTTCCCCTCCATTTCGTCCCAATTTTGGAGGGGAAGGGGGAGGGAAAGAAAAATGTTACAAAAGTGAGTGATCTCATCTCTCCATCCATTTCTCTTTCATTCCTTAAAAATTACTCAATTAAAATATAACTAGCTTCTCACTTTTGAATCTTTCACTTCCCTTCTAAACTCCTCAATCCAAACAAGGGCTAAAGGTGACTATTGATAATACAGTAAGTCAGTCCCCAGGCCAGCAACAATCAGCTCTAGTAACTTGAGAAGAAGGAAAGGGTGAGGGGCACCGGTGTAATGCCTGCCAAGGGCACTCCGATGCCAAAGTTAAGTCTTTGGAGATATTTCAACAGAGTTTTTGCTAGGGTTTATGTTTTGCATACCTTGTTGGAGAAGATAATTTTTCCTTTTATATTGGCAGGTACCCTAGTAGCACTAGAGGGGCATTGTATGCATGGAGAGGGTGGGAGACGGTTGTCTCTCCACATGGCGGCACAACATTGGAGATCCTGACTGGTGGCAGGGAAGTGGGAGGCGTGGTTGTCCAACTCCAAACGTGGCGCTTCCTTAAGCATGTGTCAGAGTGAATGAGGTGACTGCCTTCTTCTACTTGCGAAGTCTTGGAGTTGGGAGCACGTTATCATGATTAGGTTGCCAATGATGGCTTTCACTGGTGAAGTTGGTGGGATGAATGATCAGCACCATCTCACCAGTCTTGCTCGGGCGCAGTCCGCTTGGTCGTGTGCAGCCACGGTCTGGTTGGTCATGACTCCCCAGTCAGGCCCTGGTCGACTGAACCTCTCAGGGCAGATCCTCTTTTCGTGGTGCTTTGCCTTCGTTCGATCCCATCTGTGTCCTTCGAGATATCAACATGTTTGGTGATGAAGTTTCAACCATTGTAATGCACAATACGTCATCAGCTGAATCTGACAGCCCGTGTGCTTTCTCCTGGTCGGGCCGTTACGGTGCTCCTGGTTGGCCCCATCAGTAGCCCCCCATTCTTCTGAGTACCCCGAGCCATGGGGTGTGGTCAGGGGAATTCATAGTCAGTCCCCACCAGTAGCCCCCCATTCCTCTGAGTACCCCAAGCATGGGGCGTGGTTAGGGGAATTTATGATCAGTCCCCATCAGTAGCCCCCCATTCCTCTGAGTAGCCCGAGCGTGGGGCGTGGTCAAGGGAATTCATGATTAGTCCCCATCAGTAGCCCCCCGTTCCTTTGCGTACCCCGAGCGCGGGGTCCAAAGGGGTTTCTTATGTTGGGAGGTGTTGCTTCGTAGAGTTGCAAAGCATTTATAGCACCGTAAGTGCATTTATGATAAAGCTGGCGAGGATAAAACGCATCGATTGACATTTCGCCAAGCGGCACATGGTCATTGGTTGACGAAGGGTGACGCGACCCGTGGACTGCCGGTTGTTGGATCCATGGTTGGGTGGTGCAATCTGGCCCGTTGATTTTGAAAAAGAGGGTTTTAGCCTAAGCGGTGGCACCTTTGGCTCCCACGCTCACACTTGCAAATTTTCGGACTGTTTAACAGATTTTCTTCTGCGTTGATGCTGGCTGCATGGATTCGTGACTGTTGCAAAGAATTCGTGGCTTGGGTTGGTAAGTGTTTTCGTTGTAGCCTTAGACTGTTGGGTGATTTGGTGTGTAGGTTGTCTGGGTCGATTAACGTAGGGGGGTTGAAGAACTGGCTGGGGCGGTGGCTAAATTTAGGAGAAAGGGGTACGTGATAGGGACGATAGATGAGAGAATGGTGCAATCGTCAGATTCTTAGAATACCCCCTCTCAGGATCTGGTGAGGGTGAGGGTTAGGGCCCCTGATAGTTCATCAGTGGGTCCTTCTGGGGCCTTCGAAGGGGGTACGAACCCAGGGGCCGAGGCGATGGTAGTGGCGAGAGTAAGGGAGTTCGACTTCGCGGCGAAGGGGGTATCTTCTGTGATGACGAAGAAAAGGATGAGGAGGATTTGGAAGGAGTACCAGACGCCTTCTTTGCTGCGTTACAGGATTCCGAAGAAGGGGGAGTGGGCCTACTCTGCCCAGCCAGGGGAGATCTGTGTGTATGAGGCCACCTTGGCGAATGGCCTCAGATTTCCCGTCCCTGCTCCCATCAGGGAGATTTTGGGTACTTTGGGGCTAGCGCTTAATCAGCTCATGCCGAACACATGGAGGATTTTGATGGGGCTAGCCATGTTGTGGCAGGCGAGTAGTGGTGGCAAGGATAACCTCACATTGAGTGAGTTCCTGCACTGCTACAAGATGTCAAAGCCCGAGAGTGGATGGTGGTACTTTTTCGCTAGGAATAAGGGCATGGTATTAGTGAAGGATTTGCCCTCGTCCCACAAAGGGTGGAAGGACAAGTTTTTCTTTATATATGGCGAGGGTTGGGAGAGCCAGCCTTGGGAGCTAGTGGACGAGAAGTTCGTTCGAATTCCTCACAGTTGGGGGAGGCCTTCTAGGAAGGGTACACTCTCCAACCCTGGTGTTTTGTCTTTATTTTCTCGTTAGATTTGTAGGTCTGTAGAGCACTGATGTAGGTTGTTTGCTTTTAGCCCGGGCTGCCCCTACGTTAAGCGAGGAGTTGAAAGGGAGGGTGGACCAAGCCGTTGAGCATGGCATTACTGACGCTTGTGCCTTGGTGAATGTGGAAAACTTGGGTATGTTCTTGTTGGGCCCTGAGCCTACAGATTACGCTCTAAATGCAGAACGAGCAAGGAGTGAGTACTTGGTATTTTGTAGGTAACTGTGATCTGTCAAGCTCTGATGTTCATGCCCTGTGACTTTTGCAGATCGAGGGGTGGACGTTCCTGAGGACGAGGAGGAAGAGATGGCGCTAAACCGGAGCTTCATGAAGAGAGCTAAACTGAACGTGGGGGCTGATCCTCTAACCCCAGTCAAAAGATTCAAACTGGCGTCTGGTCAGAAGGATTTTGCTCCAGCCTCTGCTGAAGGGGGCAGGGGGAAGGCGATAACCGTGGAGGACGACGCTCCACAACGGGGCGGCACCCCCCCGGTTGAGAAGGCCTTGCCTCCACCTCCTCTTGCACCTGTTGATGCTCCTGGTATCTTACCCCTACCTTTCTGCTGGGAGATGTGCCAGACTCGACCTCGATTTTTGTGAAGGCTGGCGAGTCGATGAGGAGGCTCAAGAGTGTCATTCTTGCCTCGGATGTCAGTAAGCTGGGCGGTCAGGCGTCCTCAATGTTAGCTAAGGAGGCATGCTAGGACCTGTTGAAGGTAGGAAAGTACTGCCTTGCGCTTAGCACTTTGATTCTTGTTGCTCTGTTGTTTCGGAATGCTAAGTGTTTTCCTGGTCGTTTTATTTCCTATTCAGGTTGCTGCGAGAGTGGCGACACTGGCTGCTTGATCAGTGAACTTTGAGAAGGCCTTTACAGAGGAGACGAAGGTTTCTGACCAGCTCCGGGCTGAGCTGAGCACGGCCCTGGAGAAGGTAAAGGAGCTTGAGAACGAGTAGGCGAGACTGAGGGTTGACCTTGAAAAGGAGAAGGGCAAGAAAGAGGGCTGCTAGGAAAAGCTGGCAACAGAGAAGGCTGCCCTGAAGGTTGCCCAGGACCAGATTGCAGCGTTTCTTGCTGAGCTAGTAGTGGCCAAAAAGAGGGCGGAACGGGCATATATGCAGGGGTAGAGTGTCAAATGGCCTTTGCCAAGATTTATCTGGATGGCTTCGGGGAAGCCAAAACTCTTGTTGCCCGGACTTATCCTGGTCTTGACCTCTCCCAGATCGAACTCGAGGACGAGGATGATGCCGTCTCCCAAGCAGCGTTAAGGGGCGGGGCGCAAGACAAGGAGGGGGCAGACAAGGATGATGCCCAGTCCCAGGCTACCAAAGCTGCGGCCTCTTCCAAAGCCCAAGAGGAGGGTGACGGTCAGCCGAAGCCTACAGTCACCTCTAAGTCTTCTGATAAGGGTGACGGTCAGCCTAAGGTTGTGGTCCCTTCCAAGCCCTTGGAGAAGGGTGATGGGCAGCCTAAGGCTGTGGTCCCCTCCAAGCCCTCAGAGAAGGGTGATGGTCAGCCCAAGACTGTAGTCCCTACCAGGGCCCCAGAAAAGGGGGAAGCCCATTCCAAAGTTGTGACCCCTTCTAGAGCGCCTAAGGCTAAGTAGATCTGTTGTATAGGAGTTTTT
Source organism: Euryodendron excelsum (assembly GCA_033060915.1). NCBI lineage: Eukaryota > Viridiplantae > Streptophyta > Magnoliopsida > Ericales > Pentaphylacaceae > Euryodendron > Euryodendron excelsum. Next base: position 37,058,755 of record CM065384.1, on the reverse strand, counting down.
CATTTTTACCCGTGCAGTGGTTTAAGTTTTGTAATAGTGCTCTGGCCTTACAATCTATTTTTATTTGTTTTAAATGAAAAAGGTTCGTTCATCCTCATTGTTGACATTTCTGTTTTAATTTTCTTGCTTTGTTGCCACCGAGGGGTAAACGGTAGTTCCCATCAGTAGTAAAAGTAGATTGAACGAAACATTAGGCTATCCCCACAAGTCTACTTGCTCAGGCAGGAATTATTGCTTAGATTCATGGCTTTTGCCTGCTCAGGCATGCCTCGATCAGGGATTGTTGCTTGAATTTGTGGAATTGGGCCTCGTCGTTTTTATTTGTGGGCATTGAGCCTTCGCCCGCTCGGAAATTCCTAACTAGGGCCTCTTGTTGCTTTGTAATTGTGGGCATAAAGCCTTCGCCTACTCGGCCATGTCTGAGCAGGGCTTTGTCGTGATAGTTGTGGGTATAAAGCCTTTACCTGCTGGGCCATGGCCTGAGCAGGACTTTGTCACTTGGTGCCTACTCAGCCTTGTTCGAGCAGGGCTTAGTCGCTTGTGTAGGCGTAAAGCCTTTGTCTGCTCGGCCATGGCCTGAGCAAGACTTTGTCGCTTTATGCCTGCTCGGCCATATCCGAGCAGGGCTTTGTCGCTTTAGTGGGCGTAAAGCCTTTGCCTGCTCGGCCATGGCCTGAGCAAGACTTTGTCGCTTGGTGCCTGCTCGACCATGTCCGAGCAGGGCTTAGTCACTTTAGTTACTTGCAAGGGAGATGTTCGAGGGTTTGCAAATAAAGTGAATTATGCAGATATTTAATACGTCATGAATCAACTTGCAGTTGTAGATATAAGTTTTGATAAATTTAGGCAAGTCCTTGTACGACATTAATAGACAAAAAGATTCGTTGCTACAATTGCGTATTCAAACCAAATATCACTTACACATAGTACTTTCTCAGGTGCTCAGCATGCTAAGGGTGGGGCAGTTCTTTATCGTTGGGACCCTTCAGTCTGTAGGTTCCTTTTCTGGTGAAACCCATTACCTCGTAAGGTCCTTCCCAATTCGAGCCAAGCTTCCCGTCCTGTGCAACTCTGGTAGATTGGTTGACCTTTTTCAACACCAAGTCTCCAGTCCTGAAATCCCTCAAACGCACTCGGCTGTTATGGTACTGGCGCATCTGCTGCTGATATGAAGCCATTCTAATTGCTGCCTGGAGCCTTTTCTCCTCCAGTAAGTCCATGTTGATTGTTAGTGCCTCGTTGTTTGTCATTGGATCGTAGTTTTGAGCCCTGGGGCTGGGGAGGCCGATCTCCACTGGTATGACTGCTTCAGCCCCAAAGGTGTGGGAGAATAGGGTCTGACCTATGGAGACTTGCTCAGTGGTTCGGTAAGCCCAGAGGATGCTGGGTAGCTCGTTAGCCCATAGCCCCTTGGCTTTCTCGAGCTTGGTCTTAATAATTTTGAGAAGGGACCTGTTGGTAACTTCCACTTGCCCGTTTGCTTGGGGGTGCTCCGACGAAGAAAAATGGTGGCTGATGTGCAAGTTTGAGCATAACCCACTAAACTGCTTCCTTTCGAATTGCTTGCCGTTGTCAGTGATGACCAATTTGGGTATTCCGAAGTGACACACGATGTTCTTCCAAAGGAAGTTGGTCATTTTCTGCTCGGTGATGGTGGTGAGGGCCTCTGCTTTAGCCTATTTAGTGAAATAATCAATGGCTATCTCGGCAAACTTGTTCTGCCCCTACCCAGGGGCAATGGGCCCACAATGTCGATCCCCCACTGAGGGAAAAGTCATGGGCTTTGAATAGGAGTCAACTCCTGTGCAGGTTGTCTTAGGACATTGGCAAACCGTTAGCACTTATCATACTTTTTCACGAACTCTTGGCAGTCCTTACCCATGGTTGGCCAGTAGTATACCGTCCTGAGGATTTTGTTAGCCAGGGATCATCCTCCGGAATGGTTACCACAAATACCTTCGTGGGCTTCCCTCATGATGTAGGTTGCCTCTTCTGCAATGGCGCACCTGAGGAGAGGGGTAGTGTGCCCTCGTTTGTACAGGACCCCGTCGAACATCACATATCGACTGGCCCTGAATTTGGTCCTCCTTGCCTCTAGCTTGTTTTCTGGGAGGATGTTGCGCTCTAGGTAATCCCTGATCGGCTTAGCCCACGAGTCATCTGTTTCCAACGCATTGACCTCCGGGGTTTGGATGCTCAGCGAATCGAGAGTTTCCCAAGGCACTTCAGGATTGGGTTGGTTTGAGGAGGCTATTCTCGCCAATCTGTCTGCCTCTTCATTTTCCAGACGGGGGACCCTCTGCAATAGTACTTTGGAGAATTTTCTGACCAAGTCTCTGGCCATCTGGCAATACTCCTTCATTTTCTCCCATCTGGCTTCATACTCCCCCTGGATCTGCTCTATCACCAACTACAAATCTCCCCTGACGGTTATCCGCTCTACCCCCATTCGCAGAGCAATTCTGAGCCCGGCGATGAGCGCCTCATACTCGGCCTCGTTTTTGGTGGTCGGGAATTTGAATCTAAAAGCGTACTCCACTTTCTGGCCGTCCGGGGTAACAAGAACCACGCCTGCCCCGCTTGATTGTTCGGTGGAGGAGTTGCCAACGTTCAGTATTGTCGCATTTCGATTTTTGGGTGTCCCGTGTCCTTTCGATTCGGAGACCCTAAAGCACGGAACTCTGTCACTAGAACTCGTCCTCCTAAAAGGACAAGTGCGACTAGGTTTGAAAATTGATTTGACTAAGGGCTTTTTAGAAAAATAGGAGTCGCCACCTAACTTGATAAAGGTGAGTTAGGGCACTTAAAACTAAGCGTTAATCCGAAAATTAAACTTTGAGTTTTTGAAAAAGGTTTTTGAAATCTCCCTCAAGAGAGGGTTTTTAAGAAAATAGGTTATTTGGCAAACTTTTGGAATGTTTAAGCCCTTTTTTAAAATAACTCCATTTTGGTCTTTCGAAAACAGAAATCTAAAGTTCGGGGGTTGGTTACGTGTAGGGAAGATATCCTAAGATCATCACCCTACCCCGCCCTTTCGGTACCTACATGTCTAATCACCCTTGATTCACTCACTAAAATAACAGGTTACCATTGTCCACTTAATATCCACTTTAGAACTTTGAAAAAGAGATTTAGTCATCACTTTTTGGATGAATGATGCATAATGCAAGTTTTGGAAGAAGTTTGAAAATAATGGAGATTTTGAAAGAGTTTGGAATAGAAACTTTGAATTGATTAGAATTTTTGAAAAAGAGATTGGGGTTGAAATAAAAGTTATAACCGCACTATTTTAGGTTGCCTACGTATCTCGTTTTGCTAGAATCAGGTCAATCGTAGTTCGGGCAAGAACCCGATGGAAAATAGGCGCGATAGGGTCTTCGGAAGGTTTGAAGACACATTGAGGTCTTTGGAAAAGTTTAAGACACTTTGAGGTCTTGAAAGTTTTGACTTGAAATTGGATAGTGGTGTGCTTTGAAAATGCTTTTGGATCAATTTGAGAGAGTTTTGGAAAATGTTTTTTTTTTTGGATAACTCAATAGAGTTTGAGAATGTTTTTGAAATTTTGTTTTGAAGACCTTGGAGGTATGATTTTGGAATGTTTTGATGAATTTGTTTTTGAAAGTGGTTTTTGGAATGGAATAAGGGTTTAAAATCCTAATATGGACAACCTTAGATATTGTTCTTGATTTATCACTTCTCCTTGGAATCCCTAGCCATGAGAGGACTAGGGACACCTTAGGTTTGTGACTCTTTGATAATATTTTTGGAAAGGTCTTGAAGAGGGAATGTAAGAACATTTGAAAAGTTTATAGAGTTGGTTTTTTAAATCAAAAGAGTAGGAGGTTTTGGAAAAATAGGTTATGAGGATAGTTTAAAATTGAATGATCATTTAGGTAAGGGTTCAAGAGTTGGAACCTTTGAAGTTCACTTAACCTAGGTTGGGTTAGACTAAGGTTAGGGGGAACCTAAAGTTAAAAAGGCTACGAGTTAACTAACTAGGGTCAAGTTAACCTAGAGTTAGGCAACTAGGGTCAAGTTAACCTAGGGTTAGGTAACTAATTAACCTAGGGTTAGGTAACTAGGATCAAGTTAACCTAAGGTTAGATTGGAGAATGGTCTTGAAAGTTGTTTTGATGCACTCTTGGAAAGAGTTTTGAAACACAACATGATATGCAATGGACTTTGGTTGGTAATCTTTATGAAGATCATTTCCATGAAAATTTTAACTCTAGCCAAGAATATGGTTTATATGGTTGGTGATTGGAGCCCATTCCAAGGAAGGTTTTCTCATGGCCATTATAACCACTATCTTGACAAGAATACAAGGGTTCAAAAATCAACATAATGATGGTAATTTTTAGAACATCATTTTTATGCAAAGATGGAGAGAATGCATTTTTGAAATCATCTTTGGTGAAGGATTTTGAAAACTATTTTTCAAGGGAACCATTCCATTAAGAGAGGGTTCATATGACCAATAAAAGGGAGACCACTCAAGAGAGGGTTTCATGGGGCCATTCCAACCACCAACTTAGAGAGAATGGAAACCTTGAAAATTAGAGGGTTTGAAAGCAACTTTTATGTAAGTTAAAATGCAATGGTGTAAAAGAATGAATTAGGGGGTTTTGAGGGATTTTCTAAGGCATGACTTCTAAAGTCTTATCCTAAACTTCAAGGGGGCAACTCTTGAAACAATTATTGAAGGACATGTAGGACTTGGAAATATCATAAAATTAAGAGCAATGCAAACATTGTGGAATATGGCAATAAACATAAAATGAAGCCAAGCATACAAGACATGATCAAAATAATAATATGCAAGGGGTCATGATTCACATACAAGGCTTTTAGGCTTCACCATACAAACAAGGGGCTCTTAGGTCATACCATCTTAAAGTAGGCTAGTGAGAGGTCCCCCTACACGATGACTCTCACTTGCTTTCCTTTACGCATGATATAGGAGCCTTCTTGGCTCAAGCATGTAAGAAAGGGGGGTTGAAGATGGGGATTAAAATAGAGAATAGCCTAAGTAGGCTAGGAGGGAGAAGAGAAGAGTGAAGGAGAGCACAAATATAAAACAGATACCACCTTTTGCCTTCAACACTCTTGTAATCTTCAATGGATGTCTTGATTGGAGCTTGAGTGACTTCAAGAATGCTTGAGAGGCTTGAGTGGAGTGTATAAGTGTGTATAAGGCTTTGTGTATGGAGTGTATAGGCTTAGGAGAGGTAGAATCTAACCTGAGTGTTGGAGGGGAGGAATATATGTAGAGATTCGAGTTTCTAGAGTGATTTCAGCAGAGTTTATTATCAATTTCGGACCTAGAATATGCAAGGAGGGAGCCCTCTATTTATAGGCAATCTGGAACAGACCATGCGCATGTGCTACATGCGTATGGCCAAACTTTGGCCGTGCGCATGTAGGACATGCGCAAGTACTGTTCCATTGCCAAAATAACATGTGGCACCCTATGTACTGGTTAAATCTCGACCGTTAATCGAAAGTCGGTCGATCTGAACAAAATTTGAGCGCATGTAGCATATGCTCCATCACCGAGAAGATTCGCCCAAACTTTGCCTCGATAATTGGGCCAATCGGGAAGGTTCCAGGGGAATCGATCGCACTCGGGATGTTCTCCTAGTACAACCGATGAACTTTCATATTTTCGAAGAGTTTGAATTATGTTTAGAAGCGTGGGATATCGTCTTGGGAAGCGTGCCAAAAGGACACTTTTGTGGAGCGTTTGTGATACGCTTCGTGTGTGTTTGAAAGTAGCTGTTTTCATTTGATGTGATCCAGGCCTTCGAGAAACAATCTATTCGATCGGACCATTCCGATGGAAAGTACTCTAGAAATACTTTCTAAAATTTCTAAATTTATGCATTTCTCAAGTCATTTGACGGTGCGTTTTGATTAGGGAATCGAAGAAAAAGTCAACCTTGGCAAAGCGTCTGCGAAACGCTCCAAGGGTTGCTGAAAGTCATGGTTTGCAAACCGTACGATGGAGGGCTTTGGGGAGCGATCTATTCAATCGAACCGTATCGATGGAGAGATCTATGGACGAGTGTTTGAGAATTTCCTGATTTACGCATTTCTCAAGTCAGTTGATGGTGCATTATAACCAGGGAATCGGGGGAAAAGACAATTTGGGCGGAGCGTCTGCGAGATGCTCCAGGGAACTTTTATCGCGTTGTGTGAGTTTAGTGTCGTAGGGTGTTCCTTGGGTTAAACAAAGGCGTGCGGTGAAATCCTTTTTTCGAAACCCCAAGGCCGGTGCTGTTTCGGGGCGTTTTTGGCTCCCAGGGGCAAAACGATCATTTTAACCAGAGTTGGCTAGAAATGGTCAGGAATGGTCTGATATATTGTGTTAGGCGTGTAGGGCTGTTCAGGTATGGTTTTGAGAGAGTTTGTTGCCGTTCAGCGGGGTTCGTGCCGTGCTGAGTCGTTCAGGGGTAAAATGGTCATTTTGACCAGAGTGAGCCGGAATAGGACTGGATTTGGACCAAATGGCATGTGGGGGATGCCCGATGGTTTGAAAAAATTATGGAAGGATGGACTTATCGTTTTGAGGGATTTTGAACTTTCCCAAAACGTGCCTGGAGGCCCAAGGGGCAGATTTGGTCATTTTTCACCGAGTCCTACTAGCAGGCGCTGGTGTTGACCTAGGTGTTGGTTCCCGAGACCTCCCGGTCTCGAAAAACTACTTGTGCGGTGTTGGTCTCTAAGAACGCCTAGTCTTAGAGAGCTACCTGTAGGGTGGTGTTGGTTCCTGAGAATGCCTAGTCCCAGAAAGCTACCTGGAATGGTGGTGTTGGTCTCCGAGAATGCCTGGTCCCGAAAAACTACCGAATGACGGACATTCTACATTGGCGGGCTAGCAGGCGCCAGAAGTGAACCGTCTGGAATCTTTGATGAGGTGTTGGTCCCCGAGATCGCCTGATCCCGGGAAGCTACTTGGATGGCGTTGGTTTCCGGGACCGCCTGGTCTGGAAAACTGCCTGGAATAATGGTGCTTAAGGCTTTAGTGGATCCTTGTAGGCCCGAGAAGCGACCAGCTGATTGGATTGGAGATTGAAAGGCTTATCTTGAGCTTGCATGTGTTGTGATGTTAGAAATCGAATCCGGTCAGGCCGGAGTTTGCCAAGCAGGTAAAAATGGGGTGCTTACAAGTATCCAGGTACTCTCGGCGTCCTCCACGTTGGGTGGGGTGTGAGGTTGGGTAGTAAACTCTGCAATAAAGTCTGCTGCTACTTGTCCTTTAACGGCTGTTCGTGGCCTGTACTGAATGTCGAACTGGCTGAGCTCTATTGACCACTTCATGAGCCAACCAGACGTTTCAGGCTTGTGTAGGATTTTCTTGATGGGCTGATCTATCAGGACCCCAATCATATGGGCTTGGAAGTATGGCCGGAGTCTCCGCGCTGAGTTCACCAGAGCGAAGGCTAGCAACTCCATCTTCAGGTATCTTTCCTCAGCTCCTCTGAGTGCTCTGCTCGTGTAGTGCACTGCCTTTTGGACTCCTTCACTCTCTCGCACGAGGGCTGAACTAACTGCCGTTGTTGAGACGACCAAGTAGAGGTAGAGCTCCTCTCCTGTGACCGTTCGGCTTAGCAGGGGGACCAAGCCTAAGTAGTGTTTTAGCTATTAAAAGGCTTCCTCGCATTCACCCGTCCACTAGAATGCTTTTCTTAACGTCCGGAAGAAAGGTAGGCATTTTTCGGTTGACCTGGAGATGAATCTGTTCAGGGCTGCCACTCGTCCTGCTAGTCGCTGAACATCCTTGATTGTCTTCGGGGCCTGCATGTTAAGTATGGCCCTGATTTTCTCTGCGTTTTTTTCTATGCTTATCTGCGATACCATAAAACCTAGGAACTTCCCCGAGGCCACCCTGAAGGCACATTTGGCCGGGTTTAACTTCATGCTGTAGCGCCTAAGGGTGTGGAAGGTCTCCTTCAAATCCTCCAAATGGTCAGCAGCTTGCTTGCTCTTGACTAGCATGTCGTCCACATATACTTCCACATTTCGTCCTATCTGGGACTTGAACATTTTGTTGACCAGCCTCTGGTAAGTTGCCCCAGTGTTTTTCAGGTCAAAGGGCATCACTCGGTAGCATTATAACCCTCTGTTGGTGATGAAGGCGGTGTGTTCCTGATCGTGGTCTGTCATTTTGATTTGGTTGTACCCCGAAAAAGTGTCCATAAAGTTGAGCATCTCTTATCCGGCTATAGAATCGACCAGAAGGTCGATGGTAGGCAGGGGAAAGTTGTCTTTGGGGCAGGCCTTGTTGAGATCAGTGAAGTCTACGCACATCCGCCATTTCCCGTTCGTCTTCTTTACCATTACAATGTTTGAGAGCCAGCTCGGGTACTGTGCCTCTCGGATGAATTCGGCTTGGACAAGCTTGTCCACTTCTTCTGCGACGGCGTCGTTGCGCTTGGGGGCAAAGCTTCTTCTTTTATGCTTGACTGATCTGGCCTCTGGTGAAATGTTGAGGTGGTGAGTGGCGACCTCGAGATCGATGCCTGGCATATCTTCATGGGTCCAAGCGAACACGTCGGCGTTGTCCTTAAGGAATTGTCGTAACTCCTACTTGAGCTGCTCTGGAGCTCCAGTGCCAATCATGACGACCTTGGGCGACTGTGTGCTGTTGTTCTAAGCTGGATGGTCGATAGGGAATTGTTCTAACTCCTCCACGGGTTCTCCCCGCCTAAGTTCTTCCGCGCCTCTAACTTCCAGCTCCTCTATGACGAGGGTCTCTTTGGCGGCATCCCCACTAAAGGATGCCAAGTAACATTCCCTCGCGGTTACCTGATCGCCCTTCACAATTTCTACCCCGTGCTCTGTAGGAAACTTCAACCTCAGGTGATATGTGGACGTGACTGCCTTGAACTGATTCAGGGTCGTACGCCCTATAATCACATTGTAGGCTGAGGGGCAATCCACGACAAAGAAGTTGACCAACTTCGTGGTTTGTTGGGGGTCATCCCCTAAGGTGACGAGTAACTCAATGGAACCCACGGGGACGACCTAATCGCCGGTAAACCCCACAAGAGGCGAAGTCACGAGCCTCAATGCCTCTCTCAGTATCTGTAGTTGCTTGAAGGCTCCCCAAAAAAGGATGTCAGCCGAGCTGCCACTGTCGATGAGGATTCGTCGGGTTCTGAAGTTGGCAATGATGGCGCTGATCACCAGGGCGTCATCATGTGGGTGACTCAACTCTGAAACTTCGTCTTTGGTAAATATTACGTTCGGAAAGTCTGGTCGGGCCTTTTTTCTCGGTCTGTCCACTGAGAACACTTCTGCTTGCTTCTCTCTCCTAACGTGGCTCTTTCTGGCTGATGAAGACTCGCCGCCACCCCCGAAGCCCCCAGAAATGACCTTTATCTCTCCAATCGGGTGTTGGTGTGCAGGGGCTCTTTCCGGGCTCCTCTTCTCGCCCAGTCGTGCCCTATCCTACCCTTTACCAGCAACGTACCTCCCCAAGCGCCCTTCCTTGATCAGGTTCTCTATCTGTTGCTTGAGGTCGAAGCAATCGTCCGTGTTATAGCCGTGGTCCCTATGGAATCGGCAGTACTTCCTCCGGTTTCTTTCTTCTGGGGGCCCCCTTAACTTCCCAAGCCATTTCAAGTCCAAGTCGTTTTTTATCTCGTTTAGGACATGCTCTAGCGACATGGTCAATGGAGTGAAACTTCGCTTAAAAGCAGTAAAACGATTTCTTGGTTGGTCCCCCGCTTCTTGGGGTTTTCTTATCTCGATCGTTCTTGTCTTCAGGTGATCTCTTCTTTTTGTCTGACCGGGAGGTGGCGCCCTCGTCGCGCTCCCGTCTAGCGTTCATCGTATCCTCGGCATTCATATGTTTCTGGGCTTTGATCATGAGGTCCGCCATAGTCTTCGGAAGCTCCTTGGCCAGCGAGAACATGAATTTGTGGGTCCTGACTCCGCTCATGAAAGCGATGACTACGACCTTGTTGTCAGCATAGTCCACTTCAAGGGTTTCTAGGTTAAACTTGGTGACAAACTCTCGAAGAGTTTCATTTTTCTTCTGTTTCACATTAAGTAGGCTGGTTCCCGGTTTCCTCTGTTGCAGGGCTCCAATGTAGAGTCCAACGAACAACTTGCTAAGCTGGACGAAGGAACTGACGGTGGAAGGTTGAATCCGATTGAACCACACTCTAGCTGCTCCTTTGAGAGTGACGGGGAAGGGTCGGCACATAACCTCGTCGGGGATAGCCTGGAGCCACATCAAGGCTTTGTAAGTCTCCAGGTGGTCCAATGGGTCCTTCGTCCTATCGAACATCTCTATGGTGGGCATCTTGAACTTGGGCGGTAGGGGGACCTGCATGACTGTTTGGGTGAATGGGAAGTCAATTTTGTTCACCATCTTCTCAACGGTGTTTGGAGTTCTAGTCTTCACCGCCTCCATAACCCTTGTCATTTGGGCTTGAAAGGCTCTTAGATGCTCGTCCCAGGCCGGAAGGTTGTCCCCCCTTTCTCCTTTAGCCTCGGAGTGCTGGGGGTGACGTCGAGGGGGCGGGCCAGCGGCCTAGCTTTGTGCTTTATCTGGTGGGGGATTATCGTTTCAGGGTGGTAACACAACGCCAGGGGGCAAGATGCCGCCACCAGGTAAGACGGGATCTTCATTCACTTCGCGGCGGGCGTGACTTCTTTCATTCTCCGATTGAACTCTAAACGGTTGCCCTCCTGCTGGGGCAACAGGGAGTCGTTGAAGCAGCTCCTGGTTTTGGATAATCAGCATTAGCATATTGGCCATAACATCGGCCATACGGGTTTCGAGGGCTGCAACTTTGTCGGTGTGTTGGTCATCTGCAGTCCTGTTGGTGTTTTGATCTGCCATGGGTAAAGGGATGCGTGAAGTGCCAGACTTTGTGACGACCATGAAAATGGAAAAACAATCGAGTTCCCACAGACGACGCCAACTGGTAATGCAGTAAGTCAGTCTCCAGACCAGCAACAATCAGCTCCAGTAACCTGAGAAGAGGGAAAGGGTGAAGGGCACCGGTGCGATGCCTGCCAAGGGTACTCCGATGCCAAAATTAGGTCTTTGGAAATATTTCAACAGAGTTTTTGCTATGGTTTATATTTTGCGTACCTTGTTGGAAAAGATGATTTTTCCTTTTATATTGGCAGGTACCCTGGTAGCCTTAGAGGGGCGTTGTATGCATGGAGAGGATGGGAGACGGCTGTCTCTCCACGTGGCAGCGCGGCATTGGAGATCTTGATTGGTGGCAAGGTAGTGGGAGGCGTGATTGTCCAACCCCAAACGTGGCGCTTCCTTAGGCGTGTGTCAAAGTGAGTAAGGTGACTGCCTCCTCCTACACGCGAAATCTTGGAGTTGGGAGCACGTTATCATGATTAGGTTGCCAATGATGGCTTTCACTGGCGCGGCTAGTGGGACGAATGATCGGCACCATCTCACCAGTCTTGCTTGGGCGCAGTCTGCTTAGTTGTGTGCAGCCACGGTCTGGTTGGTCATGACTCCCCAATCAGGCCTTGGTCGGCTGGACCTCTCAGTGCAGATCCTCCTTTCGTGGTGTTTTGCCTTCTTTCGATCCCATCTGTGTCATTCGAGATATCAACATGTTTGGTGCTGAAGTCTCAACCATTGTAATGCACAATACGTCATTAGCTGAATCTGACAACCTATGTGCTTTCTCCTGGTCGGGCCGTTATAGTGTTCCTGGTCGGCCCCATCAACTATTATCCTCAAGCCTGTGCCTAGAAACTGGTCTGAGACTCTCCAGTGTGTCAGAAATTCAAGAGCCACTCAGCAAAACTTAAAAATCAAACCGAGATTATTAAACCAAAACGCCAATTATGAAAGCCCTCATAATTTAACAAAAAAGATTATATTCACATGCAAACGTCCAATGGAAGATCAAACTTATATAATTTTATAGAAGTGGATGTAATTATACAAAAACTGCAGAACCTCTCAAGTTGCGGTTGGCTTTGATTTCAGCTGTAAAGATCATCATCATCTCTAGCAGCACCGGAAGAAGAAAAGGGTCTGAAGCTCCGGCTGCTGTTGCATCCTCAGGGCGATTTGGAAACCGTAACGTTCCAATTCCACGAGATTGCTGTAAAGTTTGAGCAAACGACTGGTACTTTCTAATAACTGCATCACTGACACTTCAGCGGGCATATTTCACGGACTCGCAAAATGTGCTGCCTTAATTTCAGATACATCATCAATATCATCATCTTCTTCGATTGCTTCAGCGTCTTCACATCCAAAGTACAGGTATGACGAAAGAAAATTTAAGTTGCAGACACAGGCATAGATGGTAATACCTGAGTTGCAATGGAATAAACTTCATGAAAGACAAGTACACATGGAGCCGACTGGCGTGCCTTGTCGAATATCTCTCCGACATTCGCCTCACTTTCTCCAAACCATATTGTCAGCAACTCAGGTCCTTTGACACTAATGAAGTTAGCCTGGCATTCATTAGCAATGGCCCTGGCAAGCCAGGTTTTCCCGCATCCGGGAGGCCCATAAAAAAGAACTCCTTGGAAGGTGACGTGCCGAATTTTTTAAACTTCTCCGGATGCTCAACTGGATATTGGACAGTCTGCCAGCAGCCATATTTTTTTTCGTACTGATATATAAGACAAATGCTGTAGTTGATTTACCTCTTGAAGCTCTCTTTTAACACTGTCCAACCCACCAATATCCTCCCAGGAGACGTTAGGAACCTCCACAACCTGACAGCCAAGGTAATAACACACATCCATTATATTCAGGCATCTGTATAACAACACCAGCAGAAGAGTGGCTTATGCTAGGACAACACAATCCTATCTTAAGAAATAAAATCATAAATTCGATGGGAACTGAACATCAATGTATGTGTGTATATTGGTGAGTGAGAGAGAGGACATAATGTGTATCCACACCCACATGCAATGACCAATAACCTGTTCGATTGCAAGCAAAAGATCTTCTGGCAAACTGATTTCATCAAAGACAAATGACACCCAAACAGAAACAATTGCCAAATTAGGACATAGAAGTTCATCAAGACTTACAGTTTCACGAAGAGCAGAGGGGTTTGAAGCTCCCGAAGCAGTCACGAAGTGCTCGTTAGTCACAGCCATGGAATTTAATATTTCTGCATCAATTGTCGCATCCTCTAGGCCAATGACATCCATTTTTTCTCTAATGCACTGAAGTGCAGCTTCCGTACAAAGTGCAGCAAGATCTGCACCAACATAACCATGCATGTATCTTTTGCAACTCTTCCAAGATCAACCTGTAAAAAGAATATTACACATATCAATGAAAGAAGTAAAATCAAATTGTTTGAGTATTGCTAGTAGTGCCACAAGTTAGCGACAGCAAGGCAGTAAATAGAATCTCACATCTTCAGCAAGTTTCATATTTTTTGTACGGATCCGAAGGACTTCCAAACTTCCCACCGCATCTGGTACACCAATGTCAAACTCTCGATCAAATCTCCTCAGAGCCGGGTCAATGCTGTTTGGCCTGTTGGTAGCCCCCATGACAATCACATGAGATCGGGACTTAAGGCCATCCATTAAAGTCAAAAGCTGGGATACTATACGCCTCTCCACTTCACCGTGTGTCTTTTCCCTCTTTAGAGCAATGGAATCTATTTCATTAATGAAAATGATAGACGGGGCATTCTTTTCAGCTTCCTCAAATGCCTTCCTCAAGTTGCTTTCACTCTCACCAGCCATCTTCGAGATTATTTCAGGGCCGTTTATCAAGAAGAAAAATGCACCTGTTTCATTCGCTACAGCTCTTGCAATTAGTGTTTTCCCAGACCCAGGTGGCCCATAAAGCATGATGCCTTTCGGGGGCTTCACACCAATTGCTTTGAAGAGCTGTGGATGTCTCAAAGAAAGCTCAACTAGCTCGCGGATCTAAACCATTTGCTTTCTTACACCACCAGCTTCATTCAATCTCTCCTCATCCTCACGTTTTATGGGTTCTCCCTCACAGGAGATTTCTTTATCTGTTGCAACCACACAGTATTCGCGGGGGTCTGTCTCCACTAATTTGAATTCAACACTTCGCATTCCACCTCTAACTTGGAAAAGGTCACCCTTCCTCACGGGTCGGTAGGATTCCAAGAAATATGCTGTTGTATCAAGCAAGAATAACCAGAGACATCAGAGATGCATTAATAGGTAACAAAATTGTGAAGAGAAACCCCAAATAAAAAGAAACAACAATAAAAAACAGAGTGTAGACTTACACTTCAAATATACATCAAACAGGTTGCCTGTAAGACCCTCAATAGTGTCATCAATTGGAAGGATGTGAACCTGCTTTCCATACTTCACATCAGGACACTGGTGAACTGATACTGCATCTCCAAGGCGCACCCTAAGGTTAGCTCGAACAACTTTGTTCATTCTGATTTTTGGTTCTTCACATTGCTCATAAGCAAGAACAATGCAAACGGTATCTTTTCGTTTCTTCCCCTGTATTTATAAGCTCTCAAAAGCTAATCCAACCATACATAGGAAAGTCACAGGAAAATCACCTTAATTAAAATTGTGTCTCCTCGAAACAACTGGAAAGCTTCCATTTTAGCAGGGTGCATAGAAACCACAGAATTATCATCATTTATAGCTTCATCAACCATAAGACGATTTGGGGACTTCTTGCGTTCCAGAATTGCAGTGGAATAATCTCTCTTATTACTTTTCCTGATATCACAGATCAATTCTTTTTAGTAAAAGTGGCACATCAAACTCATATGAGAACCCTGCTGGTCATTATCTCCGAGGAATTACAAAATTTGAAGTGAAAACAAATGTATATGAAAATTTACCCACAAAGAACCATCTGATCAACCTCAAAGCTATCACATGCATGTATGTATGTGCATACATAATTATCTTGAAGGAGTGCAAAAAAAACTTTTTTCCAGGGAAATTTTTTTATAAAAAAATCAAAAAAAAAAAAACAGAAAAGGTATCTGTAGAAAATTAACTAGAATTTCATCTCATATTTTTGGATTCAACACAATCTCAAACAAGGTAAACGCACAGCACTGACATACTGTACCCCCACAACCGGTTCCTAATTCCATATGATGCCCTGAGGAGTCAAAAAATAAAGAATTGCAGTGTTTAATAGACCAACACAGTGAATAAACTAAGCAGAAACTTATTGCTTTTTTTAATGATAAATTAAGGTGCCAAACATTAAATATCCCTCTATGCTAACATCAAAGACTGCTACACTTGAAATTCTTCCACAACCATCAGTAAAACCCGAATTGATGGGCCCACACACATTAAATTAATAAATAAATAAAACTAATTCGGATTCTTCTTGAGAAGATTCAGTTAACATGTGAGCATAAATTCCAGAATAGAGCTACCTTGCGCAGAAAGTCCAAACTGTGATCCTAACAACATTACAAAGTACTCTCCACATTTTTGTTCAAAGAAATTCAACAATAAAATGGTTCCAAATCCAGTACAACGCTCAAAATTCTGACTGAATTGACAGCATGATCAATATAGAAACCCCAAGGAATTCCAAGAATACTTGTTACTGCAACGTAACTATCTTCTTAAGATACATCTCTTCACTATTTACCACGTGCAGCCTCAAATTGCAGTGTACTTCATGTTTAAAGGTAACCCTAAACCCTACACCCAGAATTATATGTACATGGCAAAATATCAGAAAAGGGTTTCAAAACAGTGAAGTAAACATATGGTCAAGGGCGGAGAGATGCCAAAAGCTACTAAGCTGTAGCTTAGGGGAGCCTAACCCAATTCTATTTTTTATATCTAAATTTTTTTAATATTTAAGTTTAGCCCCCCAACTCAATGTTGTCTAGCTCATTGGTTTTTATTACTCAGCCTAATACCGTTTATTCTATTTTTCAGCCCAATTACTTATCACAACTCACTTCAATCTTAATTCTTGAACCTAATAAAAACTAAATTAATTAATTAATCATTAAAAAAGTACCCTAGGAGAGAGATAGAGCTGCAGTCTAACCATTAAAAAAATTATTTAACACCCTTTATGTTGTTGTCTAACTATAAGTTTTTTTTATTAACTTCTTAAAGGAAAAAAAACCATTTAACTCTATTAAATTAGGTTTTGACCTCACACTTTTTCCCCATAGTATAAATCCGAGATAGAGACAAGGAGAAGGGCAGACTCTCGTAATCTTCGTTCACAACTTCGAAAGATAACTTTATGAACCCGATTCAAATTCGATAATAGATGATTCCTAATAAACGAAGGTTAGGCACAACTTCAATAAGTACTTTTTCTTGAATATTTTTAAAGATTTGTCTGTTTATATACACTTTTGCTACATATTAGTTGCAAAATTGTTTAGTCGATATAACTTTTGTATATACATGTTCTATATACTCTTTTTTTTGTAGTTCATTAAATTTTGGCATAACCAGGATAAATGAAAATTCTAGCTTCGCTCTTACATATGGTATATTGATGGGACTGTGTAGAACTGAGTGCCATAAACCATGAAAGAACGTAATAGTCTGAAGAAGAAGAAGAAGAAGAAGAAGAAGAAGAAGAAGAAGAAGGCTGGCCGGGATCTGGGGTAGGTGAGCTTGGGTCTGCCATTGTTGTTGTTAGAGGTTTTCGACGGGTAGTGGGTAGGGTTTTAGAATTTGATAGCTCTGAAGGAGAGAAGTTGTTTTGGTCATATAGAGAGAGAAACGACTCAAGAGAAAACCGACTCCTACGAGAAAATATTCAATGCAACGACTATGTCACGTCATTATTGCTGACATGGTATCACAAGCCAATGAAATTCATCCACGTATATATGTTTTGATGTAATGTCATATTAGTTAGTGAAATAGTGTGAATAAAATATCCCAATTAACTCCTTAATTATAGGTGATGAGAATAAGAATTATATTTTGGTACATTTCTATTGGTTTGTGATACCACATCAGTATGATGACATGACATTACCGTTGTACTGAATATTTTCTGAACTCCTACAGATCAGAATGGATAACCGAAAAGTTTGCAAATCCGAGTGATTTGAGATGATTTGGATAATTATCCCAAAGCTTCACTGTTTGGAACAAAATTCTTCTTGGAATTGGATTTCAAAATGGATACGGATTTCCTCCTATCTAAGTTGTGGGAATTCGTATTGCTTTATATATGTGGCAACATATTGCAAAATTAGAAAAGAAAGGAAAGAAAAGAATATAACTGAAATTAAAAGAAAAGAAATCGTTGGCCTAAATATGCAACTCAAGACGGGGGGTGAATTAGGTTTTTCAAAGATATTCACATAATAATGTAATTTAAAAGCTAATCACTCAAAAGAACTACAAACCAAATAGTGTAAGTGCAATGCAAGCAAATAAATAATGAGACGCTAGAATGAAAAACAAAGCATAGAAATGAATACCAAATTTACCAAGATTCAATCACAACATGTGACCTATGTCCGCACTTTCAAGTCTTCCTTGAAAGCTCCTTTACTATGCAAAAGTCCTTTACACAACAGGTGTTAGTTACCAAGTGCCCAGCTCACTTCTTACAAGAGCTATTCCTAAGCTCTCAAACCCTATAAGTGATTTTGTCCAAGCTTCACTCAAACTTATAAGTGTTTTTAACAAGAACACTCAAACTCACAGGTTTACAAATCCTCCCAAGAAATATATGAAGGTAACACAATGGGTAACTCTCTCAAGAAGTGTATAGGCAAGTGAAAGTGTAAAGAATACCCCAACAAAGAAAATATTGTAGGTCAGTTAGAAATTCAGTATTCAATCAGTTGTATAGCTCTTAAATCCTCAAATTCTTACACACACACACACACACACACACACACATATATATATATATATATTGTGGGAATCTTGTATATAAAGCTTTGAGTTGATTATAGCCGTTGATAGTGATTAGGAGTGCATTAAATGCAAAATCAAGCTAAGAGGTCGTTTGAAAAACTAGCCATTACAGTCCAAGAGTCAACTTTTATAGTGAAGAGGTCGACCCTTTTTATTCTGATATTATCTTTCTCAGCTCTCTGTCCTAATGTGTCAACTCTTAAGAAATAGGGGTTGACTCTTTTTGTGTTGTTCCTAGTGACTTTTGTTTCTGTTCCAATGAGTCAACTCTTGAGACTTGAGGAGTCGACCCTTTTTTTATTTTCTCCAAATTTCACCAAAACTCTATCCAAATGAGTCAACCCCTGAGAAATGAGAAGTCAGCCCCTTTTTGGTCTTTTTCAAAACTTTACATTCTGGACTGAGGAGTCGACTCCTGAGTTAGGAGGGGTCGACCCTTTTCATGAGAATCCTTTTTATCCAGTCCACTGTCTGAGTAAGTCAACTATTGGGAATTCACGAGTCGACTCTTTTTTTCGGTAATTCCAAATTTTTTGCAAGTTTTCTTCAAACAACTTCAAAGTTTTCAAGCTCTTCAATAATCATTCAAATAAAACTTCTAAAATTTGAAATGACTTCTCTAAAGCTTGTTAATCTTCAAGAACACCTTTAATCTCTTCGAGATGGAATCAATTCACTTCGATTACTTGTAAGGTCCCTTAATCATCATTGCTTCCATTCCCCCAAGACTTCATCAAATTCTTCAAGAAAGCTTCCAGGTCTTGAAATCTCTTCTCTTCAACTGATGTTGATCTCATCACACCTGATGCTGATCTATTTTTCATTTATATCGATCTCCTTTTTATTTATGCCGATTTCCTCATGGTTAATGCGGATCTTCTTTTCATTTATGCCAATCTCCTTTTCAAGTCCATCTCTTCAAATCTAAGTGATCATCAATCATAATCTCGTTGAGAGGTCTTCAATAAATGTGTCAACCTATTATGTTCACCAACCTTCAGTATTTATTGACAAGCTTCTCATCATTCAAGTTCTTTAATATTTTCTAATGAGTTGAGGTTCAAGTCATGATCTAATTTAGAGATGAAATGTAATCTACACACTAAATAAGACCATTAGATAATTAAAACATGTTTTGTAATCATCAAAATTAAGGCATTGAGTCAACAAAATTTTTTTCTACTTTGTGGATGAGAAATTGGAAAAAACATAATCTTACATAATAATACTCTAATATTTGGTTAGCCAACAAAAAACTTATAAAAAAAAATAAAAAAAAGAAGAAGAAGGGCAATCTGAAGAGCTATATTTTATTACTTTTTATTAAATTCAATTCTTATGGAATCTGATTATTGTTTAAAGAATTTCAAGATGGTATTTTTCACCTTTTTAAATCCAACCAAATAAAATCTCGTTTTTAATTCTATGCGTTCCAAACATGTCAAATTCCATTTTAAATCCAAATTTCACCATTCAATACTTATTTGCTTAATTTATGTAATTTTTAAAAAATCATGCTTTAAAAATATGATTATTAATCTTAAAATAGTGACTTCAAAACACGATTTCTAAACCGAGCTGAAAGTCTTGAAGTTGGTTTTATTTTACGAACTGGGATTGAGAAATAAATCTTTAAACTACTGAATTAATCCAGCTTTCTAAGAGGACCCTGGAAAATAATTGATTCTGAGAGAAGGGTCATAGTGTGTGACTTCTCGAATATGAAGCGAGATTCTGATAGAACGTTAGTGCGAGGTAGGAATCTCTTGAAGCAAGTTTTTTCTACATCTTTAGCTAAAGTTTGAATCTAACATTTTGTTTGTAATACACATGAATAACTGAGAAGAAACATTTGAAAAATCTGCTTATTTTGGCTATTTTTTCTCAGCATCCCAATTAACAATTACTTACTGAATTGTGTTTGGATTACTGTTTAAAAAAGTTATAAGGTATAAGCTTAAACTACTTTTAAAATACAGCTTTTTGAAGCCTACTTTCAAAAAAATGATGTTTGGATGACAAGCTGCTTTTTAGCTATGAAAACTAAATTTTTTAAGCAACTTTTTATGGTTAGCCAAACTCTATTTAAAAAATTCATAAACTACAACTATAAGCTGTTAAATAAGCTGGGTTCAAAGGCCGGTGTTGATTTCTTGCTTTTCATTAGCTAGTCTCTTTATTGCTTTCCCTGTTTATACCTGCACTGACAACTTAATGATTTACCAAATTTTTTTATCCTGTTTTCATGAACTACTTCTGCAATATATTGCTTGATCCTTTCATAGCTCAGAGCTTACAACCACAATAATTCCCCCAAGTTTTAGAACTCAAGATGTTAACTGTTGTGTGAGTGGTCTGATTCTAATTTGCCTTTGATTTATCCATTCATTTGGAGGTGATCTAAAGGTTTGGCAGCATAGATTAGGTGGTGATCTAGCAATGACTTCAAGGGAAAAAATGGCATCTGGCTTGTGAAGGGAAGGCTTGTGGTTGGTCTTTTAACTGAGAAACAGACAAAACACTAATTGTAAAATATTTCTTGATTTCAATATTAAATAATTTGTTCTTCAAATCCATGTTGGAAAGCACAAGCTTGGTTTGAGAAGTTTGCTTGTTTTCAACTAACAGATAGTTGGGTTGACTGTGCCTCTGTATCTTTCTTGGTCATCAGAAGAAACTTGTCCTGGTGGCTGAAGTGAGATTCTCTATTTAATTCGGTTTATTATATGCTTGAAAGCTGGGTGGAAGTTAGGAGAGAATATTTTTATTGTTGGAGGAAGGTTCATTAGTTTAAATATGTGCCAGATATGTTTTACATTAACTCTCTTTGTCCCACCCACGTGCAAATCTATATGTAGGATTGTAGGGTTCTGGTACCACCATGAGCATCACTTGGGTTTTTTACCTTCAAATATTTCTTTATTGGAAGCTTCCTGGGGTTTTCTTTCTCAATGGCCAAAAATCAGTACTCAGCTTTTGGTTTTTGTGCATCTTGTGGTAGGTGGTGAGGGGGGGTTTTGGTCAGTACAGTGGTCTGCAAGCCCTATGTCAATTTTCTGGGTCCAGTACAATGAGAAACAGAGACAGCACCAGAAAACACCGCCCAAGCCATGATATATATATATATTTTTTTTTATATTTTCCCCCAATTTATACATGTGGTAAGTCTCAAAAAGTCAAATCTCCAAGGTGTGGGGTAAGTGATAAGTTGCCTGTTAGAAAAATGCAAAAGAAAATGAACATATTTTCAAGGAAAAAATCTAAAAGAAAAATTACCCATGATGAAAATTGAAAAGGAAGTTAAAAAAAAAAAAAAAAAAAAGAAGGAAAAAAGTTGATTCTATACCCTGTACTGTACCAATTTCTTTAGGGACACTTCACATTCATTCCAGGACCCCCATAATAGAAGTAATCTCCCCAAACATTGTTTCTGCCAGCTCTAATATCATAACAGTTGGGATGATCAGCCAGGAGATGAAGGTTTGATAGAGGAATGAGGCTATTATCCCAATCAACCACCTGCAAGTTTCTGAAGTAAGATGCTTTGCCAAAGCCTTCATCTGCAAAATGGCCACTGCCCATTTGTGTTGATGTGTGAGATCCCATGGATCTGGTGTTAACTATTTCTCCTCCAAACTGTATCATGCTGGCATGGGTTCTCAAGTGGCTGAACAAGAATGATGGCCAGTACCCGATGAGTAGCCCGGACCCGTATTGGAGCCACCAGTGTCCATGCTTAGGATCCTAACACACAGAAAACAGATAGAAGGGCAAATAAGTATTTTCACTTTGTTCTGTTTCTTTCCCTCAAAGATATCTGAAGTCTCATAGGGTTGTGTTTCATGATGTGCGTCTTGGCATTATTGCAACACATGAATGAGCTTTTCTTTATTTAGTGATTAGCACTCAAAAATGTATTGGTGAGGAGATGATAATTAGTGGTAAACAGGGAAAGCAAGGGGAAAAGCCATTGAAGGAGGTGATTTTACTCTTTTGCCCTCGGAGTCTGCTTGAGCCAAACTAAAACATATTTAATTAAGAAAAGAGGGGAAAAAAGAGGTTAGTGTCCACAACCCTTTCACCAAGAATCTTACAATTTAATATTGAGAATACGGGAAAGTAGAAGGAAAGGAAAATGTGGGAACAAGGGCATTTTGGTTAATTCATTGGCAAGCAAGTAGTGATTTATTAACTTTGAGCAATTCTATGATGAGGTCGAACTCCTAATTCTTCATGTGCTCAACTTGTGATTGGTCCACCTGAGCAATAAAATACTGTACACACACCACTTCAACATCCTCCTCTCAGTGAGATAGACCCACTAGTAAAAAAATCAAAGGAAAATGCTTTAAAATGGGCCCACATGCATCGTTCAAACAGACTTAGATCAAGCAGGATTAAATTTGATCAAAGGAAATAAAGGGCCCATCTTTGACCAATACGTACGATGAGGTCTGATTGAATTTTGCAGCAAAAATTTGATTGTAGGACCATCATACAATGCCTTAAAATAGGGAGCTCATGGATAGCTACATGAGCTCGAGCTCATGGTAGCTTTTTCCATCAACTTAATGCACTTGGTAGAGAATATAGTACTTAGAAAGAGGATTAGTTAAGCAAGAGTATATGCTGATGGTGAAAGGATTTTATCATAGTACCAAAAAGAAAGGTTTATACTAGAAGGGGCAAAGTTTGAAGTTACCAAATAACTGTATAAACTACCATGAAGGTTAAAAGTGTTGTAAAAAGCTTCAGTTCACAAAGATTTACTCAAAAAGATTTTTTAGGAAATCATAACTAGGTAAATAGACAATAACTCAAAAGAAACTTACCTTCCAAACCATTATCCCAATATCAAATTGTCTGCTACTGTAGGAAGACCTTGGAGAGATTGCTGCACCAATAGCAATCTTATTGTTGGTTTGGACAAAGCCTGAGCAAAGTAAGTTGTAGCATCCAGTGGCTTGGTATGCATCAGTCTGTAAAATTGACAGTGATTAGCTAGGGGCTTTGAAATTGATTTTCTGACTGATTAAATAACTAAATTATATTATGAGGAAAAGTATATATACATATATATATCTAGAAAATACTTACTGTCCAGTAAGTGAAGAACCTAGGGTAGTTATCTCCATATAACCCTGGGCTAACCTGAAGAAAGAAATGTAATAGCTTGTTAACTACCAAAGCCAAGCTCGAATTCGAAAACTTTTTTCTGTTCTCAAATACAGAGGAAATGAAAACTAATACAGAAAACTCGTTTGGTAAAACTATCTTCGGCAAATTTTTCTGAAAACACTCTAGTTTTAGACAATAATTTTACATTGTTTTATGAATTTCTAAAGATTATAGACTTGCCTGCCAACCAGCTTCAATGGTGTTAAGATCATTGCCAAAAGTACCAGAGATGACCCATAATTGAGACAGGCTGAATTCGTACTGATCAGTGACCTGGGGTGCCCACACATTTATGTTGGCTTTTGCCCCATAGTACTGTTCTCCATTGACAAAAGCAACTGCATGCTGTAATTTGAAGATTTTCACTAAGATAAATCCAATGAATAACAGAGAGAGAATCTATACAGAAATTTTTTTTTCTTCTCCTTCTTCAGTTAGAAAAGATAGCTTTATTCTCATTCAAGTTTTTGAGCTGTTACTGGATCCTTTGAAGGTTTGAGGTTAGAATGTATTTATGGCATACACTTTCCGGACGAAAAAAATTCAGAGCTCCCATTTTCTGAAAAGATTTGTGTAGTTTCTTCATGTGTCAGATATCATCCTAGTGTTGTCATGCAATTCACATGAGGTCCATGTACTCAGACCTTTATAATTAATGCCATTAAATTTCATTGTCCTTTTTCTTTGCACTGTTTGATTTCAAAGAAAATGAAGGAAAATTACCCTTTTGATGGAGATAGCCTTTTGGATAGAGTAGTAGGGAGGAGAAAAGAGGTGAGTGATAGCAGTAGGGCAGAATTTTTACTTCCTATAGATGGTGATCGGTTCTAGTTTCACTTAAATGGGTCAGTACAGAATGAAAGGAGAAAAAAGTTGAGAAACTACTCAGGGAACCTTTTTTTTTTTCTCGAGAAAATTTATTACGGGATGTTTGTTTCCAGGAAAGAAAATGTGGGTATTCTGTGCAACTATTTTTTTTTTTTTTTTTTCTTTCAGACTAACCTCATGATCACTGCTAATTGTGTCATGCCTTACGCCTCTTCGCAATTTCTTTCCGAATTTTCGGATTGAATTAGCTCGTAGAACATCTGTTTCTGTAGTTCTTCTGATTGGAATAGTTCCTTCTGGGCATGATTCACTAGAATTTGTCCACAGCTGAAAGATCTCTGTCACTGAATCTATGGAGTCATGACCTTTTGGCCTCTCTGGTGTTTCCTGCAATATGCAGTGGAAAAAACTGTAATATTCCATCGCTGTGGAAAATTCTTATAACATATTTTCTGTAGAACCAAACAGAAAATGATCTATGGCAGAGTACCGATGGCTTCTGCCCTTTTAGCTGAGGATGATCAAAAGCTGGTTGAAGATGAGATAAAACACAATCTATCACATCACCATCAGGACTCTGAAACAACAATAAAAATTGAAAAAGAAAAAAAAAACCCAGATCATCAAACCTTGAACCCTGAAGAAAACATCAGACTTCACAAAGAAAATGCCACGAAAGAGAGAGAAAATGCCTGAATTGTCTTGACTGCAGGCTTGTTGATCTTCCTTAGATAAGCTCTTATTCTCTTCAACCTGTGCAACTCTTTATCTGGCCGGAAAGTTTGGTTGGCCGGTGGGCGGTGGCGTCCCGAATCCGACACGTTGGGCAGTGAGAAGACAGGGCTAAGAGAAGAAACAAGGAGGAGGAAAGCAACAAATGTGGAAATGATTGGAGATTTTGTAGGAGAGGTAGAAGAAACCATTTTTGAGGAATAATGTCTCTTTGTGGCTGTTTCTTTTTTTGACAAGATTTGCGTTTGTATGCATTGGTGTTGTCCTCTACTGTGATCAACACCACCGCACCATGGTTTATGCCTAGTTTTTGTCCATGGAAACAGAGCATCTCTCTATAAATCCATACAGAAGAGCCATTCAAAGAGAGGTAACTCTTTCACTGCCTAACCATTTCCAAAAACTTTAACAAGACCCAGATAGGTAAAAATAACTCCAGACCAAAATGACAGCCAAAAACAAGTCTCTCTCTCTCTCTCTCTCTTTCTCTCTCTCTCTCGCGATACAGATTCTGGTGTCTTGGTTTTGTGTTCTGACACACAGAACCTTCAGGCACGAGCTTATAAAATAAGGCCCTGATAACTGGGCGTTTTCTTTCCAAAGTCTTTCACATTACAGCCTGTGGTCAAAAGGGAATTGTTTTTCTTTTTCCCAAAGAGAGAGAGAGAGAGAGAGCAAGTTATTGGTACAAAATACTGAATATGAGGTTTTTAGCTGTTTCAGGATGTACGTTGAACTAGCTTATAAGTTATAAGGTGTATAGCGTAAGTTATTTTAAAAATATTATTTTTAAAAATAAATTTATTTCCAAAATATGATTAAATTTAAGTTATTTTTTTAAATCATTAATCCAAACATGTTTTAAAAAAATCATAAGTATAAGTTATAAACTATTAAATAAACTACGTCTAAACACTTTCTTAATATGACTAACATCTGTTTAAGGTTTACTTTTAAGAAAAGAGAATGAATTATTCGTTCTTCAATTTATTCTCAGTTTCCAGTTTTGGCTGCCTCATGTGGGTAGTTCCTTACTTCTATCAATTGTCAACCTGGAAGTTCTCTCTCTTCTTTTTTTTTAATGTAATATTCTTGAAAAATGTTCTTTTTCCCAATATTACACTCTCTTTTCAATATATATGCATCATTCTATTATTGATGTAACAATGATTTCTAGTAGTACATGAAGAAAATGATTGATATCTCATACTCTTTGCATTATGAACTTAAGTGGAGAAGACGGACAGTCCCACTGAACGTCTGGTGGACCATATCTATTATGATTACACCCAGCATATTGTGAGATCAAAGTAAAATACCAAATATGACTTTTTCAGTTTTTTGACTATTAGTATCACCTAATTGATCATCCTTATGATTACAGGGTAGACCAAACTAAATTTAGAGACAATATTGTGCACCATGTGCCCCTTGCACTCTTGTCCAAAACATTGCTTGTGTATTTTGCAACGATCATATAAACAATCTCTTCGCAAGCGGGAGTAAAGACTGCATACATCTCCCAACAATCTCTTTGCAAGCGAAATTAAAGACTTCATACATCTCGTTCTGTACATATTCTGAGGTGATCGAAATCTCTGTGCATTGAAATATCTTTTTTATTTTTAATTTCGTAGGTGCTCGAAGCTGTCTGTCTTCTTACAATTTAGTGGAAATACAAATTGTGCAACAAGGCAAAGGCTTATATCTGCTAATATATTAACCCCAAGGATAGCCCAATGGCAACAAGAATAAGTGTAAGTATGTCTTGAGTTTGAAACTTAACAATTCTTTTAGGATCAGGCTGTAATAGATTTATCTCTTTCGAATTCCTAATTCTAGCATAGGTGGTCTGCTTTTGACTGGATGGAAGAGAGAATTGGCCAAAATATGCTTACCTTGGCCCGAACACCATGACCGTGCAACCAAAAAATTGAAAAAAAAAACTGATAAATCCAGGACAGGGTCTTCCATTTATATTTTTCTTTAAAATGCTGTATATGAAAAACAGTTTGTAATGTGGAAAGTCTCAATTGTATCAATTCTAAAAATGAAACTAATTTGAACAGGGAGTAGTACACTGTAGGCTTGTAGCTAATATTATAATATGTCAAACATAAAATGGATAATTACTTTTTAATATAATAATAGTATAAAAAAAAGGCAGATTATTGAGATGGGAAATCAATAATCACGCCATCTCTAGCACAATCACATCACCACTATAAACTTTTGCTTTATCCATGCAAAATTAAGAGATTCCTTCTAATCCATTCATTAGTCATCACTGAAGTCAAATTATCTTTTACCCAAGAAATTAAGGTCAAGTAACCATCATATTATTGCAAGTAAATGATGCCATAGACTCTTTAATCTTTATTGATTGGGTCGGTCTTGTTTGCTTTTAACACCATTTAATTTTTAATTCTCCACCCCACAACACGCGTACTAGACGAGACTAGGCATGTTCCCCATATTAGTATCCTATTAAGTATGATACTTTATCATTCTTTTAGGTCTTGTTTGTATCAGGTTATTCAACAATTTATGTAACTAGATGATAGCTCAGTAAAAATGAAAAAATAGTTAAATAAGTGGAACCATCTTTTAGCTTTAGCCTTTAGGGGAGATCATGATAAGCCTAATTGCAGCTACAAGGTTTCCCTCCTGGTAAAGGCATAAAATTATAGTCGTGCCTATAATTTTTTTTTTTTTTTTTGCTACGAGATATATATGTATTCAACTGAATACTTTCTCAAATCCTTACAGAATTATCGTCCATAAAAACTATATAAACTCTATGTATTATAATATTGGTGGGCCATAACCGACCACTGGCCTACTTATTTTGGTTTGCACTAAATAGTTATAAGTTAACTCACTCTATTGCCTAGTAATTCCCTTAGCATGTGGTTTTGGTGTGCAAGAAGGTATGGGCCCTTCAACGGGTTCTCTTTTTACGGTTCTGGGCAATGGTGCTTCCCACTTGCTAAGGTTCATCTCTACTGGCCATTTCTTTATCTCTCTTCTTTTAACAAAGACCCCACTCACATTCTCATCATCCACCTCTGCTGAAAAGGAAAAGGGAACC
Organism: Euryodendron excelsum; assembly: GCA_033060915.1. NCBI lineage: Eukaryota > Viridiplantae > Streptophyta > Magnoliopsida > Ericales > Pentaphylacaceae > Euryodendron > Euryodendron excelsum. The sequence goes on along the minus strand of CM065384.1, from coordinate 37,031,061 downwards.
GATGAGGAATATTGGCCCACAAAAAACAACAGTCAAAGGGATTGTTTTGTTATATCGCTAGGAACCATGCCCCCTTATGTAAAGTTATTGGTTTGAGAGAATTGATTCCCACCCACCCACCCACAACTTAGATGAATACATTTGTATATGTATATACATCTATATGTGTGTTTTGAATTAAACTCAGATATTAGCAAGGGACCATATCTTCTTAAAACTTGTGTTAGTAACCTATACAGCTATACTACTGTTTCATAGAGGGACCAATGCAATATGGTGAGGCATGGAAATAATTACATAGAACTGAAGCTAAAAAGGCAGCCAACTGACTGGGCTTGCTTTTGAAGCAGACAATATCTAAAATTAAGATTTTCCTTTTGAAAAGAAAAAAAGGTAGTTGGAAAAGGGGCTGGGATAATGAAGACAGAACCACGACTGGTTTGAAAGCAGCGTGGGGTTTGGGATGACTACTCTATCAACAACTGTTGCAGTTGAGTGCCATCTGGGTTGGACAGCTTCACTATCAATTTTTGCATCAAGTTTCTTGTTGTCTGCATATTCTTTGAGTGATTATGATAGTGAGATGCAAAGGAAGACTTCTATTTACAATTTGTAAATCGAAGCGGATAGGTGTGTCGGATGCAGGTGTGTAATACAACATGGCTAGATTTCAAAATATTTAAATATTTTCTTAATTTTTAGTGTGAAACGGTGTTTATAAACTGTCATATAATAAAATTGACTGATTTCGCATACCATCAAGTGCACGTCCAACTAGCTTGTGTTGGAGACATATGTCTCATATCCTCAGCGTGTCAAGTTTTGTTTGACCAGAATATTTCACTAATTTAGAAAAGTCTGCATATAGTAATAACTTAAAACCATTATTCTTCATCCTTGAATAAGTATAGGAGAATGTAGATGTTATTGGACTATTGATAGGTATGAAAATTTATGAAGAAGTTGGTGTGATTTCCCTCCTAATGAATTGAGGAATGAAAGTAGATCATGGCTTGCTGAGAAGATAAGGGTTTGGAGTTCAATTCAAGCAACTGCAATTTGCTTTTTGTCAGTACCATCATATCATTCGGTTCCACTTATAGGCCGCCCAGGGCAGCGACAAATCATGGCATAAGAAGGCGACAATTGTACAAAAAAAAGACAGTTTTCTCACCATGGGTGCATAGTACTGCATAGTCCTACAAAGTGTTTTTCTGCAGAAAACATTGCAACCCAAGCTAGACCTCTGCATCTTTCCGCGTTTGTGAATCGAATTAGTAATCTAGTATCCAGCTTTATTCCTTGTTTGGGTATGCAAAGAAGTATTCCGACAAGAAACAAGATCAAATAAATCTAGGGGTAGAATAAGCAATCTATGAATTTGGAACTAGTGGGTAATTTTACCTCTGTCGGATTTGTAATTTTAAAATTTAATGGCCCGGAATTCTTTATCACCGAACATTCCATAATTTAAAATTCAATGACCCGGAATTCTTTGTCACCAAACATTCTATATCGCGGAACAAACATAACCCCTGCGCTTGAAGATGGGGGAGAATCATTTGATATATACATCAATGTGAAAAGCATGTGCTGTGTTATCGTTATGGTGGAAAATAATAAGTGAAAAGCTGCAAATACTGTCACTCTGTACAAGCACCACCAAGAAAACCTGCCTCCAAGTAAGAAAAAGACTTCGACCGGAAGAAAATGTGACCCGAGTTCCAGCTGTTTAAACAAGACAAAAATTGTACATTGTTTTATTTAAAGGTTGAAAAGGAACGCGTCTTTATATTTTATCAATTATTTTAAAAGCGAACACTTACGGATAAGCCTATTCATAACTTAAATATTGTCCTTGTTACTTAGACATTTTTGAAAAAAATAACTTTAGAATTTAATTATAAAATAAAATTCATGTGATTTTATACTCAATGTGATATTTATGATATGAAATACATAAATTTTAATTTTAATTAGCGTTATTTTGTAATTTTGTATTATTTACATTAATATATATATTTGTCATGTACTTATCATGTGGTGTTTTGCATTTTTTAAAAATTATTATATCTGTATTCGTATTTGAAAATTTTGAACCACGACAAACACTACGGTGCAAAAACCAATCTTCACACACCACCAAGACTATCTTTTGTTAAAGTTTTAAAGTTTTTCGTCTTGCTAAGGAAATGCTAGAATTTTTCTTTGAGGGCTCTAGATTATAACCATCTCTCTTGAAGGCTCTAACTCTTTGAAAAAGGAGCCGTTGAATATATATAGGAGTTTGGAGCTCTCTGAAGCTAATTAAGAAAAAAAATTTAAAACTTCGTGTGAAACTCGCTGGAGCTAGACTTAGAAAAAATTACCTCTTCGCGATCTTGTTAGAGTGAGACCTGAGTGAGAGCTGACGAGAGCCACTGGACAAAAATTCTGAATCCCGCTAGGGAGTTGAGCGAGATCTGGGCAAATCCTACTGGCCTTTTTTTCTTAATTCTTGCTGGGGTTAGGGTGAGCGAAAACTGCATATTTTGAATTGACACTCCAGTCCTTCCAGGATTTGTTCAATCCCTTCAGATTGAGCAGTATACTTAACTCATCAAACAAAAACTTTGCTGTAACATTTATCTAATTAATAATTATATAAAGAATAAAAATACATTACAAATAAAATGTTTTAGTTTATGAAATTTGTCAATTAACAAAAGACGTATCGGTGATTCCCGGATCACATCATTCTATTGTGCTATGATTAGCATAAGAGGCCATGGTTATCACTGGCATGCAGGGTGAATCTGAGTCCTTTGCCAAGATCTCTGGGAGACCTCATGATGGTTTTTCTTGAGATTTTGCTTGCTTCATTTGATTCCTCAAGTTAGTCAAACACTCTGATGCCTAAATGTCAAAATTTTGTCCCTATCTGAATTTGGCATTTTTAGGCATTGGATCCTCTTTGCTCTGCCTGTTGCTAGCCTTGGCTGAACTTGCATTAATTGGCAGTCACTAGCAAACTTGTGCCTCTGCTCAAGTTTCAGAATGATGAGGTGGGTGAATTGTGTCTTTGATGAGGCAGTGATAACTCTCTGTTCTTGGTCTAATTCCATCATATCTTCACAATAATGGTGAATTGAGGAGAGTTGAGTCTTTCATATCATATCTTCACAATCACACCTTTGATGTGAGATTTTATGGGCATATTTAGTTGAGGGATAAAAGTAGAGAATTGAATTAATTATTTCGTAGGTGTCACAAAAATTATGTTTGGCAAAAAAAAAATTGTATAGTATTAAAAATTGTACGGTGTTAGTCATCCTTTCGGACTACTAATCCTCCACAATGAGAGATAAGTAATACTATGGGAGAGGTAGCATTACTTAGCTTCTTTCATGAAATAAACTCTAAAATGACATTTTTACCCTTCTTCTATTATTATGACAAGTTAATATAATATTAAATAGCTATACTATAATTTAAAATTAATTCTTCTATTAATTTTTTTATTTTTAATGTGATATTTTGATAAAATAATATTTTTTATCCCTATTATAATTCCATTCTAATCAAACGTCGTATGAGTAATTCCCTATCACATCAGATATTACTTATTACCTATCACTACTTTTCTAATCCCATATACTACTTATCCCCTATTTTCTTATCCCCAACCAAACATGCCCTATACACCTTGCTTTCAAACTTTCACAAAATCCCAAATTGGGACTCGCAAAAAGACAAAGGTTTTATATAGAAAACTCTTGTGATATCCCAAACCTCTATTTAATTATATTAATGAGAATTTCTTGTTTATATAATATTTAATGTTAATTATTTCTTCTTTTGGGTAAAAAATGACCAATGACAAGTTGTGTTGTAGCTTGTGTTGAAGGTGTGAGACATATGGGATTATTTCCCATATGTGTCTTCTACTAACACACAAAACACACACACACACACCAAAATCGGTTGAGAGAGGGAGAAAGAGAGAAAGGGAAGAAGGAAGGGAAAATTGAGGGAAGAAAGGCTTGAAGGAAGAGAATTGAAGCCATTGAAGACTTCACCAAGCTTGAAGAATGTAAGGTTTCATTTCTCTCTCTACAATTACATATACACAAGTATCTATCTTGTGTGATTTTGTTGGGTCTTTGTATGTATGCATATATATGAGTTGGATTTGTCTTGGGGGACTCCTTGAGTCCCAATTACTTTAAATTTGAGAGCTTGAAGCTCAATGTTGGAGGATTAGAGAGTTGGACGTTGAAACCCCCAAATATGTGAAATGATAGGGTTTTTGATTTCTTCTTTAGATCCCTTTGTTTTGATTATTCTTTCTCCCCCATTTTGAGTTATTATCATACTTGTGGGCTAATCTTTGAGCCCTAAGAGTTTTAGGAAGGTTTAGTTGTGTTTGGAGGAGTTTTGGTTGTGTTTTGGTTGAATTTCGGGGTCTACCCGGATCAGGGCGTTCAAACTCCCGATATGGAGTTCGAATGGTAGAAAATAAGCTTGAGTGTTCGAACTCTCCCGGGGGGAGTTCAAACCCTCAAAGAAGGGGTTTTTCCAAATTTCTTCTTGGAGTTCGAACTCCCATTTGGGCGTTTGAACTCCCAGTTCATTTTGCATAGGCGTTTGAACTCCCTGGTTGGGCGTTCGAACGGTCTGTCAGCTCAGATACTATTTAGTAAAACGGACATAGCTTTCTCTAGAAAACTCGGATTGATGCACCGTTTAAAGCATTAAAAACTAGACTCATAGACCTTTCTATCCATATAAAGTTTGTTTTCTAATTCCTTATAGATTGAGAGAAATTGGGGTTTGAAATTGACCAAAAATTTATGCCAACAACATTATTTTTCAAAATTTTAGTCCACATTCCATGAGGCATAACTTCTTCACCTAAAATGTGTTTTTGGCTTATGACATATCAAATTAAAAGCCTTTAAGCCTATTTTCAAATAGAACTAGCCTTGGCTATGAACTCATCGTTGAGGGATGGTTGGGACTCGATAAAGGAGTCGACATTCCAACTTTCATATTTAAACCTCAACTTCATGTTCTTATTTTACATTAAGGCTTTGTCCTATAGTTGAGCCTCGTTCTCCCGTTGTGAGAATGAGGTATTGTTGAGTTGGGATTAAGGGACTTATGTGTTTAGTCTTGGTTTGAGTGTCATTGTTTTGCCTTAGAGTCTTCTATTGATATTTCTATACTTCTATGTGCATTTTGTGTAGGAACACCTTGTTTAGCACCTGTTCTATAGAAGAGAGGTGAGCAACGATATGTCATGAGTAAATTCTACTACTTTCCAATTGTTTTAAATTCAAACCATATTATACAATGTTTTATATATGTTTTCAATACATCAATGTTATATTCAATTATAGATGTCATACTTTTAAAGGTATGTAAGTTATATTATGTTATGAATTGAAAACCATGGACTAAAATGCTTACAAGAAAGAGATGAAAGACTTTTTCAAATGTATGGTGCCAACTCGAGGTCTTTCGTGACAAGACCTTAAACTAGCAACGATGGTCCTACGATAGGGGATGTGAAATAAACTATCGCTATGTTCGGGAGACGTCCCACGGCTTAAAGAGCCCTATTTGTGACCTTTAAGGTTACTAATGTGGAGCATAGCTCTGATGTCGGGTTTTAGCACCCTTATGTTTTAGAACGAGAACGATGATATGTTCAAATGTTTATGACAAGTTATGCTAAACTTTATCACGAGCAAAGATATATCGCGTCTCTCTCTTATGATACCATGTTTTGGAACGATAAAATGCTTCCATATGATGTTTATGCTATCTATGGTTTCAAACCTATGATTACACGTTTTAAGTTCATGCTTTATATGGATAAATATTTTATCTATTGTTTTATACATTAGACATAATTGGTGATCCATGGTATTTTCATACTCATGCGTCATTGTTATTCACTAAGTATTAGCTTACATTTTCTCAAATGATTTTCAGGAAGTCAATCCGAGAGGCCTTAGAGCGAGGCTATATGTGGATTTTGAGTTACGACCCTCGGGCCTATGTTTTGTAATGTTTGAAGGCTGGACCCATTGTTTTGTAATGATATAATGTTATAACTTTGGTAGACCTTGATTTGGTCTTTATATATATTATGTTTTGGATTAGGCACAGCTCTACTATGTATGACACGGATTATATTTTCAAGTTATCAAAAGTTCTATTTTTCGCAATTATGCATCATTCTAAATGATTATGCACAGGTGATTAACCAATTTATGTAATGCGGCCTTGGGTAGCTTTGCTACTAGCCGGTCATGTACCCTAAATCCGTATAGGCCGAATTTTGGGGCGTGACAACTCTACTAAAATATGCGTGAAAGCGTTTTTTTAATTAAAACCTATTTTGATGGTTTTGTTTTTGAAATGGTACAATTGATGCGACAACATCATTCTATATACAATTTTCATGTACTATTCAATTTGTATAGCAATACTCGGGATTATAATCAATCTATGTTATAAAATTAAAGAATACAAAGCTGATAAAATAACTCAACACAAAATATAGTGAATAGTTTTTTAGAAACTGTCAAATATTTATCATATTAGTTCTTCTGGAACTATTAGGGTTTGATCTTCTAAATCACCCAATACTTCATTATATTATAGAAGAAAAATTAATACAACCATATCTCTCATTATTTGTCCATAGTCTTTGCTCCGTCTATCTTCACTATTCTTTCTCTCTTCTTCCTTTCTCTTTTTTTTTTTCTCCTTTCTTCTTCTTTTCTTCAGCTCTATGTATAGACGAAAAAATCGCATAGTAATGCGAGAAAAATGTCAGTGCTTACGTTAAAGTCATCCATAAACAGTGATTTCACTATTTTCATAACACTCCCCCTAGATGACTTTTACACAAAAATATGTCTCATTAAAACTTTGCTAGAAAAAATCCAGTAGAAAAAAACCGTAGCAAAAGAAAAAGAGCGCAATATTCTTGTGCAGTATAGTAAAGTATAGATGCATTAAAACTATCTCACTAAAACCTTACCAAGAAAAACTCTCTGGGAACAAAACTTGTTGGCGAAGGAAAAAGAGTACAGTATGCAACCCCCCCTCATTCATACTACTGAGATGAAGTTGATAGCTTCAATTGTTCCAAATGAAAGATCTTTGAGACGACACATGTCAATGTTGTATATCAACATCTCAAATGTTGTAATTAGGAGTGTTTTAGTAAATAAGCCTGCCAAGTTGCAACTTGAACATATTTGTTGGATATCAATATCATCACTCTTATGGAACTCATGTGTATAAAAGGACTTTTGCGATATATATTTAGTTCTATCACCTTTGATATAGTCTCCCTTAATTTGTGTAATACATGCTGCATTATCTTCATATAATATCGTTGAGGTATTTTTGATCGAAGATAGTCCGCAACTTCTTTGACTATGTTCGATCATAGATCTCAACCAAATACACTTTCGACTTACTTTATGAATTGCGATTATCTCAGAATAATTTGAAGAAGTTGTCGTTAATATTTACTCCAAGATATAGCAGTCTTGTCATCAGCAAACAAATACACCGTATGACAGAGCTTTGTGTGGATAAGAAAGATAGTCACCATCTACATAGCCAACCAACTCTAATAGTGACTCCTTTACATAGAATAAATCTATGTTTGTTGTTCTTCGAATATAACACAATGTGTGCTTTAGTCCATTCTACTGTCATAGAGTTGGTGCAGAACTATATTTTGTTAGCAGGTAGACAGAAAAATGTAATATCAAGTCTTGTGTATCTTACAAAATACATAAGAACACAAATAGCACTATAACATGGTACTTCAAGACCAAGAATTTCTTTACTATCTTCTTGAGGATGAAAATGACCTTTTTGTATATCTCCATGAATGAGCTCTATCAATATAAAATCTTTTTTATATATGTCAAATGATGAACAAAAATTCTTTTTGATAGATGCTCAATCTGCAAGACAAGACAATAATTTGTTATTTTAAGTTATTTAATTTCACAGTTAGTCTTTAAATAATTAGTAACTTTGTAATTTCTTCAGGAATATCAATAATATTTAAAAGTATCAACATATATTGTAACAATAATAAATTCTAATTCTAATAAAAATGCATGGACAATATATATTATTCACATATCCCTCTTTTAATAGATATTTATTGGAATAATTGTACCATTTGTGTCCAGATTTGTTTAATCCATACAAATATCTCCGAAACTTGATAGAATATACCCTTCAAGATTTTAAAATATTTACTTTAAGCATTTTTTAAGTTCTTCAAGAATTTTCATATGTATATCATTACCTGATCAACCATATGAATACGTTACATGCATTAAATGCATATCCAGTCCTTCGGAGACTGACATACTAATCAATAATATGAATGTAATTGCATCATTTTCTTATTATAGTCCATACCAAGTTTATGTGTGAAATCTTCTAGTATGAGTCGTGCTTTATATTGCACTATTCTATTTTTTCATTACACAAATATTCATTTTTATCAAATCGGTTTTAAATCTTCAAATGGGTGAACTACTAGTCCGAATACTTTACATTTTCTAGTATTTAGACTACAAGTCCGACTTCTGCTAGTGTTTGGACTGCAGGTTCAATATTTTCATCTTCTGGTGTTTGGTTTACAGGTCCGAATACTTTAAATTATGCTAATGAGTTTAATTCTAACTCAGTAATTTCTTTTTATTTTGATTGATCATAATATCGACATTCATTTTTTTCTTTAAAAATTATAGAAATAATTTCTTATCTCTTCAGGAAATTGCTTTTCAAGAGTTCATTCTTCGAAAAATTTAGAAATTATGGTTTCTTTAGAAACACCAATTTGCTCATTTTATTGTATTTTTCTCTTTCTAAGAGTTGTGACGTTTGCACCAACAGGCCTCTTACGCCTCAAGCGCTTTGAAATCATGTGTTATTATATTAACAAATGATCCTACAAGGACATCAATATATTGTCTTACAGAAATATTAATATGTGCTAGAGTATTAGCAGCTGGTATCGATATGATTTGATTATCGTCTTTGTGTCGGTAAAAGCTTCAAGCAATTTTGTAATCGTCTACAAGTATCGTATCCAAGTAAAGAATTTTGTGAATCCGAGGATTAAAATAAAACAGTTTCACAACATTCCAACTAATCTTATCTCTCCCTAATGGTGGAAAAATTGATTCATCAAAATGACTATTCGTATATATTAGTATCATTGAGCAAGCAAATAATTGTTTGGCAAAAAGAATCGTCTGGTTCTTTAGCAAATGTTCATGAAAGTTGTCAATTATTGGACGTATTATTATTGATCCCAGATGACCAAGACGAGCATGCTAAAATATAAAATTCTTTTGGGGTCAAATCACTTCTAGTGCATTACTTCAAATGCTTTCACTGTAGGTAATCCATAAGTGTTTCTGTTGTATCACTTCAGGTAATTTCACAATACAAAAATCTTTTGGGTCGAAAAACATCTGATTTATCACTTCAGGTGATCGCATAATTTTATAATATAATATAACCCAGAAGACAAGTACTAAGTTTTTCTACTATATGGTTCTGGCATGAAAAATAAAAGTAATATAAATATATTTATCAAACTGAACAAATATCTTGTACTTCTAATAAAATAGAAGGCATCATCAATATAAAGTTTCATGACTCTTGGCAATCTTATGTTAGCTCTGTCAGAGCCTAACTTTTCTAGAGCTTAACTTTTTTAGAAACTTCAATCAATTTTGTAATACTTGATATTGTCTTAAAATTAATTTCAGCCAATGTTATGTTTATGAAAATATTTTTCTTTCAAAGTCTAGCACTATCTGCTAGACATGTATATTTCCTGTAAGACCCTAATGTTATAATTTCAAAATTAGTTTAATTATATATTAGAATTAGTTGAATTAGTTTCTTTAATTTAACTATATTGAGATGAAATATGAGATGACATTAAAGATTATATTTGAGGTAACATTGCATACCATTCATATTGTATGCCAATGCATTTCATGGAAAAAGGTTTTGCCGATGTGAGGCTAACCTAAAGATTAATCGATGTGTGGTTAATCTAAAAGGGTGTTGACGTGGGGTGTTCTTGATAACAAGTCATCACTCATAGGGCCAACGTTATCTAAACTTGCGCGCACATATAGGTAATACATTCATTGTATTGAGGCATTCATGATATCTATATATATTAATCATTTATACCTGGATGTGCATTGTGGGTGCTTGTTATCATTCTTTATGAATTTGATTATCTACTGCGAACACGTTGACTTTTAGCTCACGCTCACACTGACCTTTTTGTATGAGACATTAGGACTTAGTTTTATATAATATTTTATGTCATGACTTTGTAATAATGTAAATAACATATAATTTACTTTTACTATATAGTAAGGTATTGATGCATAGTTCTTATCTATATATCTGTTTAGTCAATTTACGATTTATCTTTTGGTGTAGGTAAGGTGTCATTCGCTGTCGTTCGTAGGCACGATGGCATGTGCGATCACGCCCTGCCTAATGTGACATTAATGATGTCTAATTAGGTTGGAGATGTGACATTTTCCGTTTATCTTTGACATAATTGAAGCATTAGTACGATATGTGCCTTCATATGCCAAATATATATGAAGTCTTACTGTAAAAATTATTTCTACCGTACAAATCTATTTAATATTTAATCATCGTACTATACAAGTACATGACCAATGAAATATTTTCATAATTCTTGGGAGATTTATTTAGCAAACCTTTTTTTATTTTATTTTATTTTATTTTTCTCTTACATTATTCCACTTCTGGTGGTATCTTGTAGTATTTTCAATTTATACATTGTAACCTTCAGGGTAACCCCATGATTTCAAAAAGTATTTATATTGAGTCACATCTGTAATCACATCCACAATAATCAAATTGCATTTGTTTCATAAAGATGATATAACACTAATGAAAATGTTAAAAATAATGGGAGACAAAACTAAAATAACTTGGGACCTAGAAATAGTAACATAAATATTACATATGTGTCGCGCCCCGGTTTTTTGGGGTGTCCAAGATCCTTTCGGCTCGGAGACCCTAAAGCGCGGAACTCTGTCAGTAGAACTCGTCCTCCTAGAAGGACAAGTGCGACTAGGTTTGAAAATTAATTTGACTAAGGGCTTTTTAGAAAAATAAGAGTCGCCACCTAACTTGATTAAGGTGAATTAGGGCACCTAAAACTAAGCGTCAATCCGAAGATTAAACTTAGGGTTTTTGGAAAAGGTTTTTGAAAACTCCCTCAAGAGAGGGTTTTTAAGAAAATAGGTTGTTTGGCAACCTTTGGAAAGATTTAAGCCTTTTTTTAAAAAAATAATTTCATTTTTGGTCTTTCGAAAATAGAAATCAATGGTCCGGGAGTTGGTTACGTGTAGGGAAGATATTCTAAGATCATCACCCTATCCCACTCTTTCGGTACCTACATGTCTAATCACCCTTTTGTTCACTCACTAGAATAACCGGTTACCATTGTCCACTTAATGTCTATTTTAGAATTTTGAAGAGGGGGTCAAGTCATCACTTTTCGGATGATTGATGCATGATGCAAGTTTTTGGAAGAAGTATGAAAATAATAAGGGTTTTGAAAGAGTTTGGAATAGGAACTTTTAATTGATTGGAATTCTTGAAAAAGGGGTTGGAGTTAGAATAAAAGTTATGACCGCACCATTTTAGGTTGCCTACGTATCTCATTTGGCGAGAATCAGATCATTCGTAGTTCAGGCAAGAGCCCAATGGAAAATAGGCGCATTAGGGCTGTTGGAAGGTTTGAGGACACTTTAGGATCTTTGAAAAAGTTTAAGACACTTTGAGGTCTTTGAAAAAGTTTAAGACACTTTGAGGTCTTTGGAAGAGTTTAAGACACTTTGAGGTTTTTAGAAGAGTTTAAGACACTTTGAGGTCTTGGAAGTTTTGACTTGAAAATATTTTTTGGATTGACTTGAGGGAGTTTTGAAAAAATGCTTTGGCATGACTCAAAAGAACTTGAAGGTGTTTTTGAGGTCTTGTTTTGAAAACCTTGGAGGAATGTTTTGATGACTTAGTTCTTGAACGTGAATTTTGAAAATGGCTAAGGGTTTGGAGTCCTAATATGGACAACCTTAGGGGTTACTCTTGATTTATCACTTGTCCTTGGAATCCCCAACCATGAGGGGGCTAGGGACACCCTAGGCTTGTGACCTTTTGAAAATATTTTTGGAAATGCCTTGAAGATGGAGTGTAGGAACATTTGAAGAGTTTAGGGAGTTGGTTTCTTTGAAATCAAGAGAGTAAGAGGTTTTGAAAAAATAGTTTATGAGAATAGCTTGAAAATTGAATGATCTTTTGAAAAAGGGTTTAAGAGTTAGAACCTTGAAGTGTATTAATCTATGTTGGATTAGCCTAGGGTTAGGGGGAACCTAAGGTTAACCAACTTAGGTTAGGTTAACCTAAGGTTAAGAAGACTAAGGGTTAACTAACTAGGGTTAAGTTAACCTATGATGAATGAACTAGGGTCAAGTTAACCTAGGGTTGGTCAACTAGGGTCAAGTTAACCTAGGGTGTGATAACTAGGGTCAAGTTAACCTAGGGTTGGACAACTAGGATCAAGTTAACCTAGGGTTAGGTAACTAAGGTCAAGTTAACCTAGGGTTAGACAACTAGAGTCAAGTTAACCTAGTTAGATTGGAGGATGGCTTTGAAATTTGGTTTGATGCACTTGTGGAAAGATTTTTGAAAAACAAAACATGTTATGCCATGAACCTTGGTTGGCAAACTTTTTGAAGATCATTTTCATGAAAATTTTGACTCTTAGCCAAGAGTATGGTTTATATGGTTGGTGATTGGAGACCATTTCAAGGAAGGTTTCCTTATGGCCATTATAACCTTTATCTTGACAAGAGTGGAGGTTTCAAAAATCAACATGAGGATGACAATTTTTAGAAAATCATTTTTGGTTTAAAGATGGAGAGAATGCATTTTTGGAAATCATCTTTTGAGGAAGATTTTAAAAACCACTTTTCAAGGAGACCATTCCATTAAGAGAGAGTTCATATGGCCAAACAAAAGGGAGACCACTTAAGAAAGGGTTCAATGGGGCCAACCTCTACACTTAAAAGAATGGAAATCTTGAAAATTAGATAAATGGAACACAACCTTTATGCAAGTTGGGATACAATGATGCCAAAATGAGAGTTAAGGGGTTAGTAGGGGGCTCTTCTAAGGCATAATTCTAAGATCTCATCCTAAACTTCAAGGGGCTAACTCTTGGAACAATTTTTGGAGGAAATGTAGAACTTAGAAATGCCATAAAATTAAGAGCAATGCAAGCATTGTGGAGTGTGGCAATAAACATAAAATGAAGCCAAGCATGCAAGACATGATTAAAATAATAATATGCAAGAGGTCATGATTCACATATAAGGCTTTTAGGCTACACCACATAAACAAGGGGCTTCTAGGCCATACCATCTTAAAGTAGGCTAGTGAGAGGTCCCCCTACACAGTGGCTCTCACTTGCTTTCCTCTAGGCATGATCTAAGAGCCCTCTTGGCTCAAGCATGCAAGAAAGCGGGGTTGAAGATGAGGATTAAAATAGAGAATAGCTTAAGTAGGCTAGGAGGGAGAAGAGAAAAGTGGGGGGGAGCACAAATGTAAAAGGGATACCACCTTTTGCCTTCAACACACTTGCAGTCTTCAATGGATGTCTTGATTAGAGCTTGAGTGACTTTAAGAAGGCTTGAGAGGCTAGAGTGGAGTGTATAAGTGTGTATGAGGCCTTGCATGTGGAGTGTACAGGCTTAGGAGGGGTAGAATCTAGCTTAAGTGTTGGAGGGGAGGAATATATGTAGAGATTCAAGTTTCTAGAGTGATTTCAGCAGAACTTCGTATCAATTTTGGACCTAGAATACGCAAGGGGCGAGGCCTCTATTTATAGGCAATCTGGAACAGACCTTGCGCATGTGCTACATACACATGGCCAAAATTTGGCCTTGCACATGTAAGACATGCGCAGGTACTGTTCCATTGCCAGAATAACACGTGGCACCCTGTGTACTGGTTAAATCTCAACCGTTGATCGAAAGTCAGTCGATCTGATCAAAATTTGAGCACATGTAGCATACGCTTCATTACCGGGAAAGTTCGTCCAAACTTTGCCTCGATAATTGAGTCAATCGGGAAGGTTTTGAGAGAATCGGTCGCACTCGGGATGTTCTCCTAGTGCTTCCGATGAACTTTCATGTTTTTGAAAAGTTTGAATTATGTTTGGAGGTGAGTGATATCGTTTTGGGAAGTGTGCCAAAAAGGTCACTTTTACGGAGCGTTTGTGATACGCTCCCTGGGTGTTTGAAAGTGGTTGTTTCCTTTTCATGTGATCGAGGCCTTCGAGAAGCGATCTATTTGATCGGACTACACCGATGGAAAGTACTCTGGAAATACTTTTTAGAATTCCCAAATTTACACATTTCTTAAGTCGTTTGACTGTGCGTTTTGATTAGAGAATCGAAGAAAAAATCAATCTTGGCGGAGCGTCTGCGAGACGTTTTAGGGGTTGCTGAAAGTCATAGTTTGGGCACCGTACGATGAAGGGCTTCGGGAGGCGATCTATTCGATCGAACCGTATAGATGGAAAGATCTATGGATGAGCTTTCGAGAATTCCCTGATTTACGCATTTCTCAAGTCGGTTAACTGTGCGTTATAACTAGGGAATGGGGGGAAGAGACAATTTAGGCAGAGCGTCTGCGAGACGCTCCAGGGAGCTTTTATCGCGTCGTGTGAGCTTAGTGTCGTAGAGTGTTCCTTGGGTTAAACAAGGGCGTGTGGAGAAACCCTTCGCTCGAAATCCCAAGGTCGGTGCTGTTTCGGAGCATTTTTGGGCTTCCAGGGGCAAAACGGTCATTTCGATAGAAGTTAGCTGAAAATGGTCAGGAATGGTCTGGTATATTGTGTTAAGCGTGTAGGGCTGTTCAGGGATGGTTTTGAGAGAGTCTTTTGCCGTTCAGCGGGGTTTGTGCCATGCTAAGGTGTTCAGGGGCAAAATGATTATTTTAACCAGAGTGAGCCAGAATAGGACTAGATTTGGACCAAATGGCATGTGGAGAATGCCTAATGGTTTAGTAACATTTTGGAAGGATGGACTTATCGTTTTGAGGGATTTTAAACTTTTCCAAAACGTGCCTAGAGGCTCAAGGGGCAGATTTGGTCATTTTTCATCGAGTCGGGCTAGCAGGCGCCGGTGTTGACCTAGGTGTTAGTTCCCGAGACCACCCGGTCTCGGAAAACTACCTGTGCGGTGTTGGTCCCTAAAAACGCCTGGTCTTAGAGAGCTACCTGTAGGGTGGTGTTGGTTCCTGAGAACACCTGGTCCTAAAAAGCTACCTGAAAGGGTGGTGTTGGTCTCTAAGAACGTCTGGTCTCGGAAAACTACCAAATGATGGACATTCTACGTTGGCGGGCTAGCAGGCGCCAGAAGTAAACCGTCTGGAATTTTGATGAGGTGTTGGTCCCCGAGATCGCTCGATCCTAGGAAGTTACCTGGATGGCATTGGTTTTCGGGACCGCTCGGTCCGAAAAGCTGCCTGGAATAATGGTGCTTATGACTCCAGCGGGTCCTTGTGGGCCCGAGAAGCGACCAGCCAATTGGATTGAAGATCGTAAGGCTCATCTTGAACCTGCATGTATTGTGATGTTGGAAACTGAACCCGATCAGGCTGGAAATTGCCGAGCGGGCAAAAATGGGGTGCTTATAATATGAATAGTAACTAATTTATTTAACTATTTACTCTTACCCTTATCTTTTATGATATTTACATGATGTGCTATTGAAATACAATATATTATTTCAAAATATTTTTCTGCATTAACACTCTCAATATTGCTACTGTTGAAGCACGTTCGAGGCATAAAATGTAAATATATTTTTCTATTATATCTTCATTAGGAAGATTTCCTCCATATTATTTTCATTGTGGGCTGATTTGAATAATAAAAATTGTACTCATCAACACTTGTAAATTATTGCAATTCCAAGTGCACTAAATCATTGTCCATAGTCTTACAACTTCAGGTGTATTCAACTAAATCATAGAACTATAAATGTATCTTACAACTCAAGGTGCATTTAATCATAATGAGTTTTTTGAAAAAAGTACGGTCATTTGGCACTCGTATTTTTCTTGAAGAAAATTTAATACTATACTAAAATTATCAATAGCAGTAATAAGTATAGTTAATAAAAATTAAAATAATAAAAATTAAAGTAGTACCAGGTGACAAGCTGATCTTTTAAAGTAACAATAATTAAATAAACGGCGTGCAAGCCTTAATAAGCATTATACAAAAATGCTTGATTTTTTCTATTTAATTACATTTTTAAAATAATACATATAATAAAATGTAATTGCAATAATATGAAATGACAACTATAAGTTAATGATTATGTAAAATTTCTACCGAACATATTAATGTTAAGTAGGTATTATGATAAAATAGAACCATCCGAACCTACAAAAATAAAAAAGTACTACGCAACACACTATTAATTCAATATTGTATATTATAATTTCTGTGCAATCACTATTTATAAAATAGTAGTGATCAATTATAAACGACCATTTATTTAATATTTTATTATATAATTACTATTTATTAATAATAAAATTATTTTTCATAAAGAGTAGTTATCAACTATTAATTACTATTCATCTCAATATTTATCAATAATAGTAAGAGTACTATTCTTTCAATATATATGTATATATAATATCACTGTTGTGATCTCGAATAAACTCAGTAGTGTTCGAATTTAAATTGTCTATAATTTTCAATCTAGACATCAAAATATAATCAAGTTACATGCCTCTAGAAAGCTATTAACATGAAAATTTCAGATCTATAAATATCATAGGCTAAAAATTCAAGATCTGTGATAAATATATCAACAAAATTTTAAATCTCGCAATTTCTTTTTCATATCTATATCAAACGGAAATGAATTTTATTATGAAATTTCACCGATTGAATCATGTTGTTATCGGCTATAACACATTAAAAAAACAGGCCAATTAGAGATCGTTTGACCAAACCGCCATTAAAACTCAACCAAAATTTTGTAAAGAAAATAGTGTACACACGCAGAATAGCACTATTTGTGGCTCTAATACTAAGGTTAAAAATATAATACACAATGGAATTAAACTGATAATGAGCATACCTCAGATCTAGTGCAAACTCAAATGAAATTTTACGTGCTATCTCTATAAATCATTTGACGTGGTGAAAAATACAAAAGTAACAAATTTTGCAAGCACTTAGAATCTTGTGCTGATAATGTATTATAAAACTGAAGAATATAAATCTAATAAAATAACTTAACACAAAATATAGTAAATACTTCTTCAGAAATTATCAAATATTTATCATATTAATTCTTTTGAAACTATTAGAGTTTGATTTTTTAGATCACTCAATACTTCATTATATTATAGAAGAAAAATAAATACAATCATATCTCTCATTATTTGTTCAGAGTCTTTGCTCTCTCTCTTTTCTATTTTCTCTCTTTTTTTTTTTTCTTTTTTTCTCTCTTTTTCTTCTTTTTTTCAACTCTATATATAGACGAATAAATCACACTAAGAGAAAAATGTCAACACTTACCTCAAAGTCATATATAAACAGTAATTTCAATGTCTCTGTAACAATCTGGCCTTTCTAATCATTAGTTGCAAACAGCGTCAAGCTAAAGTTTGACAAATTTGCAAAGAGTATTCTTGAACTTATAAATAATGAAAGGAAAGTTAGCAGAAACGGAATTGGATTATATGTCTATATATATATATATATGGAGATTTAAATTATCTCTATTCCATGATTTAAAATGGAGTTCTTTATTTTATAATTAATAAACTAGGTATAATCTTATCGCATGTCTTACTAAAAATATGATGTTTTGTATTAAAATATATTTTTTTTTATATTTTTATAAAATTATTTATAATTATTTGTTTTTAAATAAATTTTAAGTTAATGAACTCTCTATTTTTAAATTAGCTGATGTGTCAATACCTTAATCAATCAAATGAAAATTTTCAGTCCAAATGACAAAAAATTATGAATGAGAGAGAATTCAAATTATCTCTTCCTATCCATCATGGCCCCTTTCACTATATCCTCACTTTTTACATAGTTAAGAGCATAAGCATATCCCCACCACAACAACTGATAAAGAATTCTAAAAGCAAGGCATCCTCTTTGAACAGCGTAGAGATAAAAAGAAACAGAACCATCTCCCATTAATCTTCCGCCATACTCGCTAATCACTTTGCTTAAAGTTCAACAACCAAGAAACGAATTATGAAGATGATTGTGACATTTAATAATTCATTAGATACTGTCAAGAACTGCTAAGAGCTCGGCTCTACACGTCGGCTCTACCCTAGAATCTCCTGTTTCTTGCCCAAATACTAGCCAAATTTGCAGTGATTTTCATCACGAAGAGAGATAATGAGGAGGGGAAGCGCAAGAGCAACAGGGGAGGCCTTCTGCAATGGGATGGTTCGCAGAATGGTGAGCCTCCCCAGGACCCTTATAGGGGGTTTTTCGAGAGCAGTAAACCATGGAATAGACCTCGCGGGTATTGGAAGAAGAAGAAACCAACACATTCCCTCTAGCTTTCCTCTGCCGTATCCGCCGGAGCCGGTGATTACTCAAGATGAGTGGGCATTTCTGGCCAGTTTCGAGCAGCTGTATGGTTCATTACATCCCTTCTTCTATGCCTGCCGCCTCGCGGAGGCTCTTAAAATAGCTCAGGACGAGCACAAGTTCTTGCTATTGTACCTTCACTCGCCGGAACACCCCTTCACGCCCTGTTTCTGCCGGGAGACCCTCTGTTCGGAGGTGGTGGTGCAGTTTCTTGATGCCAATTTTGTTTGCTGGGGTGCCCTTGCTAATGGCGGCGAGGGTTTGCAGATGGCTGCAACTTTGCAGCCTGCCAGCTTCCCATTTTGTGCATTGGTGGCTCCAGCTTTGGGTGATAACTTGGCGGTGCTGCAACAGGTGAATCTAAAAATAGGAACTCTATATATTGTAGACGTTTATTTCTTCTTGTAATTTGCGAGTCCTATGAGCTAAAGAATTGGTAAAAATCGGAGCTTTTTTTAGATGGAAGGGCCAGTTTCGCCTGCTGAATTAGTGGAGATCCTGCAGAGGACAATGGAGGAGCAAGGATCGGCTTTCGGTTGTGCAGTACGGGCCGAGGAGGAAGAAAAGAGAAAGGCGGATAGGCAGGTGAGAGAAGATCAAGATGCAGCCTATCTTGCAGCTCTTCAGATAGATCAGGTGCATATATGTACAAATATACACATTTATATGATATGTCATGCTTTAGGTCCAACGGGTTATCAACTGATTGACAATTATCCAACTTCTTGCCTATTCCAGGAAAATGATAGACTCAAGAACTTACCTACAGAAGAAAGAGTTCAAGAAAATCCTATAAAAAAGAAGACTGGTAAAGACAAAGAAGCAACCACTAGCACAGAAACCCAACCTAAGGATGTTGCAAGTGGAGGAAATGGTGCTCAGATCACCCAGGTATGCTCATGGAACCAAAATTTCTTATAGCTGAATTTGGGATATATATATATACACATGTGTAAGTACATTGAATTGGTTGATGATTGTGCAGATACTGGTAAGGTTTCCTAATGGGGAAAGAAGAGAGCAAAGCTTCCTGTCCAGTGACAAAATTGAGGCGATTTATGGATACATTGATTCACTAGGCTTGCCTGGAGTTGGAGACTACAGATTAATATCAAGCTTCCCAAGAAAAGTCTATGGTGTTGAACAGATGGGAATGACTCTCAAAGATGCTGGTCTCCATCCTAAAGCAAGTCTATTCTTAGAGATTCTGTGACATTTAAGTTATTTTCATCAAAACTATGTGCAGAACACCTTACATGTATGCACATGTAGAATCATCATGAAATCATCAATTATATTTTCATTCTCAGCAATGAAGAAGACTCTCTCTCTCTCTCTCTCCCTCACACACACACACACACTCAAAGCTAACATCTGTTGTATCTATTGGGAAAAAGTGTTTCCTCACCCTTAGCTAGCAATGTTTGTGTCTTGAGAAGATACTACCAAGTGGGGGAACAAAACAGAGGATGGAAAAAATTGACAGTGTGTTTGGAATGGTGGAATTTTATGAGATTTGATCAAATTTAAATTTTAAAATAGAATTTGATATATTTGGATTGGATGGAATTTAAAATGGGATTTGATTTGGTAGGTTTCGAAATGAAAAAAAAGACCATCTTGAAATTTTTTAGAAAATGGTCAGATTTCATGAGGTTGGAATTAATAAAATTAAATTACCCATATTGCCCTTGTTTATTTTTTAGAAGTATTTAACTTGCTAACTTAATTTAGGGCCATTATTGTCTATAAAATTATTTCATTTCCAATTATTAATCAAACCAAACAAAAAAAAAAAAAAAGAGAGAGAATCATACAAATCCATCCCTTCTAATTTCAATTATTTTCAAACACAAGAAATTGAATTCCTTAAAAATCATTTCCTTTCCTTTCTCATTTTGAAGTCCAATTATGAGCACTACTTTGCAAGATGAGCACACTGCACACCACGTTAGCCCAAGCAGAGACCTATGTGAGTGGCCTTTGGAAGTTAAAAGAGTGTGGATTAGCAAAGCTTAACATGTGCTATGTGAGCACCACATGTATTTATTTCATTGCTTACATAGGTGTAATAGGTGTAATGGAGTAAAGATGGCATGATGTTTAAAAACATTTCACTGCTTACACCTACGTGTCTTTACTCCACTATTTATATGGGTGTGATGAAGCAAAGATGACGTGGTGCTCTATGATTGAGCACCACGTAAAAATAAATTTACTTGCTACTTGCTAGCATTGCTTTACAAATTAACAAAAACTTAACGACTTATTTTACTAGCTAACGTGTCTTGCAATTAAATTTTGAACTTTTCTTTGCTTTTATTATTATATTCACGCAAAAAAAAAAACAAAAATTTGAGAAACGGTACCAATCATTGATTCATGGTTATTCAAAAATTGGATTCATCAGAAGGAAACGAAAACAATTCTTTTTGGAGAGTAATTTTTCTTTTCACACTTCTTTGGTGAGCCTATTCACGCATGATGCATTTGGGACTTCTTTGTAATCTCTTACATTCTTAGCGTGGTGGGAAAAATCTTTATACAACAAGGAAACTCCATTACTTTTAAGTATTATTTTTTGTTATGATTTTTGACCTTTTAACTACACTAGGTGTTAACTCGTGTAGTTAATCGCTATAGACTTTTGCATGGGTATCATATTCAATACTATGCATGAAAGAAAAAGTCAAAACATGAATATGATTATAACAAATCATTAGATAATGTTATGACATAGTTTTTATGTAACAATAATAATATAAAATATCATACATTATGTATAAGATCAAAGTGTTGCTTTTTAGTTGGAGTAGTGATATCTGAAAAAAATAAAAAAAACTTTTCTAGAACAAAACAACAAAATCAAACGAATTTTAACACCAATTATATTAGTATATATACTGAATATAACAGCCACTGAAACTATACAAATTGTTGTAAAAGTTCCCAACAATCAACATCTAAAAACAATGACACAAGTACATACACAATGACTTAAAAGGGAGTACCAAACAATTTTTACCCTTTGAAGTCCAAAACCTACAAATTTCAATGATACCACATGAGAAGGCCGAAAGCAAGATAAAAAGCAAAGATGATATGAGCTGAGTTTGCCTATAAATAATGAACTATAATTATATGTATGTATATGATAATATACATGAAGTAGGGGATGAGAGTGATGAGAAGGAATACGGTGAGGGCAAAAGATTTTGCTATATAAAGAGTTATTTACGTATAATATGTAGAAAAGCTAGAAAAAAATATTTGTTTTGGGGAAAAGAGACTGCATTGATCTCCTTCGTATAAATGATAAATTCATCACATAAACCATATTCAGTTCATAATTTGTCTCCAAATAGAAAAAATGCCACACAATCTTTCCTAGAACTAAATCAGACTCAATTCGAATTACATCTACATGATATCATAAAACAACAGTTACAACATACACCCAGCCAGGTACAGGTATCAAAAACAGAGAATCTTACTGGGGCCCCAAAAGCAAAAAATGCAAAAGGGTCAAAAAAACCGCACCTCCTTAAGAAACTGAGAGGCCTGAGAATCTAACCAAGAGATTAAAAAGTTACATTGTCAAAGAAACGAATGCACAAAAAACAGCATACAACAAAACCATCCAAGCAAAGCAGCAAAACTGCCTATATTAAAAAAGAACAACACAGAAGTACACTCGCATAAAGAAACTGAGCAACAAATATAGTAAAGAGAAAGAGAGAAATTACCTATGTCTAGAGTGCAACAGGAAGAGAGAGAAAAACTAATGGAAGCATTTGAAGGGTCAAGGTTGAAGTTTGGGGAGGAAGATCATAGGTTACATTTTACCTTTTTTAACATATTGCAATCAAAGTAGGAACTATAGAGTCAGAAGAGTTTTAGAGAGAGAAAGGGTGAGATTTTTAGAGGGAGAAAGAAACGGTGTACTTAGAAATTAGAGATAGAGACTAAAATGGGTAGCACTGGGCTCATCTAAATATAAATTAAATATCTATCTCGGCAATCCTCTCTCCATGGATTGCTCTCAATTATATATATATTATAAAATTAATATAGTTGATTGAATAAAAAATAAATTTAATAATTATCTAACTAATTGTTCTTATGACGTGGTATTTTAAAAATATCAAAATATTTAAAATATCACGTAAAAAAAATATTAAATTTAAAAATAAACATAATTTTTATATATGTATATGGCATTACTTTTGAAGAATAAGATAAGGGTAAGGAATTCTAGAATAACAAATCTCTTAAAAGATAATTTTATAGTTTGACTTTCAATCCTAAATTCCCAAATTATTTGTTCTACTCCTCAGAATCACAGTTACTTCTGTTCATATAGGACAAGAAGTAATCATCAGATTGCTTATTCTTGTTTTTTTATACAACCAAACGCTAGATAAGTAGCCAAATATCACAACTTACTGAAATACGCTTATCAAATAAGTCCTCTATTAACCTGGTTGGACAAGAATTTTTTTTATTTTTTTTATTTTCATATTTAATTACAAAAACAAAAAAAATAATCACTTTCTCTTCCTTTTTTTTTTTTCGTTTTTCTTTACAAAACCAAAAACATTTTTTTTTTTTCGCATTTTCACTCTCCCAAGGAAAACAGCCAATGGTACTCTCTCTCTCTGGGCGAAGAAATGGCGCTTTGGCTGTGCCCTCCTCTCCGTCACCGGTTCGTTCCACCTCTCCGTTCCAATTGACCCATTCCACTCCGCAAACTCTCTCTTCACTGCCGTATATTGGACCCTAATGAGTCCCGTAAGGTACCCATTTCGCTGTTTTCCCCACCAAAATGCGTCTATGTTGTGTGTGTATATTATTATGCATATAATCGGTATTAATCTTTCTGGGTTTTCTTACCCCTTGTATAATTGACGAAATGTGTATACCATTATGATTATTGTTGACAATAAGCTAGGAATGTGATACATTCCGGCATCGGTTTTTTTTTTTTTTTCACGAAGTTTTAATTTTGTCAATTCATCAGGACATTATCGTTGTTGTAGAATAACAATGAATGGGAGTTTGTTAATTGGAATTAGGAATTGCCTATAAGCATGACAAAAGGTATTTAGTGTAAAATCTAGAAATTTTGGGAGTTAGCTACATGATGCTGAAAGAGCAAACGAGGTTTTACTATTGACCGAGGAGAAGATACTAGAGAAGATTTTATCTCTGGACAAGTGTGGTGTGCAAAGTTGAATGTGCAAGGAGGAAATTGAATCCTCAAAGTGATTGATGAATATTTGTGATTTAAGTTGCTGAGGTGTTTGTGTGTGTGTGTGTGTGTGTGTGTGTGAGAGAGAGAGAGAGAGAGAGAGAGAGAGAGAGAGAAGAAGAAGAAGAAGAAGAAGAGGAGGAGGAGGTAGCTGAAGCATTTGTACGAATACCTAAAGTAGGTTGCATGAGTACTTTAAGGAATTTATTCATTACCAGTGCATTTGATTTTAGTGTTTACACCCTTCTCATGCATTCTCAAGCTTTGTGATGGACCCTAAAAGTCTATGCTGCTAGTGATGGATGTGAAAGAGAAGCTTGAAAAGGACCATTGTAACCTCCCTGTGGGCAAAAATGGAAGAGATGACGAAGACATGATCCTGTGGTTTCTAAAGGATCAGAAATTTTCTGTTGAAGACACTATCTCAAAATTGGATAAAGTGATTGTATCCATGTCCTAAATATTCATGCTTCTAAAACATTATATATTTCACGTAATGATGACTTCAATGTTCTGGCAATTTGGGTTACAGATAAGTTCAAGCCTCTCATTAGGTACCCTCTGAAAGGTAGAATGCAAACTCAAGAACCTCGTTCCTTTAAGCAGCAGGGAGAGTTGGGGATGGGGGGGAGTTGGCCTTTTATTTTATTTTATTTTGGGCTTCTCAGATATATATATATATATATATAAACTTAGAACTTAACTGATAAGAAGTAGCACCGGCTGCACCAGCCTTTCCTTAAAAAAGATGAAGAGATCAGTGTCATGTTGTTCCCCTGTTTTTTAAAACAGTTATAGCTATTTTGAAGACTGAAAAATGTGTAATTTTTAGGGATCGATATTTCAATTTTCCTTCTAACTTATCAGAAATGGCATCAAGAATTTGGTGTGTCAGAAGACTCAGTGAGAACTGTAGCTGAAACTGGAAAAGCCTATGTGCATGACTTTCTTGATGTCAAAGACAGACCAGTGCTAATTGTGGAGGCATCCAAGCATTTTCCTGCAGTAAATCTAAAACTTTATGTGTCTGCTCTCCCTTATTCTTATACATATATATGTTATGCATATATTTGTTTGCCTTTTTCCTTTAGCCTAAGAAGCTACCGTATACTTCAAGCTTTGTTTTTTCAAACATCTTAAAAATACCAGGTCTGCTTTAAACTATTTCATCTTAGCATGGATCCTTCTGTACAGTAAGCAGAAGATTGAGTTTGAATACAGGTACTAAAGTGTGTTTGATGACTTGTTTGGCATGAATTTCTAGGGTGAAAAACTTTCTTCTGTTTAAAATAGAGTCGATACTCACCACATACGTACAAATATTAGTGTTCTCATGCAGATTATGGTAACCTTTGAAGTATTGATGAGGATAACCATAGATATCCAAGATTAAATGAGTTATTTTCATTTTGGAGTTCTATCTTTTTTCATTATGTTGAAGTCGAAGAAATACATATATGCAATATATATTGTTACCTGTTTGAGACTTTCATTCTCCCGATGCTTTCTCTGGTAAGGATTCTGATCATCACGGTAAAAAATTTGGCCACAGAAACAAAATCCTTCTGAGAGTGAGAAGCTGTGTGTCTTTTTAATTGAGAAGGCATTGAGTAACTCCCAGCTGGAAAAGAGGAAATACTTGGAATATTTGATCTCCAGGGCTTTGGTACTGAGAATGCAAATCTTAATTTCCTAACATTTTTGGTAATTTCAATGGACTGGCTCCTGATTATCTTTTAGATGGTGCCTTATCTTTGATTTATCTTTCTATTAAGTTCAGGCATAATCTCAAGGCAAGAAACTGATGAATTCTCATTGTTAACAAGAAAACTTAATGTCATGTGTTCTTCACAATATCAGCAAATCTTTTTGTTTTATTTTATCAGTTGTTGATATCATCATATCACTACTAGTGCTGCTACTGCCAGAAAAACGTTCATGTCACTAAATGCCGGTTCACTGACTACTTCAAAACCCATTGAAAATATTGCTTTTATCATGAGAATTCATTTTTTCAAGTTTTGAGTTTAGTCCCCAGTAACCATATGAATGCTGCTACTTTTGTCGCGAACATTAGTTACTATCAGCTAAAATTGTCCAAATCACAAAGAAAATGCAATTTTGTCCTATCCAACCAATAAAGAAGAAATGTTTGTTTTGACTGCTCTTAAAATCACATTCACTTATTCATTATTGTCTGCCAACCATGTTATAAAACATTATGCAGTGATCTTTTGTCCTGTTCTTGGCAGTTTGATGTATTTTACTATTACTATCCAAAGCGGTTGGGCCAAGTCCTCTTTGTGGAAGCTCCCTTTGTGTTTAAGCCAATTTGGCAGCTAGCCAAGCCCTTGTTAAAGTCATATGCTTCTGTGGTAAACATCATCCGTACTACTCATGAATTCTTTGTTGCTAAAGGACATTTTAGATTTTATATAATGTTCCTTTGCACAATTTGGTTGAAAGCTACTTCATGCTGTGTCACTTAGTATTTTCTTCACTAACTCATCTTCATTGTCTAAGAGTCATGCATATATAGGACAACAGTATGGTGTAGATCTTTTTGTTTCTCTCTGTAGTGCTTGGTCTCTTCTCTTCACCTCAATCCAGTCTCCCTATGATGTTTGTGTCTGCTTCAGGGTCTTTGTTGGCTAACTAAACTAAGCCCCTGTTGACTGAGAAATAGCTCTAAGTGAAGCTACTGCTTTTTAGTAAACGGGAAAAAAAAATGGTTTGGAGAACAAACATTAAACTGCATATTTATCTTTTTATGGGATCTGGAGTCTACAAACTATGGTGGAACTCAGCAGTAAGCCATGGCCTTATTTTGCGACTAATTGTCTTTAACTTTATCTGTGGTTTTTTTAATATACATATTATTTAGATCAAGTTTTAAGATTATATTCATCCATTAAATATTCGAAAGAGTTTGTGGTGAGGAAGCGTTGGAGAGGGAAAGGAACTTCAAAACTGTCATTATAGTAGACATACTGATGACCACAAAGTACCCACAGTTGTGTGCCGTTAGCAAATGGGCAACATTGTTGAAGGTGGTCAAGCTTATCATAGACAATATGTCTTCTAACTTTCTAATTATCCAAGACATGTTAGACTGTAGATTGTGATAACTCAAAACAGGCAAGCCAAACTGCAAGTAATCTACAGTTGTCTTGCCTCTGGACCTCTTTCTATGCTTTCTTTTCATTTTCACTCGTTTGTTTTTATTTGAAGGTGAGATTTTGCTTGGTGGAGAATGTCAGAGAGGAGTACTTTACTCGATCTACAATTCCAGCCATCTTCAGAGACTGAGGATGTTATCACTTGTTGTATATCTTTATCTAAAGGTATGAAAGATTACCGACGTACGATGCTCTTTACATTGTAATTTCACCTGTGGCTGTGGGTAATAAATATGATTGCACGTTCATAGTCTGATACTGTATCAATCTCAATATTCAGGAAATTTCTGGCCATGGCTAAAAGAAGAGAAAACACAAACTGATAGACAACTCTTCACTGTCTCATACTTTACTACGATTGAATTATTTTTGGTGATACTTTTCATGGATCAGTCCATTGTCTACCAAATGAGGCCAGCATTAGAATTATAATTTATTGTATGCATCGATATTTTTATCCTGATTCTATGCTTAATGTCAACAATTGATTGGATTCTGAATCTTTACAGTTCGAGCCAATTTCCCGGTTCCTGACATGCAGCAAGGGGTACTTCCAAATTTTTTGCCTTGGAGTTCCTGGTTGTCCCCTCTTGTTATCTTGGAAGGAGGGCTGGAAGTTTGGAGCTTTCACACAGGAATCAAATCTGTGACTGAGTCAGTCTCAATGATCACTCAATCCCCTTCTATGTAAACAATAAACCATTGTAGGAAGCAAGTGGAAGAGCATGCTTGCGTTATATACAGCGATGAACCTGTCGATGCATCCGTAATTGTGCCTGTAATGTGTTGGAATTGTGCACTGATTATGTGATATATTTCTGAATTCTGACTATAATATATATATATATATATATATATATTGTATACCTTAAAGAAATGTTACTCGGGATTAGTGCTTTATGAATTTATCAGTCTTGCAGAACTAACAGAGCAAAGGGGAAAGGTATGAAGTAACACAACAGATGTATATAGTGTTGTGTCCATAACCTTATGTCTGGTGTAACTTCACAGTTGTCTATTATGTCTTTGTACCAGTTGTACAGAATTGAATCTGGGACAGTGGAATGGATTATAGAAGGGCTATATCTCACTAATACCCGAACGCTGTTTTTGGATATTGGATCTATTGAGTGAGAAGGAAAAAGAAAAAAATGATATGAAATTATACTTTATGTTTGGTTGTGGAAAAAGTGGAGCGCAAAAGAACATAACAAAAAAATATGTGAGGATTTGGAATTCTTCATTTCAATCTCACTGTTCTTTTTTGTTTTTTTTTTGGATAAATTGGGACCCAAACATAACTCAATAATTTTTTTTTTTTATTTTAGAATGCTAGTTCTGAAAGTAATGGGATGTTTTCATTTTGAAAAGGTGAATTTAGCAATCCAAATTCATCTCAATTTTATTACCCTTCGAAGTTTTTTTTAAAGAAAAATAAATTTAATATAATGAACTAAATTTAGAGAATGAACTATATTTTAATGTAATGTACTAAAATAAATTTAATGTAATGAACTAAAATTAAGTATGACTCATTTTTATTTAAATTAATTATATAAAAAAATTTAAGTACTTTAAATTTTAATAATATAATTATAATCTATTCAATCCTGCCTGTGTTGTATATTATTTTAAAATATGCGGCGTTTTATTGTATCCGAACGATCCAAGATTAATAGAATTTGCTGAATTAACAAAAGCGTAAACCGCAAGTTGATGAGACTGCTTAAGCTACCGTAGAAGCTACAATCTACAATTTACACGTATTCCATCTTCTTCGTCTTCGTCTTCTTCGGAAAGAGAGATGGAGATAGCTATGCTTTTGTTCAATGTGGTCAACCTCCTCTGCTTCGTAGTTCTTTGTATTGCGATCGAGTCACCACAGTACACGGTCGTTCACAAGGAATCAGAATTCGAGGTCAGACTCTACAGAGACTCCGCTTGGATGTCCGCCCCAGCCAAGGAAATCTCCTTCGAAAAGGCCACCAAGGATGGCTTTCATAGGTAACCCTAAAACGCTCAACTTCCTCGCAATCGCTTTACTATTTTGGCACGGCTGTTTGGTTCCCCAAACATGGCGGATAAGCAGAATAAAATTGATGTTTCTGAATTGTGCGGAAATGGATTTTAGATAATCAGAAAGCAACTGAACCAAAGACTGTAGACTGGAGTCGTTTGAGGGTCAGTCCACTCGGGGCTCTTTCGTTTACTAACATTTTTCCGGGAACCAAGCAGAGGGCGAGTGCAAATATTTGTCGACTGATTAGGAGGGTCTTGTTTACGTAGTTAAATTGGGATTGACATTTGGAAATTGATTGGTTATTTTGTATGGTATCGTGTCTGCTAACAAGTGCCTCAACAAATTGATTTGAATGTCAAACAATTTGAAATTGCGCACTGAAGCACTTGATAACTGAGAAGGTTGGTGATATGATATGTACGTTGTTTTCTCAGGAACCAAAAAGAGAATGACGCATTAACAAAAGGCACAAATAGTTCAACGACAACCAAGAGGGAACTAGTGATGATTGTACTCCAGTTTGGATTGTGGTTCACCTGCAGGATTGTTCAAAATTTTCATTCACTTGTTATTATATCATGAAATTTACGATTATGAGGAAGTTTAGGTTACATCCCAAGACATTACATAAAATGAGTTTCCTTTCAGGATGTTATAAAAATATAGCCTTTGGAAACTGGAATTGAAGTTGCGGGAATTATGCAAGGCTCGAAGGGGGAATAAGTTATACAATTATCATAAGATCATTAAGTGAGGTAAGATGAAAATCGAGGCTTATGGTTTAGAAATGGTGTGAAGGCCTTTGGCTGATGAGGTCCACAGTTACTGAGAAGGTGGTAAGGTACAGCCTGTGAAATAGGAGGTTGATTTTTGGTTTTCATGTAAACCTCTAGGGGTTAGATGTTGTGTGACTAACACATCCAACTCATTTTGAAATGTAGCTTTAAGATAGACTGGCTACTCATGAGAAGGGACATTAAGAACTGATGAGACTGAAGATGAACGTGTCTGTGAAAGTTTAGGAGGGGGTTTTGATGAAGAAAAAAGACATCCAATTCACAGTCTGGTACATCAGAAGAAGACAAATGACAGGTCTGACTAGTAGTGAATTAGCGTGATTTGGGAAGATATGAGAGGAGCAAAAATGGAAGTGGGTAAATAGAGCAGAACAGTTAGTGAACATTTTAGTCCATTCTTCATTCCAAATCTGGGATAGTAGAGACTGAACGCATTTACTCATTAGACGATGTGAAAGTCAATATATATTTGTAATGAATGATGGATGGATCTGGTTGTACACTTACGTCACGGAACTTAGCCGTTGTTGTAACAGTGAGTTAATTTTTTATTTCTTCTTTCTTTCCTTTCTTGAGCCGGTGGGGTGGGATTGCTGTTTTCTAATTGATAGAGTGCATAGATGAAATTCCAATAGATTGATAGATGTCCATTCTTCGCATGATTACTGAGAGATTGTAGGAGAAAGAGAGGGGTGGTAAATTGTTATCTTGCCACCAAATCTCCATCCCTTTGAAGCATTCAGTGCTTTCAATTTTATTCCCTATGGATTCTCTTTTATTCTCTCTAGTTGACTTCATTATAACATTTGCTTGTCTTCCAGGTTGTTCCAGTATATCCAAGGTGCAAATTTGAACTCCTCTCGAATCCGAATGACAGCACCTGTCTTAACAAGCATTGTCCCTGGAGCTGGCCCCCTATACTCGTCAGCCTACTTCGTTAAATTGTACTTGCCAGTCACATTCCAAGCCACTCCACCACTTCCTCTCCCTGAACTGAACCTTAAACCTGATTCATGGACCAGTCGCTGCGTTGCAGTCAGAAAGTTCTCAGGATTTGCAAAGGATGGCAACATTGTGGATGAGGCAGAGAAGCTGTCTATCAGCCTGAGCATGTCTCCATGGGCAGACTCAACTTCTTCCAAAAGTGAATATGCTTATTCAATTGCACAGTACAACTCTCCCTTCCGGCCAATTGGGCGTGTAAACGAAGTCTGGGTGGAATTGAATGAGTCTGCATTAGATGGCTGCAAATCCAATGGAGTTGGTGCATTCTGAGCTTCTGCTGATATAATGGGCACAACTTTGTAAAATTTCTCCTTGTCGGCATTTGAAGGACCTATATAATGTTACAGTATATTTTCTTTTTCATTTTTTTTTTTTTTTTTTTTTTTGCACCTGTATGTAAATACTTTGTGTCCTCAAGTTTGAACAATCCCTTGCACAACTTCATAATGTTCCATCCTTTTCCCATTGGATAACCACTTCTATTTAGTTTCTATGAGGATGATGTGACTTTGAACTGGATCTGAATGGTGTCTAGTTGTGCTGAGAAAAAAGAAAAAGAAAGGCGTAACAATATTAACACTCAAAAATCTAATGCAAAGCCAGGAAAGCTGGAGAGAATTGCTACAGTGTTTGGATCCTGAATTTGTTGAGGGAAAAGGGAAAAAAATGATATGAAATTACATTGTATATTTGGTTGTAAGAGAAAGTAGAATGTAAAAGAACATTAAAAAATATAAGAATTTAGAATCTTTCATTTTCTTTCTCTTTTTTCTTTTTTTTTGTTATTTTTTCTTGACAAATTAGAGATCCAAACATAGCATTATAACAGTTTCAAGGCAAGGAAAATAGGAAAAAAAGAAGTGAATTTACAAGTAGGGTGAGACCTACAGTTCAAGGTTATGCTGATTAAGGGATCTTGATGGCAAAAGGATTTAAGGAGGGGTTTTTTTTTTGCTGACAAAACATCTTCTTGGCCTTCTTGGGATGTCTATGCATTGTGAGATCTTTTTCCTTTGGTCTTCCCTAACTTGTCTCATTGAACAACTGCAGCAAAAAGAATGTGAATCCATTAAATTAACAAAGATTGATTCAGGAGAAGACGTGACTATAGATGGAATCCATGGGCAAAAGAGGGCTCACTTCACTTCAGTAGTAGCTGAGTTGGAGACCTAGCCAAATATGGGCGGATCTACACTAGGGCCGAGGGGGACCTGGCCCCTGAGTTTTCAAAATGCCTCTTAGACCGTATGTATTTTGGTGTATTTATAACATAAAACAGTATATTGGCTTCCTCTAAAAATTTAAAATTTTTACCTTAACCCTCCAAATTTGAACTTGACCACCCCTCAACAAAATTTCTGAGTCTGCCCTGTAGCCAAATGATAGACCAGTTTAGCTTTGATCCCATGTATCCTCGCTGTTTCATTTTGCAAGCTACTGAGTCCATTGGGGGAGTAGTCTCTGCACATTTTCAAAACTGAGGAGAAAAGAGAAGCATGTTTCCCCCTCCCAAAAAAAAAAAAAATCTCAAAAGGTGTATTTGTATGGCAAGAAAAAGAAAAGGTA
Source organism: Euryodendron excelsum (assembly GCA_033060915.1). NCBI lineage: Eukaryota > Viridiplantae > Streptophyta > Magnoliopsida > Ericales > Pentaphylacaceae > Euryodendron > Euryodendron excelsum. Next base: position 36,998,486 of record CM065384.1, on the reverse strand, counting down.
TTGTTGAAAAAGAAAGGTATGAGTCATGAAAATCAATGAAGCCATTACATCATAGGCGGATTTGAAATACACCTGTTTGGGGGTGAAATTTGAGATCCACAGACTGTGGGCTGGTTAATCCTTGGCCGATTTTCCCAAATTTCAAACCCATATGACAATTGACAATCGAAGGATTCCAACCAACCCAGCTGTGTTGTTATAATCTAGATGATAACTTGAAAAAAGTCACCCCACCCTTGAGATAAAGTTCAAGCACTGTACGAGGTAATCAATAGTTGGTTACATACTAACTATGATATCTCATATTCAATCTACTTACAACCAATTATTATCTATCTAATGCACAAAATTTACATGATTTTGCATGAGCTCAAGAAACTAACTGATTAAAATTTTAAACACCCTATTAGAAAAAAAAACTACTGTAGGTGAGATTTTTAGGAAGACTCGGTTGAACCCTCAAAACCGAATCGACCAGTACAAACAATCTGCACGAGAGGAAGACGATAAGAATATATCAACCCTCTTTAGGCCGAGGGCACTTCGATGATTAAGTTAGTAAGCTGAATCACAATGAATTGAATAGAACATTAGAGAGTTAAGACTCAAGTGAACGTACCTTACACCTTAATGGTATGGGGTATTTATAGTGCTCGGAATGCCATAATCCCATAGGGAATTGTATTTGGTCTCCTCCTAGGAGTTAATCTCTTTTAGATAATTGTCCAGAATCTTAGTCTTTTTAGGAACGGACCTGCATATGCTCAACCAACTTGGTCTTTGCTGAATCTGGACTAGATTTATCACAATTGGGGCCTTCATCTGGATAATAGTGAATTTGGGTCTCTCCTGGCCCAAGTCGGCAGTATGTTCCTAGACGGGCCTGGTATAATTATACTGGGCCTCATTATTTTGACCCACAATTACCCCCCAACCCTAATGCCCTTTGGAAGGCGGCTAGGGCTGGTGCTTACACAGTTATAGATACATGGTATACGGCGCACGCTTGGTACAGCTATCAATTGCTATTTAATGAGATGCGACTGTTGGGAAAACCTGATGTCTTTTTGTCGTCGATTCACTTTTTTTCTATAGGTGAGGGGTTTTCCTTTCTAGACGACACGCCAAATTGGTGGAACTTTGGGGTACTCTGACCTTGTTTATCCTCCGAAAAAACTCTGTAAGTCCCTCTTATCCGCTCTTCTTTCTTTGCTTCCCAAGTTGAAAACCCTAGGATCTTTAGGTTATCTTCCATGGCAAACAGGCTTAGGAACATGCTTGATAATCCTGTGGCCGTTAAGGCCTTTAACATAGATATGACTTCCCAAAATGGGTAGATATTAGGTTAATCGGGCCCAAGAACGATGGCTGGTTTGAAAACGAACAGGGGACTCCCTTCCCCCTAATTGCCATTGTTGAAGGTGGACTTATATTCCCGATTCACCATTTCTTTACCTCAATCTTAAACCATTATGGGATCGCCCCCATCCAACTCCAGTCTAACGGGTGTAGGATAGTTAAGGGAATAGCCGAATTGAATAGGTGTATAAACAAGAACCTGGATCTCTACGAGTTCGATTATTGCTACTCGGGTGTAAAGTTAAGTGGGGTTAGGTCGGATTGAAATAGGTACCATTTTCGGGTTAGGAGTGCGGCAAGGGAATTGGTCCAATTCCTCCCCAGTTCAAGGAAGGGGATTGACGACATCATTGTGAAAGTAAGCGGGTCATGGGAGTTCGAGAACATCCCAAAGGAGGTTCTCCTAGTGATGAGATGCCCCAGGGTTCCGAAGAAAATAAGTAGATCCCCACCTTCTCTAACAGGTTTTTCTTCGATCTCTACTTGCACCTGTCTCTACTAATCTTCACACTGTGTTTCTGTTTTTGCAGCTGACTTCGAAGTTAAAGACAAAGAGCTTGAATAAGCTGGTGTCGACATCGTTGCTCTCGACCAAGTCTGGGCATATAAGAGCGAAGGCGAGTTAAGTGGAATTGGCCGGGTTGCTCATATACTGCTGGGCTACCCAATTCGGTACCAGTCCTTCTCGACCACTTACGGGGTACCGGACGACGTGATTGTCGTCCCGAAGGTGGAAGGCTGCCTGCACCAGCTTGGAGATTTCCTGTTAGTCCCACTGCTACCGCTTCCCGCTGAAAGTGGTATGGAGTGTCCACAGCCCCGCAACCTGGCGGCCTTCCTTAAAAAAAATGTTACCAAGAAAAGGAAGAGGGATGGAGCGAATCCATCCACTGATGCTAGTGCTATTGCCGTTGCTGCTTCTACATTTACGCCGTCTCTAGTTGTCGCAGCCCGGCGGTGCCCCCAATGATAGATCTGGTGGAGCCTATGGTGCCTCAAGAAGTGAAGAAAAAAAGAAGGCTGGTGAAGGTTGTTGAGGCTGATCGTGCTTCAAAGAAGTTGGCATGCCCTGAGCAAGAAGACAAGGGCAAGGGAGAGGAGAAGGAGGCCGATGAGTTCGTGGTGCGGCCAAAAGTTGGTGGTCGCCCCGTGACTTCTCAGGATTCCATTCTTTTTAATGTCGATGTTGTTATTAGGGCTTTCCAAGCCATTGTGCTACCTAGAGATATTAAGGAGCTGAGCAACACAACTACCGAAGATATTTTTATGGGGGTAGCTTATCCCTCGATGGTGGTATGGCATCTTTCTTTTCTATTTTCTAGTTGATTTTTTGCTCAACTTTTGACTGATGTAGTGAATTGCCTTGTTTTGATCAGGGTGCCATTCAGGGCTTAGAAGCCATACAACATTACTGCAACTTGCATGATCGACACAAGAGCTTGTTAAAGAAGCATGGCGAGCTAAAGGATTATTTCCATGTCCAAGATCAGGATGCTCATGCTTTGAGGGCGGCGCTGCAGAATAGCAAAGTCGTCCTTGTTGAAACCTAGGCTTGCTTTAAGCCGAAGGAAAAAAACTTCTGAGTGATGAAGGTAAAGGCTGAAGCTTTGAAGATTCGGCTCGCCGAAGCTGAGAAGTCAGAATCTGAAGCGAATGCAGGCTTGGCTAAAGCCATAATGGATTTGGAGAAGTTGAAGGCAGAATCACAGACCCAATACACAAACGGCTACGAGGATACTAGAGATATTTATGAAGCTCAAGACAAAAAAATCTGCGAGCAACTCTTCCGGGAAGGCTAGAAAGTGGCCTTGAGGAAACAAGCTCTGGATAAGTCTTCTTCTTTCTAGACGGAGATACCGATCCAGGCTGAAGTCGATCTGGGGTCTGACACAGAGGCAGATGAAGGCAAAGAAAAAGAAGAGGCTCTCCTTGGGGTCAAGTCAGGTGAAACTAACCTTCATGCAGACTTGCTTCCTGTCATGGAGAACCCTTTTGCCGAAGTGAATCTTACCGAGACGAACCAGTCTGCCGAGTTGAACATCGTCGCCGAACAACCCTCTATCTTCTACCGGAACTAATGCTGAATTGCTTTTCATTGAAGCTACTCTTATTGCTAATCTGCCTTTGTAGTTTCTTACTTTTTTATTTTCTACTTCCTTTGTAATTATGCCTATGGGTAGAACATTTTGTATTATGTTTCTTTAATAGAATGAGATTTTTTACTATCCTAACTCTTTTTTCTAGTATCTTTTTAAGTTCAGGTCTTTCCTATCATGTTTTTACTTTAGATCTAAAACTGGTTTTAGGCCAAGACATTTCAACCGAACTGTTTTACCCGAACAACGCTTAATTTTCTACCAAGTTGAATGAGTTTTGGCCACCTTTTTTCCGACTTGCCATACTTAGGTAGGACCAAGGTTTTCTTGGTTTTTATTTGCTCAACAAACTTTGGTTTGTGTGACCTTCGTTGGTCGACTTGGCCAGTTTGGATAAGACCAAGTTTTTACAGTTGGTTTTTATGGCCTTCATTAGCCAGCCAGCCAACCGAACTTGGACAAGACCAAGTTTTTACATTTGGTTTTTATGGCCTTCATTGGCCGACTTGCCCAACTTGGACAGAATCAAGTTTTTACACTTGGTTTTTATGGCTTTCATTGGCCGCCCTGCCTAACTTGGACAGGACCAAGTTTTTCACTTGCTTTTTATGGCCTTCATTGGTTGCCCTGCCCAATTTGGACAGCACTAAGTTTTTACACTTGGTTTTTATGACCTTCATTGGTCGACCTGCCCAACTTAGACAGAACCAAGTTTTTATATTTAGTTTTTGTTTTCCTTTGGTGCTTGCTTGCTGGAATGGCATCAGATATATAGATTTCCAGAATAACACCCAGTTTTATTGATAATATGCAGCTTTTGATGGAATAAAAACAAAGTATTGTTGTAGGTGATTGTATCTTTTGGGAATAAGAAGACTCCTACTGGTAGAACTTCCTAAGATTGTTAGCATTCCAAGGTCGGGGTAGTTGTTGCCTTTCTTTGACAGTTTCCAGTCTGTATGCCTTCTCACCGATCTGGGACGCAACTCTATAAGGACCTACCCAGTTTGGGCCGAGCTTCCCCTCTTGTGGATTCTTAATTGCCCCCAATACTTTCCTTAGCACTAATTCAATGGGAGCAAAAGCTCTTGGCTGGACTCGTTTGTTGTAGGCTCAGTTCAGTTGCTGATGATATACAGTAAGTTTGAGTAGGAAAACCTCCCTTTTTTCTTTAATAAGGTCAAGGTCCTTTACCAAAGTCTGGTCTTTGAGGCCTGTGTCGAATGCTGCCGATCTAATGATAGGGAGTCCAACTTCAAAGGTTATTACTGCATTCACCCCATATGCTATTAAAAAAGGGGTTTCTCCAGTAGATAACCTTAGAGTGGTTCTGTAAGACCATAAGACACTCGGTAGCTCTTCTACCCATCTGCTCTTAGCTTTTTCCAGCCTCTTTTTAATTTCATTTAACATTGTCTTGTTTGGTATTTTAGCTTACCCATTGCACTACGAATAGGCTATTGTTAAATAGTAATTTCTGATCCCAAACCCATTACAGAATTCTCTGAACATGTTGCCGTCAAACTGGGTGTTGTTGTCTGAAACCAATACACGGGGTATACTGAATCTTGTAATGATGTTTCTCCATGCAAACCTCTTAGCATCAACTTCCCTGATAATAGATAAGGGCTCTGCTTCCACCCACTTTGTGAAGTAATCAGTTGCCACTATGAGAAATCTTTTATTCCCTCGAGCTCAGGGTAGCTATCCGACTATGTCCAACTCTATTGTGGAAAGGGCCAAGGGCTGGTAATGGTTGTGAGGTCCTCATCAGGTTGGTGAATTATCGGCGAGAACTTTTGGTATTTTACACATTTCAGAACATACTGGGCGGCATCCTTCTGCATATAGGGCCACCAATAGTCTTGAAAAATAGCTCGGTGCGTGAGAAATCTTCGCCCTGCACCTTGTCAGGCCACCAACATGACTCCCGCAGATACCTTCATAAATTTCAAACCAGATGCCCTGCACCTTGTCGGGGTGGACACAATACAGATAGGGACCAGTGAATGATCTTCTATATAATTCTTTGTCAGGTGATAACCAGTGCTTTAATGACTTGTTCTTGGTTCTTCTGGCCCCGTTCTTGTCTTCTAGCAGCTCATCCTTGTCGAGATAGGAGATGATCAGGTCCATTCAGGATGACCCTAATTGCTCAATAGCCAGGGCTTGCACTTCTTCTTGAAATATGCTTAGGTTAAGCAGTGTCTCCATGTGAAATGTTTACTTTGATCCCGACTTTAGGGCCGCTGCCAGGGTTGCCAAAGCATCAGGATAAGTGTTATTGTCGCGACTGATCTGATGGAGCTTATATTTACTGAATTTACCTAATGACTTTTTTGCTTTTACCAGGTATTGTGTCATCCTGTCATTTTTTGGCACATATTCACCCATGATCTGGTTAACCACCAACTGGGAATCTGAATAGATGACTATCTTAGCAATCTTGAGCTCTATAGCTCGACGTAGACCGACGAGCAGAACCTCATATTTTGACTCATTATTCGATGCAGTAAACTCCAACTTTATAACCTACTCCAGTGCCATACCATTTGGCGTGATTAGGACTATGTCTGATCTTGGCTCCTGTCGTTGGATGCTCTGTCGACAAAGAGCTTCCAATGATCAGTAATCTCCCATAATTTCAAAGGGGGTTCGCAATTTGGTTGTTCGGCATCAGGGATCTGAATGACTTCCCGGGGCAGTTCAATAGAAAATTCAGTAATAAAATCAGCAAGTACTTGACCTTTTACTACTAACCTGAGTAGGAATTTGATGTTAAACTCTCCCAGCTTCACCGCCTATTTTGCTAGTCTTCCCAAAAAATCTGCTCTTCTAAAGAGTGGCTTAAGTTGATGATCTATAAGGATGTTGATGGTATGCGCCCTGAAGTAATGCACCAACTTACATGATGCCATCACCAACGCTAAGGCCAGCTTCTCCAGTGGAAGATACCTACTCTCTACTCCCAAAAGAGTTTTGCTAATGTATTAGACTAGCTTCTGCTGCCTGTCTTGCTGACAAAGTAGGACGACGCTTACCGCGTGGTCTAATACTGCTAGATAGAGATAGAGTTCTTCATGTTTTAGTGGTGTAGAAAGTAATGGTGGCTGGGCCAGATATTTTTTTAAGTCGGCAAGGGCCTAGTCACAATTAGAATCCCAGTTGTGTTGACTTAAAGTTGACCCTTGTTGACTTAAGGTTAATTCTCATGATGATTTTGATGATAACTAAACCTTATGTTATTTTACTAATAAATCTACTTAGTGTGCAGATTAACAAAGTTCATAATTTAAACTCAAAGCTCAATCTTAAGTCTAATGCATGTCAAAGAGAATACACAACAAATTTAAGATCAAGCAATGAATTCTAAGAGCTATGCAATGAACCAAACAGAGGATTGTCACATATCTCTACTTCAAGCAAATGTCTTACATTTGAAGAGATTGAAGGTGTTCAAATGAAGCTTTCATCAAGTATGCATAGTTTCAATAAAGATTGATTTGTATTAGATTGAAGACTTCATCAGAATATGCAAAAATCAGTTGAGGATGTGCAATGCTCAGTTGAAGATGAATTATTTGTTGAAGAGTCTGAAAATGCTCAATAGATGATTTCATCTAGTATGCAAAGACCAATTCAAGACAATGCGATTGAAGTTGCTGAGAAGATGGCTCACAATAATTGTCTGATCTCTACTTGGAATCCAAGTGAAGAATTGTTCTACAATATAAAGGATCAATGAAGACTAGATATATAAAGAGATTTCATCAAGTTTTCAATGGTCTCAGTAAAGTGATTTTAATGAAAAATGAAGAATTGCTAGCAAAGAGAGGAAATCAGAAATCAAGCATTGTGAAGCTCTACATAATTAATAAAGCTTGGCATTGAAAAAGATGTTCTACAATGAAAGAAGAAAGCTTTGCAAATGAAGAAGAAATGATGAACATTGATCAAATGAAGCTTTGACAGTTTGAGATTCAAGAAGAATATCAATATCCAATGATTGATTCAATCCGAATTGAATAGAAGTTAACTCTGATGAGTTAAGAAGATTTGATTGATCATCATACCCCAAAGACATGCTCCTTGAAGATCTTATACATATGCTAAGATGATCTGAATCATTGGAAGATAGAATATAGATATCTGGGCAATGAGCGGACTCATTGAAATGAGGAGTCGCCTCATGGTTACAGAAGCAAAAAGGCCTGAAGACAAATTAGACAATGAGGGGACTCATGGAAATGAGGAGTCACCTCTTGAACACAGAAGCAAAAAGCTTGGAAACCATATAAACAAAGAGTAGACTTTTTGAAAATGAAGAGTCGTCTCATTGAGACAGACGCCAAGGCTTGAAGATGACATGATCGATGAGCGGACACATGAAGACGAAGAGTCGCCTCTTGGAAGCAGAAGTAAAAGGCTTGAAGATAATATAATCGATGAGCGGACACCTGAAGATGAAGTGTCGCTTCATGACAGCAGAAGCTAAAGATGTGAAGACAGAATGAATAATGAGTCACCTCATCGATAAGAAGAGCGGACTCATGAAGTCATTGATCAACATCTGGTAAATACAGAAGCAGAAAGTGTCGACTCCTTAGATATAACGGCTATTTTTCTTAATGTTATAACGGACTGGACGTGCATTAATGATACCCAACAACCTCTAACGGATGAAATCAATACAAGGGTATATATATATAACCTTCTAGTTGCATTTATACAAGTGATTGAAGACAAAAACAATATCAACTGATTGAATCACTGGTATACGCTGAATATTCTTCCTGTCTTCATCTATGAGCTTTGAATGTAAAATTTACTCTGGCTAGAGAGTTTGTTTGTTACTTGTATAGTTTTATACACTTGTAATTGAGAGTTTGAGAGTTCTCTTGTGAAAGCAAAACTCTTGTATGTTTGAGTGGAGCTTTGACAAAACCACTTGGAGATTGAAGAGCTCGGTGAGGAGTTCTTTGTATAATGAGCTGAGCACTTTGTCAATCAGTGGCACATCTTGTAATAGGTGATTACATAGTGGAAGAAGACTTCAAGGAGGTCTTGGGGTAAGGACGTAGATCACGGTTTGTGGTTGAACCTCGGTAAATTTGTGTCTCTCTTCTACTGCTTTGTTTTCTTTATTTCTACTGATTACATTGTATTGCATATAGAGTGATCACTGTTACATTGCTTAGATTAATTTTAATTAATCTTAACAATTGTTAATCTCCGAAAAATCCAATTCACCCCCCCTCTTGGGTTGCCTTTTGAGCCAACAAGTTAAACTGCTCTCATTTTTGTAAAAGTTGAAGAATGGTCGGCACTTATCTAAAGATCAGTTGATGAACCAGTTGAGGGCCGCTGCCATTCTAGTCAACTTCTAAACTTCATTGATGTTCCTCGGGCCCTAGATATTTTAGATTGCACTTATTTGCTACGGATCTGCTTCAATCTCTTAGTGTGTAACCAAAAAAAAACTTTCTAGATCTTACTCTGAATGCACATTTAGAAGCGTTCAGCCTTATCTTATAACTTTTGAGGATGTTGAACACTTCCTTTAGAACGGCCAAGTGTGATATTCTAACCTTGCTTTTGACCACCATGTCATCAATGTACACTTAAATAATGTTGCTGATGTGTTGCTTAAACATTTTGGTAACCAATCTTTGGTAGATGGTGCCTGCATTCTTTAGACCAAAGGGCATTCCTTTGTAACAGAAGATGCCTCCTAGGATGATGAAGGTATTTTTTTCTTAGTCCTCTTCGTGGAGCGGGATCTGGTGGTACCAACAATAGACATCTAGGAAACTCATCCTCTCAAATCAAGCAGTTGCATCCATGAGCTGGTTGATCTTTGGAAGAGGGAAATAGTCCTTGGGGTTTGCTTTATCTAGGTCGATGAAATCAACACAAACCCTCCACTTGTCGTTCTTCTTCTTTACCACCACTGTGTTAAAGAGACAGTGTGGGTAGTGGACTTCCCTTATTGCCCCCGCTTCAAAGAGCTTGTCTACTTCTTCAATTACAGCATCCACATATTGAGTAGCTGCCCTTCTCCCATTCTAGACCATAGGTCGGCATTGCGGGTTCACGTTAAGTCTGTGGCAAGCTACTTCTAGATTAATTCCTGGCATGTCATACGTTGTCCAGACAAATATTTTCATGTACCATGTCAATAGATTGATTAATGATTTCTCTTTAAATTTGGGCAGCGAGGTGCTAAGGACAAAGTACTTTTCTTCGTCATGCCGATCTATATAAACCTTCTTCAGGTCCTCAACAGCCTTATTTTTTGGTGTCAGCCCGACATCATCAATCGTAGGAGTGTCCTCGTGGAGTTCCATCATCTGAACATTTCCCATCTTTTCCTTCGTGGAGCAGGTTATTGAGAAGCACTGCTTAGCTACTACTTGGTCCCTTTTTATCTCTCTTACTCCTCTTGGAGTCGGGAAACAGATCAACTGATGATAAGATGAAAGAATGGCCTTCATAAGATGCAACCACGTCTGACCCATGATTGCGTTGTAGGGGGAGGGTACATTAACCACCAAGAACTCTGTCTAAATAGTGATTTCTCCTGCAGTGACCGGGATAGTTACCTTTCCCATCGGCTAGACCGGGTCCGAGCTGAATCCAATCAGGGGGTTCAGAGATGGTTGGAGATCAAAATCCTTTAGCCCCAGCTTTTTGAAAACGTTATAGTACACGACTTCAGAGGAGCTTCCTTGATCAATCAGTAGCTTCTTCACGTCATAATCCCCTAGTCGTAGCGTTACCACTAATGTATCATTGTGCGGCAGTTGTACTCCTACTAAGTCATTATCGGTGAAGGTTATGGCCTTCGTATTGCTGCTGACCTTTGCCTTTTTGTTTAGGGTTTGCACCTGCATTACCTCTTTGAGATGTGCTACTTTTTAGATCTCCGCTCGATATTTGTGTAGGTCTATTGTTACCAACTCTGCTAATCTATGGAGGACATTGATTACCCGGGCAGGTTCTGCTTTGACTTCTTTATGTGGAGTGGCCTCTTGCTTTGCCTACTCTGCCTCCCGCTTTGTCTTTTTCCAGACAATGTACTGGTCGAGATGTCTTGCCTTTGCCAATTCCTCTAAGTGGTTCTTAAGATTTCGGCAGTTCTCCGTCTGATGCCCTTTTTCCCTATGATAAGAACAGAACTTCCTTTGGTCTCGTGCGGTAGGGTCCTCTTCCAACTTTGGGGGCCATTTGAAAAAAGGTTTGTCTCGTATTTGGGGCAAAATCTTATATATTGGGTCCTTGAAGACTGTGTTGACCCCTTCTGTCGTTTCCCTGCCCTGACTGTTATTATTCTCTTCGCGCCTGGGTTTCTTACTTTCACGCCCATTTTTCTTTTCATTTTTCTCGCCGAACTTTTCTTGTATCGGTTGTGCTACATCTTCCTTCACCCATGCATACTGTTCAATCCTTAGCATTAGATTCTGTATCTAGGTGACTGATTTCTTCATAAGGGATTGCTGCAACCGGTGTTCTCTGGGAAGGCCAATCTTGAACTGTGCAACAGCCAGCTGCTCATTACAGTCCTTTATTTCATTATATGCCTCCTAGTATCTCCTCGCATATGCACATAATCTCTCATCATTTTTCTTTTGTTAAGTCAACAAGTAGTCCACCTCCTTGGGCTGCTTGCTGTTTTCCATGAACCGGTTTGTAAATAGCTTGGCAAGTTGTCTCTAACTTGAAACTAATCTAGATTGTAGCTTATTGAACCATCGTAGAGCTACCTCTCTCAAGCTTGAAGGAAAAACTCAGCACATGAGTGAATTGTCATAGTTTTATAGTGTTATCATCTGCTTATAATGCCAAACATGGGTAATGCGATCTGACTTCTCATCATAAGGAGTAAACTTTGGTGGGGTGAACTTCCTGGGAGGTTGGCGTGTATCGGTCTCTTTTGTGAAAGGGGTGGAAGCAATCTGGTCCAGGACTCTTTTGGCTATGTCCTGAGTTGTTCGTCCCTTATGGTGCTTGTCCCGATTTTCTAGCCGGTCGTTTAACCACTTTCCCCAATCTTATTGCGTCGGCTCGACCCTTGCCAGGTTTCTTGCTGGTGCCCGATTCCTCCGAGGTTGCCAATTTTTTTGTCAGTGCATGCAGTGCCTTGTACTGGCTGTATAACTCCATGTTGCGCGTGCGGCTTGGGGGCTCATGTTTCTTGAATTCGACCTCCTTCTCTATCGCCGATCTGGAGATCTCTCAGGTATTCTACCATCTCGTCTAGTAATCGCTTCCCTCATCGCTTCAATTGTTGACCTGAGGTGAGCAATCTCTTCGTCCCATTGTCGAAGCTCCCGCTCAGTTGTTCGGAGCGATGAATTGCTAGGTACACGGGCATTGGATGGTGATGGATTCAAGTTCCTGTGATGATTCCTTCGGCGGTTTGGATTTTGGGCATAATGCGGGACTTATTCTAGAACCTCCTGTCCTTCCGGTCGGTTGGCTCCAAGGAATCGTATCTCCAATCTAATAAAACGTCCTCTCAGAGTTCGCACCAGGTCATCATCATGCCGACTTGACTAGTGTGTGCCCTTCTGACTGCAGACGTCATGACTGTCAATAAGTTCCCTATTTGTGGGATCAACTCCTCTTCCGAGATAGCTGGTACTCATCATTGTGTAGACCTTCCCACAGATGGCGCCAATTGTAGGTGGGATTTTTTGGAAGGCCAGGTTGAACGCTCAAAACTGAATCGACTAACACGAATAATCTGCACGATAAGAAGACAATAAGAATGTCTCGACCTTCTTTGGGCTGAAGGCACTTCGATGATTAAGTTAGGAAGGTTAATCACAATAAATTGAATAGAACATTAGAGAGTTAGGACTCAAGTGAACGTACCTTACACCTTAATGGTATGGGGAATTTATAGTGCTCGAAATGCCATAATTCTATAGAAAATTGTATTCTGTCTCCTCCTAGTAATTAATCTCTTTTAGATAATTATCCAGAATCCTAGTCCTTTTAGGAACGGACCTACATACACTCAACTGACTTGGTCTTTGCTAGATCTGGGATAGATTTATCACCTTCATTTGGGTACTGGTGAATTTGGGCCTTTCCTAGCCTGGATCGGCAGTATATTCCTAGACAGGCCTGGTATAATTATATTGGGCCTCATTATTTTGACCACAACTACTATTTGGCAAAGTTCTTTTTTTATTATCATAAATAACAAAGGTTAGTCAACTTATGTTGGTTTGGATAACGACATTACACGTAGTATCACAAACTAACTCCATTTGTCTTGCCAAGAGGGTGTCAAAAGTAGAAAATAGTTTAATTGTTAGATAATACTGAGTGTTCAATAGTAATCCTGCTTAAACGATGAAGCATGGTGTGTGAAAACATTAACAATTTGTATTTGTGGTTTGATGGATAGACTTAGGGGTGTACAAAGAAACCGAAAAACCTAATAACCAAATCAACCGGGCATTAATAGGTTGGTTTGGTTTGAGTATATCAAATGTTCGATTCGATTGTGGGTCAAAAAAATATTAAAACGATAAATTCGGTCGGTTATTGGATTTGCATTTTCTGAACCTAAATCGATAACTAACCCGACCGACTAAACCTGAGAACCGAACTGAGATCCGATATATTTTTGCAATAAAAATTTGTATCTATTGCATATATGTCTTTAAACCTTGTTATGTGTACTTCATTATTGCTAATATGTGTTTATATAATATTATTTAATTATTTTCTAAAAATTGAGGATACAAGGTTATTCTTTTTTTTTTATTTTATAATAAAGAAACTATGTTTTACGTAAAAAAAGTAGACCTGACCCGTTCAAATCAAGCTAGACTCGACCCAATCGAGACATAGAACTGAACCGAATCAATCAAGTTAGTCCAGCTCGGTTCCATGAGAGGATCGGTTTGATTCTAAATTTAAAATTTTAGAACTGACAAAGATTGGATCAGTTTTGAGTTTAGCATGGACTTGACCCATGCACACCCCTAGATAGAATTCTAAGTAAATACTTTATTAGATTTTGTCATGTGATATTATTTTTTAAAAGTCTCTTCACTATATTATAATATATTATATATTATCATTTGATATGAATTACTATAGAACACCCAGTATTACATATCTATTAGACTTTTTCCGTCAAAATTCTTAAGAAATTCACTCTTAACAAGACGAATGAGAGGCTTTATCTTTCTAAGGTCAATTTAATCTAGCACTTCTTCGCAAGTAATGTCAATATAGTACGTCATACTAGGCCTAGTATATCAATCAAAGTCCATATGATATTACAATTGCACTTTTTTGCTATATATTACACACATGAATATGAGATATAATGTGAAATTATCAATTTAGTTTTTGACTTTATCTTTCGTGGGGGTAGTTGTAAATTGTAATATCCTACAAGAAGTTACCATCGAATCAAATTAATTCCGGTGTATTTCTTATTTATGTTTTTATTAACCATATTAGCCTTACATTACATGCAAAACAATGATATATTGTTATTCATCATTAAGAGCAAACACTTGCTCTTTACGTTCTTATATAATTCTATTTAATCGTGTAAAACACGAAATGATATACTTACCGAATAAAGAAACACATAATCATAAAAGTTGTGAATGAAAAAAGAAAAAGTGATCATTCTTAATATAAAATTTTTATCACGAGTACCTCATCCTTCTACTAATAATTTGTGAGATTTTTCACACTAAAATCGATTTTCTTCCTTAATTTTCATGTGATCCACTACTTTTTATTTTTTATTTTTTTCTAAATTGAATTATTATCTATTCTTGAAACGACCAAAATTTTAAGTGCTACGAGCAAATTAAAAAGTGAAAATAAAAAGGGAAAAAAAAAAGAAAAAGAAAAAAAGTGGATATGCTAACATCATTAATCACGCGTGAGAAAGGTGTGGAAAATCGCAGCCCGCGAGACTCTGAACCTGAACTCCAACTTAACTATGGTTTAAGAAGGAGTTGGGCTCTGGGTTTGGGTCCGAACCAGCATTGGCTTCATTGGCCCCTTCTCTCTCTCTCCTCCCTCTCTCGCGCTCTCTCTCTCCGATCCCTTCTCATCACCGTCACCAACTGTATATACATATCTACACCGTCACCACCTCTCCCTCTCTCTATATTGCTTCTGTTTATAGATCGAACCTTCTTTTTTGTCACAGATCGGACTTAGTCTCTATCCCTCTCTCTCCTGGTAAGCACCTTCTCTATTTCTGTATATATAAAATTATTTACATATATGCGTGAGTGTGTATAATTTATGTCGTTTCTTTAAAGCATGAAAAATTAGATTTTAGGGTTTGCTACCCAAGGAGGGCACGACTCAAAAACCCAGGAAAATGAGTATTTAGGGTTCGGAACGCAACGCATGCTGTTATTGTTATTAAGATATATCATACTCGTACAGATACACTTCACATACCCCTGACACAGATATTAGATATACGAACGGTTGAACTACATTTTTCTTTTTTTTTTTGCGTTTTTCTTTTTTCAATTTAAATTATGTATGTGCAATCTGATATCTGTCAGGATATGATTTTTTTTGTAACTAAATAATTAGCTGCTTGAAACTGGAATCGTACGCTTTTTGAATCATTCTATTAAGTTAGCCTGAATGTATTAGTGGCATTTTACAGCATGTTCTGTTTTGAAGTTTCTTCTTCTTTTATTTTTCGTTGTGCAATTTTTTTTTTTTTTTTTTTTGCGCAATAGGTTGTAGTAGACCAGTGGTCCACAATTCCTTTTTGTTGGCTTACCAATGCTCCATATCACTTTCTTGGTAGCACCAAACCCTTCAACTATATACTCATGATTTTTGAGACATTTGGCAGTTCACTCCTTTGTTATCATTTTGGTCAAGGCTCCTGACTTAACGTCGATGGATATCTTGAAGTTATACAGCATGGATATTGATTTTTTTTCTTTAAGTTGCAATACAATAAGTGTGAAATATTTTTTTTATAAGTAAGAAAAGTTATGAAATATATTGGCAGACCATTAGAGTATTTTATAGTTTTATGAATAGCTAATTGTTACAATCGTGAGAATTAGGACACAAGTTTTAATAAATGAAGTACATAACTACAGATTATGTGAACTTTTTGCAAGTAAAGGCATGCATTGGTGAGCAATTGATCATATGTAAATTTCTCCTAGAAAAGTACTGTCTAGGGGATGGCTAATTAAGGGCATGTTTGATAATACAGTTAAGTACTTAAAATTGAATGCATTCAGTGGTTTTCAATCGGGCGTGTTTGATAGTGCATAATTACCTATCACTTAAATCTAAAAGTTGACTGCAAATGACTATTAATTTTAACTCCAAGAGACTTGATTTATCATTGAATACTAAAACTCTAAGTGGAAAGCAGTTTTTATTTTAAGCTTAATTGATAAATTAATCTTGAAAATTTCGTAGTTTACAATTATATTTCAGTACTATAAATTCCTGGTTAAAGATGGTAGTGGAAATTAATTTGTTTTTTTTTTTTTTTTTGTTTTTCTCTTCTTTTGGGTGGGGTCCGGGAGATTACAAAAGCACTAGAGAAGCATGGGAAACTTGTGTAAGTAGAGAGTTATAAAAAATAAATTAGATGGGTTGTTGTTTCGGCATAGGGAAACATTAGAGAGGTGATTAGTTCTCTTGGAGAGGAATGTGTTAGTGTTGAGGTAGAGTTTGAATTCACATCGGTGTTTATAGCATTACTCTTTTTTGATCCCATCGAATGAAGTTGAGCCACGATTATTAGGGTAAGGGTGTGATCAAATAATGTCCATAAACCTTGAGTTGGGTTTTAGGTGGGGTTGGTTTTATGTTGCCATGACTTTCCTTGCTTAATGCACCTGTGTGTGTTCCTCTTCTGGTCTCTCATTTTGGGGATATGATTTAGGGGAAAGATGGAGTGAGGGAATAGTTTGGGAGTTAGCAATTGATTGTTACTGGATGTCTTCATTACTCAATGATGAAAAGATTCCTATCCTTGTCCTTTTATTTGATAGGTAAGAGTTAATCCCTATGATTGGACATGATCACTGAGAGACTTTTAGTAACTAGGTTAGCTGTCACCTTTCAGATAGTCTAGCTCAATTCAAGACTAGCTCAAGCTCATAGAGTTGTACTTCATGTGAGCTTGGGACACTGGTGAGAGGAAGAGGGCATTGACAGACTTCCATGCCTCTCAATCTCAAATATAAGAGAAGAGAGATGAATCTGTTTATACATATATATATATTTTCAGAGAGACATAAGAAGAGAGAGGGGTGGGGTGCTTAAAGCTCCTACATTTTTAACTTTTCTTTTTGCTTTTTCTCCCTCCTTTTGATGGTATATTCATCTAGATATAGAACCCTAACAATGAGTGGGAATGGCCTAATAGTTCTTTCTAGTTTCTACCATTATTGTAACATATTCATACCAAAGTTATGTTTCTAAAACCTAAAAACCGTAAAACAGCCTATGATAAAATAGTGTATGTTTAGTAGAAATAGAGTTTGATTAATTCTACGCACATGACGTACTTGTGGGCCAAGTCAAATATACCTCCTAGGATTTATTGTCATGGTTGAGTGAAGGATTCTATCTAAGGCTGGATGGCTCATTCCCCTGTTTGCAAAGATCCTTGAGTTGTGTTAAAAATATGCCCCATCTCAATACCCTTCATGGATATTGGGTCCTAACACCGATTAACATGGTTTTAAAGATTGTTTTTTCAGAAAGTGGTGGGACATGACTTATGTTGATTTTTTCTTTTGTATTGATAACGAGTAAAAGGAGTCAATGAGAAACAGAGAATAAAGAGATATGAGAGAGGGAGCGTGTATTGTATTTTCCAAGGAGAGAGAGAGAGAGAGAGAGAGAGAGAGAGAGAGAGAGAGCACTGATGCAGCAACAATCATTGGGTTAGATGATACATCCACTCCTGAATTGGAAAACTATTTAAGTTTGGGCCCTTGAGAAGACTTTTTGTCTTGAGGCAAAATAACCACGGTATTGTGTTGCGTCTCATTTCATATATATCTTAGGTTAATATGATACTGGCACAATTTTATGTATACTTTTAAGTTTCTGCAAGGTAGTTTATTTTGGTAATTTATAGATTTGCGAACATGTCCATAGATTGTATTTTGGGTTTAATTGTCACATTCAGTTCTTATATATGACTTAGGAGTGAAATCTATCAATTTTTTTTGTTCCTTCAATTGTAGTTGTATTGGGAAAGTGCAGCGTAAAGCGTTCTTGTTTTTAATTCACCCTTTTCCTTTTCATTTTCGGTTTTCATTTATCAAGTTTTTAGAAATAGATATGATGGCAGAACAGGAAGAAAAAAGAAATAGAAATGATGGAAAATTTGAAAACACAATCATTTGGAAATGGTTTCTATTTTCTTATAAACTTGAATTTTTGTACACTTGGAAAGTAGTTTAAAACAGTTTCTAGAAATATGAACTGTTTTTAAGAAAAAATTTCAAAATAGTTGTTTTGTAAGTTTTACTCAAAATGGTTCTCGGAGACCCTTCCTTTTGTTTTTTATTTTTTATTTTTCTTGTTTCTGAAATAGAAAAGTTCTCAAAAAAAATTCCGAACAACTATGTAGCTAGCAACACATTAAATAAATAAATAAGTAGATAAAAAACAAAACCAGGTAGTGTTTGTATTCAGTGAAGTTGAGTGATAATAATTTGCAAGTTTGTAATTGTGTGATGCAACCTAATTGTGGGATGGATTCTTAAGGATATTTTAGGTGAGATTTCTAGGGCCAGTTCGGTATTTTTTCAGTTTTTTAATTTTTGTTTGTGGTTTAGTGTTTTCAGAAATAAAATTGATGGGAAATATGTAAACCCACTCGTTTTTGTAGTGTTTTCGGTTTTTTTATGAATCTGATTCCTTTTGAGAACTCAGAAAAAAGTTTTAATATGTCTCCTGAAAATGGACTGTTTTCATTGAAATTTCTCGACAATAGCTGTGAAATAGTTTTACCAAACACGATTTCAGTGTTCATTTTTCATTTTTTGAGAATAGAAGAAAATTTTCAAAACAATGTCAAATTGGTCCCTGGATTCTTCTCCTCTTTTCTTCTTCTTCTTCTTCTTCTTCTTCTTCTTCTTCCACTAGCAAAATTCTGCTCCATGAAGCTCTAACTAACCCTAAGCTTTGTTCTTCCACTAGCAAAATTCTGCTCCATGAAGCCCTAACTAACCCTAACCTTTCTCTACCTTCATCCTCTAGCCCTTAAAACCCCAGAATATCTGTTTTCTGCTTATCTAGAAATCTCAGAACTTTTCTTCCTCTATTTTAAACGCCAGTTTTCCACTAGTTTGTGATAGCCTTAGTCCTGCATAGGTAGCATTGGTTCGAGTTCTCTAACATTGTTCTACTAGCTTATAACTCTTCTTAATGACTCTTTTGAATTGATTGGTCTGGCTAAATCCCAATTAGACCTGTGAAGTGTTTATTAAGCTTCGTAGACCCTTAAAAAACGAGTGAGAATTGCCTAAAACTTATTGTATTTATTTATTGGCATGTTTAGACTCCAATTGAATTAGATCCTGAGAACATCTAAAACATAACATGACAGCATGTTTGTAAGAAGAACTCCTAATATGGCTGCAACTATTAGAACTAAATTGATAGGAGCGTAAGAAGCATGGATACGAACAGCGACACGGACACACTGGCATAGTGGTGGGGACACGACAAAAATGTATATTTTACATATTGTTTATATGTCATATATTGGAATATTTTATTCAAGATAATAACAAAATTGTAGGTTAGTTATCTAATTAAAAGTAAAAAATAATGTATTACATAGCTTAAACGTCAAATTAGGTATGAAATCCCTTTGCTTGTATTTTACAATTGAATCCCAACTTATTTTCTTCACACTTGCAAGTGCTTCATGTGTATCCAAGTGATGAACATGGACCTCCAAGTGACAGATACATGTGTCCTCTCAGTGTCTGAAGCATTTCTTCATCTAAATTTTTTTGAAATAATAGCACACATATGCGCATGTCCGACACAGTTTGGGGAGTGTCCGACGCGGACACAACACTTTCGTAGAAGAATCCGTGCTTATTAGTTAGGCGCATTTGAAAAAATGCTTCTTGAAAATGTTTTATGTGGTTGAATTTGCTATACCAAACCCAATTTATCCATGGCCTAAGCCTTGAAAGTGTTGGTTGACTATATTTGCATTTTGTTGGTTGTAATTTGTCATTTGTGGCTGGGTTTTACTAATTTCTTTTTCCTACAGGCTGTGTGAAAATTGTTTGGATGACCTTGGGAATACCTTTGAAGAATGACTTCAAGTATGTTGGCTGGAGAGAGAAGGTAAAAAATGATATTTCTTGTTACATTCTTTATTATCCTTTTGTTAGTCAAGGTCCTGAATGTCGCTTTGGTGGGACGTGTTCGACTGAAATCAAATTAAAGATATACACCAAAATAGATAAAAGATGAAATGTCACAGAATGATAGTATCTGTAAATTGAAGTCTATGTTCAGTTGCATGTCTCATTTTGCATTTGTTTGGGATTAGGGATACATTTAGCTCTAGAATATTATGAAACTTAGGGGCTGTAAGGTTAATATTGGTAATGATTTTGAGAACCTTGAATATGGCTTCGATGCTAAAATAAGGCAAAGTATATTGCTCAAACCCATGTTACATGGTCACAGGTGTAGGGTGTTGGGAGAAGGTATGTGTCCAAGTATTAGATCCATCTAATTCCCACTTCCAAGGTCATGAGGACACATCAGAATATTTTATATATTTTTTAAACTTTTAGGATAAAATAGTGTGTGCCGGATGTTATGGAGCTTTTCATGCATAATATGAGAATTTTTTGCATATTTATGTCGCAAACTAGAATTACTAAATGTTTTTGTTAGGTTAATATCCAACAATACATGTTGGACACATATCTGTATCCATATCCATACTCATATCCTTACCCTAGTGTCGGAGTCAAAGGGTAAAGTATCTGACACAGTGACGCAGGACAAGTAACAATAGAACCAAAGAGTCGTAGAAATAGAATAGGTAGGAGAGAAAAGGAGGAAAGAATCAGAATGGGTAGAAAAGACGAGGAAGAGAAACTCATAGGCAGAGAAAATTTAATATTCAATCAATTTAATAACCATTCAAGCTAATCACTTATATACCTACCTTGCCCTATAAATAGATAATGCAAAATAGAAAATAACATAGAATTCTGCGTGAAATAAAACTCCTAAAATAAAGTCCTACTAAAACTCCAATTTTAAAGAAATTAAAATTATTGATCTCTTTATTCCGCATCATTCTCTCCGGCCGAGTGAACTCTCGTATTGAGAGTAAATTTTTTTTTTTTGATAGATCTTGAATTAACCTGGGTCAAAGTATTGGTCTGGGTCATAAAAAATCGGAATAACATCAATGGGTGGGCTACTCTTTCATTGCATAAGACATCTCCAAAAACCATTGTGCAAAGAAAGAACATATAAAATATCCAGAACAATCTCAATTTGATCCTCATGCTAAGGCAGAAGTGGCTGAAGACTGGGAATGTTATGAACTCCACCTGTAGACAAATCTGAGGGCAAAATAGAAGGCTCAAAGATATCTTGGTAAGGAAACAACTTCTCAACAGTGAAAACAAAATTAATATTCTCATCTACTGGTGAGTCACATAAATATGCAGTAGGTCCAAACACAAGAAATGAAGGAAAAGCATTAAGGGGTTTGTTAGGTTTTAACAAAATAGGTTCACTGTCTTGATCTTTTTCCATTGACGTGGAGATAAGGTCAAATTCAAAGGATTCCTGATCTTCCTTTATAGTTGTGAAAAGAAGATCAAGTCCGAGGGATTCCTCATCATCCTCCATAATTGGGAAAATAAGGTCAAGTCCAAACGATTCTTGATCTTCGTCCTCCATTTTATGAACGTGACTTTCCTTGATAGGGATATCATGGACACATGTCTCATGATATCGCTCTGAAGTTATGGACCTAATAGAATTGCTAGGTGTACTACTAGTAAGGTTTCGTCTAGGATTATGTAAGATAGGTTGGCCAATTCCATGCTCATCAATGTGACACTTTTCTAAGGACTTGGACAATTGGGAAAAATGTCTTTCTATCTTTGCATGAAATGCCTGACGTAATCGGTCTATTGACTCCTGTAATGTGTTCATGTTGGTTTCTATATTTGGACTCTTTGTTCTAATGCAACACGAGCATCCTTTAGGGTCATGAATGCAAGTGAGGGGTAACCAAAGAAGATGATTTAGGCGCTTGCCAGTCAATTGTTCTAAGTAAGGCAAATTATGAGATGATTCAAGGAAGAAGGGATTTTTATCTTTTTTTTTTACTACGGGAGAGCAAACCAGGTGGATCAAAGGATTTATTTGGACCAAATTACAATATATATATTAACTCACCAAATAGAGAAAAAAATTAACCAAGTTTTCAAAGAGCTTTGTACCTTTTCTGAGATTAAATGTAAGCTCCCTGATATGTTTTGGTTCTCCAACAAATGTATGGTAGCTCTAGAAGTGTGTTTTCCAAGCTCCTTAGTATTTCCTGGTACTTTTTTTTTTTCAAGCTGCTGGACTGCTTTCGTTTTTTTTTTTTTTTTGTTTTGGGTGATTGGAGCCCTCTAGTTCAACTTTGGGCTTGCTGAATGGCGCCTGGTTGAAGCGGGGTATTAGGAATTTGGGTTTGTTTGGTTGACAGTTGGGTTAAACTGGATTGGGTTTAAGGTTGTGATATGAACCTGGCCTAATTGAATCTACTAGCTTTGGTTAGTATAAGTGGGCTGGACTCAAATAGGTACTTGTTGGCTTTGGCTATTGGGCCTGTTTTGGTTTTTTGTAATTGGTTCTGGCTCTTTTGGGTTCAATTGGGCTAGACTAGTGGGCTGACTCTGGCTGGATCTATGGTTTTAAATTGCTACAGGTTTGGATTGGGGTCAAAAAATGTTGGGTTTAGTGTAAGAATTGGGCCTGATATGGTGGGTTGGTTGATGGTTGGGTTTGAAATCGGGTCGGTTTTAGGGTTTATGTTCTATGAACACTCCAGCAACATCGTCTTCCTTGGGAACTCACAAGATCGATGCCCTAGGCAGCAACACCATAGCAGTGGCAAGGTTGGTCGACGTTGATTCCGGAACGATTTCAGGAGATGCAATGGAACACTGTCCTCTTCCGCGGCAAACACAACTTTGGCGGCTGATTTGGTTTGCAATGTACAGATGAAGAAGTGTAGCGGCGATGTTGTATCCTTTGTGTAAGACTCTAGCTTGTTGCACTGGTTTGCGATGGCTTACGACAATGATTGCGATGGCTTGCTATGGCAATGGATCGCTGCTGATTGTTGACGATTGTTAACTAGTGCGACAACTTCAATGGCCACAGGCTGTGGTGTAAGGCTCGGCTATGCACTACCAGGCAAAGCATTGGTTCATGCGGTGGGTCGTGATTGGTCTGATGGGTGTGATGACTTGTAATGGCAGAGATGCGATGGGCAATGGTCGTCAATGGATTCAAAGTTTGCTCTGTGATGACAACCAATGATTGACGATCGTGGTTGGGCTCTGAGATGGAGTGATCTTATGGAGATCGATTACTGTGGTTTGTGAGAGAGGGATTTTTATTGTGTGGATTGAGATTTTGGCTTTGATACCAAATTGATGTAGGACAAGTAAAAATAGAACCAAAGAGTTGTAGAAATAGAATAGGTAGGAGAGAAAAGGAGGAAAGAATCAGAATGGGTAGAAAAGACGAGGAAGAGAAACTCACAGGTCGAGAAAATTTAATATTCAATCAATTTAATAACCATTCAAGCTAATCACTCATATACCTACCTTGCCCTATAAATAGATAATGCAAAATAGAAAATAAAATAGAATTCTGCGTGAAATAAAACTCTTAAAATAAAGTCCTACTAAAACTCTAATTCTAAAGAAATTAAAATTATTGATCTCTTTATTCCGCATCACACAGGTACTTCATGCATTTGAGAAGGGTCCATTTAGCATTGGCTCAAGCAAAAGGAAATAGGAAAATTCAAGAGAACTTCCTTAAGTTACCATTGACAGAATCTTTCTCACATTAGATTTTTTAAGCCATGATGTTTTTAAGCGATCCTTAATAGTTTTAGGTATTCTTTTGTTGCCTCCTATCACATAAGAGGATCAATTTCATATATAATTTGAGAATTATTTGAGGGATATTTTTCACTATTCCTACGAATAGGAGTATAATTGTAGTCTATTGAAAACTAAATAACTTTGTCAAGTAACAAATAGGATTAGGTTTTACTTACCAGAGCAGAATATAGTGGCACATTTTCTTCTTTCTTCAAAGTTTATGGTTAAGTAGTAGTTAAAATACAGTAATTTGCCTATAGTTAAAGGAGGGAAATAAGGCCTACCAGCTATCTGACATCTATTCAAGAAACAAAGTGAAACAAAGCACCAAAGAGTTTAAGAATAGCTATTGATACTTACCAAAACAAAAAAGTTCAAGAATATCTATCGTTAAAAGATTGAAGACAAAATAGTGGACTGTACAGTCTCTTAGCAAGAAGGAAAAAATTATGATGATTATAGAAATTAGAGAAGAAAACAGTTTTGATGGTGTGGTGTAGCTTGGGTAGGTAATCTAGCTATACCAAAGGGGGGTTGGCAACACCTGGATCAAGGCTGACACTTGCGAAAAATCAGATTTTTTTTTCTTTTTGTTGTAAGGAAAGCTTGAATTTCCATGAGCTATGGGGCTCAGAAAACTAGGGTTGCTGGAGCAGAGCAAGTAGCATATCCGTAAGTTGATCCAGTCAAAGAACCAGTAGTAGATCCATTTTTTGGACCCTTGCCTTCTTACCTCAGGGTGTGAGGCAAGGAATAATGGAAACCCATATTGTAAGCAATAGGAAGAAAGGGGAAAGTAGTAAAGGAAATATATCAGAAATTTTTGTAGTCCGAAAACATTCAATTGTTTTATTATAGCTACTTAGTCTACTTCTAGAGTTATATGGTATACTTGGTCCTTAAGCAAGTACTTGAGCATAAAATTACTTCACCATCAAGGGTCATTGTTTATAAACAATAATTACCTGGACCATGTTTAATCCATGGTGAGCAGAAATATAACCAGTTCCAATAGAACTCAATCCAAAGACAGTCCTTGACCTTATCAAAGTTACTAGTATATCCTCAAATTAAAATATATTGAATGTGTCAAGTAAATGTCTCTTAAAACTGAATTAGAATATCAAAGACACTCTCTATCCTTTGCCCGCATAATAGTTCTTCGATCTTGATCATGTTGTTCCCCACATTGGAGAATGCTTGACTTTTGAGGTTTGCAGTATGATGGTCAACATTTTTTGAATCTTCAAACTTGTTTGATGGGAGTTAGTATTTATTGTCAATTGGATTTTGTTAAGTCACTAATTGTCCCAAAGCGTCAACTGTTAGGAGATGGGCTCAACAATGTATTCAGGAAAAAGGCTTAATAATGTATATCAAGCTAACACCCCCCTCACGTGTTATCCTCTCTCGCACGTGGAGAGGCAAACTGACAAAACATGACAAGTGCAAGAATAGAGGTAGAATAGAGTGTGCAAATGGGGAAGCATGTGCGTACCATGAGACTTGAACTAAGGAACTCCTGAAAGCAGAGCTTGGATACTATGTTAAATCACCACATGACCTAAAAGCTTAAGTTGTTAGGTAAGGATCCTAACAATGCATGTCAAGCTATTCGTCAATATTTGTTCGTCAATTGCATTATGTTTTTCGATATCTTTATATGTTGTTATCTCTATGTGTAAGATATGGTTGCACGTGAGGGAGAGTTGTCTGCATTTGTTCTTTGATTGCATTATGTTTCTCTCTATTTTTATGTTACATCTCCATGTGCAATTCGTGGTTGCACGTGAGGGAGGATGTTGGAGAGCTTGATATGCATTGTTGGAGCCTTTATTTAACAATTTCAGTATTTAGGCTAAGTGGTGTTCCTAACAATTTTCATTATCTTAGCAAGAATCAATAATGTCGTGGGCTAAATTTCTTTCGAACATTGAAATTAACATGCAGGGAACTATTGATTTAAGATTTAACTTGCTATGGAACAAATTTTTTTTTTGATAAGTAGAGTATCATTAAGAAACTAATGCCTTCAAAAAGGGCAAAACCTTGTACAAAAACACTGAAGAAAACACTCAGCCTATATATCCACAGGCACTTACAAATCCCCCAATAACTCCACCAAAGAAATGAGGATTCCCTCAAGACAATGAATCGGAGTCTCCCCTCCTTCAAAGGCCAAATGTACCACATAATACAAAGCCAAATGCACCCCATAACTTACGTCCATAATACCCGCTCTTGGTTTCATTTTTTTGGGTTACCCTTGATAAATTTTTCATGGTCTACATTTGACTGTTTCTTTAAAGAGTAGCTACCAAATCTCAGCCACTGTTGTCTTTTTTGAAATTTTGAGAAATCTTTAGCAGCCATTTGAGATCTTTGATCCTCTTTCCTAATCTTAAATCTTTGCATCATGCTTGATGTTGGTTGGCATTTTGAAGAAAAGAACTGTTTGCCTAAATATTAATCTTTGAAAATTCGTTAGCTTTCTAAGGTGGACCTAACAATACTTGAATCAAGGCAGACACTTGCAAAAGATGTGATTTTCAGAAAATTTCTGCGAGTTTCAGCAAGAAAGGCTTGAATTCCCCAAGCTGTGAGGCTCACAAACAAGTCTTAAGAAGAAAGAAATAAAGGAATAAAAGAGCTGAAATATTATTATTAGAATACTTTACTGAAGTTTATCAAGATAGTTTTATAAATTTTATATTAAGCAGTTGGTTGGGAATAAGCAAGTTACTTGGGCATGTTACTTATTTTATTACTGAGCAATCTAAATGTTAATTAAACCCTAGACCCTAAACCAACCCTAAGCTGCTTATTGCATACCCAATGGAGATATAGATTGTTAGAAGAAAACCAATAACTGACCAAGACCAACACTAAAATCAGATTATTAATATATCTGTAACATTGATAGGTAATTACAAAACAAAAACCAATGCCAAATTAAATGGAGAAACTAAATGACATGTAAATAAAAAAAACTATTTATTTGGAAACAAATCAAGCCATTTCAAGTCTTCTTTTCTTTGACGTCCAATGGACCATCCTTTGCAAACAAAAGAGTTTCTTTGATTTGATCATACAAGATGCCAACTTTGTTGCTCAACTGAATGAGGTTTGAGGAGTAATGTACGTAGTGCGTTGTGGTTTGTTCTGGAGCAGGAGCATGGCCTGCAAAGGAATTGTGGGTTACTGAATGAGCTTTGGGTGTCTGTTGCGCTTCTTTTTTTTTTTCCTCTGCTTAATTCTATGTAAACATTTGGTGCTTAGTTTTTCTATACCTTGGGTATTTTCTGTTGTTTCCAGCAATGGTGGTTTTACGTGTTATAGATTGTAATGTTAATGGTGTTGATGAGATAGGTGGTAAATGACAATTTGCTGGCATTTGCTGGATGGTGTCTCTAAATTGTTGGTCTTGATGTCGGGAGATGGTAGTGGTGTAGTGTGGCTTGGAATAGCAACAAGGCTGATCTGTGATGGAGAAACACTCCCTGGATCTCAGTTGGAGAAGTCGACACTTTCCCAGACTTGTCCCAAATGTGATTGGTGGGAAAACGAAAGAATAAGGGCTGGGGGCTGTTAATTCAGGCTCCCATGGGACAATTTTTATGTAAAAACTGTAAAGCATATAATTTTAAATTATATAATGACTGGCTACCTGTAAATTATGTAGGAACTTCCTTTTTGAATTGTTGATGTGGTACTTATTTATTGAGAAATTCTCAATGTTCTGTTTGTTTTTTTACCAAAAAAATGGAGATCATGGCTTTATGCCTCGGAATGATTTCTTTTTAATTCTAAAAGAATGTGATTTTGCGTTTACCTCAGATTCCATAGGGTTCGTCTACATTGGAAACTAATGGGGATTCTTAGCTAAACCCATCTACACAATATTCTACATTCTTTCTATCTTCACATACCCAAAACCTACATGCAATTAGAGACTTAAATTTTTTGTCTCCCATGTTTCTCAAATTGGTGGCTGGGATGGATGGGTCGGTTGCTGGGATGCCATATGGAAGTGGCTAGTTGGCAATTTGAACTGAGTCAGTGACTTGGTGGGCATGTTCATGATGACATAGGCCTAAGCATTTTTGGGTGGGCATGTCCATGGCTGTGTGCTGTGTGCATGGGTGCAATTGATGAATGTATGGTAGAAGCCTTGATGTTTTAGAATATTTTCAATTCCCTCATTAAGAAGATATGTTGATCGATCAAATACTTTCACTTATTGTAACCTTCACACTGTGTGGATATTGGATTCATGGAGGGAAAGGAAAAGGACAGAAAAGATAGAAACAGAAAACCAAGTGTTAGGAAAATAAGAAGATAATGAATAATTATTGGGCAAAAAATACATTTATTGGGATTCCCATAAAAAAATGAATATGTATAAGTAATTTCGTTTTCCTTGCCCTTCATAAATCCAAGATCCAAACATAGCCTTAAGGGTTTTTTTTTTTTGGCTGTTGTTTTCCTAATCGAGGTTATTGTGCATTTACTTTTGTTGTTGTCTTTCACGAGGAATTCAGCTTTAAGCCTGTGCATGCTAACTTGGCCAAAGATATTGCAAGTTTATTGTCCTGGCTTCTTATCGGTCTGATGGAATAGTAATATATTTAGTTTAAGATAAGACTTGAGAATTCCTCTTAATTCCATTTTTGTTAGGATTTTCTTTTTGAAGAATTCGTTTTGAGGTTTTTATTTATTTATTATTGTTACCTTTCTTGTGAAGTTACTTATTTGGGACTAATTTAGGAGGTAATCATTATCAGCATAGTGAGTTTACTCTCCATCCATGGTGATGGTGTTTCTTCTTTCTCATTCTTACATAGTTTAGCTTTTAGGAATCATTACCTTGGGCCTCCTTTTGGTCAGGGAACGAGCCACTCCTTTTCTGGGTGTCTAATTTGGGGATGTTGGCTCAACATGCAGGTGATCTGTGAATGTCTAATTAGGAAATGGTGGCTCAACATGCAAATGTCTAACAACATAGTCTTGTTTCTGTTTTTTTATAAGTACGAGTAAAATTGTATTAGAAGAGCATTAAGGGGATCCTACCCATGTACAAAAAGGTAGAAAGATGAAAAATCCCCAAAGGAAAAACCTAGTTACACTTCCAAGGTATCCATGAAATCCAAAATTTGGCCTAAATTGGGTTGAATCCTACCCGAAAGCCAACTATACAAAATGGCCAAAAAAAAAAACTTTTCAATCTGTACAGGGGCTGCTCTAACCCCTCAAAAGATCTCCTATTTCTTCCCCCCAAATCTGCCACATCAAACAAAACAGGGCGAGGATTGAAGCTTTCCTCCTCCTCCTACCCACTCTCCCAGCCAACCAACTACATAATGACTGTGCCACCCCTTCTGGAAAGATCCAAGGCATCCCAAAAATAGTACGAATGAGAGTTCAGAACTCCTTAACAACTGCACAATAAAGGAAAATATGAGACTGTTGTTCTCCATCCCTCTTGCATAGACAACACCAATTAATAATGATCTGATGCTTCCTAATCAAATTATCAATGTTAACGATCTCCTCTCGAGCTGCATACCTGATAAAAAATGAAACCTTTAAAGGTGCACCACAGGACCAAATCTTTCTCCAAAACCTATTTGCCCCCCTTTGACCCAAAAACAAGTTATAGAAGGACTTCACACAAACTCTGGCCTCCCTAGATGCTAATCATATCAAAGTATTGTGCTCAGTCCCTATGTTATTCACTGAGTAGATCATCTCAAGCATCTCTTCGTATTCCCACACCTCCTAGTCTTGAAGATTTCTTCTCATAGGCAAGTACCAAGAAAACTGACCATTCACTCATCAAAGATACTCGTCCACAGAAGCCTCCTGAAGTCCTGATCCATCACTAAAGAAAACATAGCTGGAAAAGCCTCCTCCAACCTTATATGCCCACACCATCTATACCTCCAAAACTTAATTCTCGGCCCACTACCCACCCTCATACCAGCCTAATTCACAAAGACCTCCCAAACCATACGGATACCCTTTCATAACCCTCTACCATGAGGATTAGAGGGTTATGGAAGGGTATCCATATGGGAAGAGATCTAAAACTACTGAAGTGTTCAAGGTCAATGTTAAAAAGTGAAAACAGTAGCAGGCAGGAAGGGGGAGGGAGCTTAAGAATTGGGCTTGTTCAGTTAATTATGAAAGTAAATATAGGGGAGAGATGGGAATGCCAGGAGGTGGGGTAGGGGTTTCTTTCTCTGTTCATCCTGAAGTTAAAAATTCTGAGGTGGAATGTGAGGTGTCTCAATGCTGATGATAAAAAGGTGGTGGTGAGTGCAGTTATTAATCAGTGGAAGTCGGGTGTGGCATGTTTGCAAGAAACAAAGGTGGAAGAGATGTCTAGCCAAACTGTTCAGTGTATATGTGTTGTTTTTTTTTTTTTTTTTTTTTTGGGGGGGGGGGGGGGTATTTTGTTAATGTGGGATAAAAGGGTCGTGGGGAAGGACTGTGAGGCTGGGATCTTTTCTGCTTCTTGTCTGTTTAGAAGCGTGGAGGATGGTTTTAGATGGGTCTTTTCAGGTGTTTACGGCCTGGTGGTGGATGGAGACAAGGGACCATTTTTGGGTGAATTGGCGGCGGCGGCCTTTCTCTGGGAGGCTCTCTAGTGCATTGGGGGTGACTTTACTGTGGTTCGTTTTCCCCATGAGAGGAAGGATTGTGTATGAGGCCATTTTCAGCATTTGTTGACGAGTTGGAGATATTTTAATTATGAATTTTTTTCTTCTTCATTGTTTTCATAATTTCTAGGAGTTGCCATGGATGTTGAGGGCTATATGACATTGATTCTTTTTCTATTTTGTGGTTGTTGAATTATGTGTTTTCACCTTATCTTTCCAAGTGACTGGGCGGACTTTTGTAGACCTATTATATCCATGTATATATATTTACTAGAGGAATGCTAGCGACAGTTGCTCGTTCAGTCGCAGAGCAACAGTCACTTCCTCAAGTAGACGAGTGTCCCGCTTCAGATATATAAGAAAATTGGCTACCGATTATATTAAAATATTTAAAAGAACTCTGTAGAATGACAGTGGCGTCGTTTCCAACGCTGGCTCCCTCCTACTCATTCTCTCTCTATCTACTTACTGTCTACTCACTGTGTAAATGGAAACCCATCACCTCGGCCCACCTCCGCCTCAACCTCCTCCTCCCTTGTTCCTTCCTTTGCCTCGATTCGTCTAACTCCTCATCCTCTCTCTCTCTCTCTCTCAACATCTGCCACCGTCAGCATCACCACCAGCACCGGCTCCCCATCCTCCGCTCTACATCTCCACAAACTGGCCCAAATCAAGCCACCGCCTTCACCTCCTCTGCCTAAGGCAGCCAAACCACTTACCACCTACACCTGCAAACCCAAAATTTTCCCGTCTCTCTCTCTCTCTGTAAATTGGAGTCCTGAGCATTTTCGGTGGTAACGATCACAGATTGCACACTTGGAAGACCATCAACTCCTTCCCCCAGCCAGAGTTGGAAAACCATCATTACCACACATTACAAACCAAATCCTCCACATGGCAACAACTAAAACACAATGAATCCAAGGGATTTCTTGATAGTGATGACAAATTAATAAGTATGAATAAATATATATATATATATATATATGAATATATACAACATATTTCTCTCTAATTTAGAGAGAGAAAAAGACCAAATTTAGTTAAATATTGGGTCTCCTTTGCAGCTAACGTTGAGAGAGAGTGGGTATCAGTGTGCATATGGTGAAACTCACTGTGATTGTGGTTGTGTGGTGAAACTGGTGATAATAGCGATTCATGTACTCATATTGATATTGTATATCTATAGAGAGAGAGAGTCCCAAGATGGTTGGCCGGCGATGATTAAACCAGACTGCCTAACAAAAATTTTGAGCTCCCACATCTATATTGGTCTACACACAGGCAGCAGGCTGGATGTTGAATTGCTGTTCAACAGAGGCGATTTAAAAAATCAATGATGGTGAAGATTGTGTAGGGTAGTCGTTGGTCTGTGCCGCACTGGCGTTGGGGCAAATAAGCTGGCGATATGGTGAAGGTATGGGTCTCAGATTCTCAGGGATCCCTTCTGATGGCCGGAGGGACAAAATTCTTGTTGACTTGTGGGGACTTTGGGAAGAGAGAGTGAAAGAAGAAAACAAAATAAAATAAAAACATTAGCCATGGTTAACGTGAAATGGAGGGAGTGTGGAGATCCACCATAAAGAAAGGGTTTGGGACTTTGGTTCTCTCAACTCTCTCTCAAGTGTACTTCATTAATTTTTAATCTTTAACATTCTTTTTTCAAAATTTTCTCCGCTTCTATTTGGTAACCGAGACTTCTTGGTTAGCCGTAGTTATATTTTAGTCCGGTACACGTGTAAGTTATACAAAGGCGATGGTCGAAGCGCGGTTGTTGGGATGACTGTCGCTAGCACTTCTCATATTTACTATCTATCCCTTATTGACATGCCTTGTGTTGATTGCCTCCAACTTTTGCTGTAAATCTGTGTGAGTACTGTAAACCATATGAGTTTTCATAATTGTACTATTTTATATTTTGTAGACAGCCTAACTTATCCAAAAGAAAAATAAAAAAAATTTGTAGACAGCCTTATATTGTCTTATGCTGTTAAGTCATTGTTGCAGGTGGGCTTCTGCAAGAAGAGGTGGCATGACTGTTTTGGGAAAAGTTACTGTTCCGAAACCTGTGAACTTACCCAGTCAAAGGTATCTGGCTTGCTGCTTGAATTGTTTCATTTTCCTTTACTGAATTACGGTGTTTGCTCTCTGAACTTCGGTCCCATGTTGTTTCAAGGTTAGAGAATCATGGTTTGGACCCCAATGTGGAAATTGTTCCCAAGTGAGTAATACTAGTCTCTCTTCTGCTTTCTGTCTCTGTTATGCATGTGCAAGCACTTGGAGACATGCACATGTGCTTCTAATGATCTTCCTTGTATCAATACTTGAGTGATTCCTCCCTCTCTCAGTTGAACCACTGATACGGTTTCATTTTGCAAGATGTTCCATTAAACTGATTCGAGCCCATTTTTTTCACTTGATAGGGGTACCCTTAGTTGGGGAAGTCAAGCATCATCCTCTGCGTCAAATGCATGGGGTTCCTCTACCTTGTCCCCAAATGCTAATGGTGGTACCAGTTCTCCAAGTCATCTCAGTGGTCGCCCTTCTTCTGGAACTGGAACTAGGCCATCAACTTCTGGCAGCGACAGAACTCATGAACCTACTCCCAATGCATGGGGACAAAGTTCTAGGCCATCATCAGCTTCTGGAGCATTGACATCAAATCAAACAGCTCTGACAACATCACGTCCTCGCAGCGCGGAGACAAGGCCTGGTAGCTCACAGTTATCTCGGTTTGCTGAACCCTCACCTGATAATTCAGGTGCATGGGGTCCAAGTGGTGTCTCAGAGAAATTGGTAGGATGCTATAACCAGGCAGTTCGGCATTGAATGTTTGTGTTATAAATATCAAAAAGTCTCTTCTGGCTTTGGTTTTAGTTATTGAAAATTTGCTGCAATATGCTTATCAAAAAAAAAAAAAAAAGGGTAAAAGAAAAAGAAAGAGAATCTGCAATAGATTATCCCAATCTTATTTATACTAATGATTAGATTTACTGGCTTGAGCCCTGTGTGTTTTCATTTTTAATCCCTTTTTTAGTTATAGTAGTTTCTTGATTTTTTCTGTTGACGTTGCTGCATTATCTCTTGATGGCGTGACCTGTTATATTATACATGCAGGGAGTGGCATCGTCCAAGAACGAAGGGTTCTCTCTGAGTTCTGGAGATTTTCCGACACTTGGTTCGGAAAGAGACAATTCTGGAAAGAGTACTCCCTCACAAGGTGATGATTTGCTTATAAGAACTTCTCTGTGGTTGCCTTCAGTTTGACATTTTGCACACGGTGGTGCATTGGTTTTTGGTTGCCACTGGTTGATGCATTACTGCATTTTGCTGCTATTTTGGTACCCTGTGCAATGAGCAGAATAGTCACCTATACCTTCATTTCTCAAGTTCGGGTCTTCATAATTCAATTCTTCGATTGATTTTGAGTCATGTGCGCCCATGGTCTCCAATGAAGACTGCTGGGTGAAGTTTATTTTTATTATCTAACTGATATGAGCTGATATTGGACTTTAAAAATTTAGGAGTCTGCAGATATGCATAGGGTTGTTTTTTCAAAAACAATGAGGGAAATGGCGATTATGATTCTTAATTTTTTTTGGTATTAGTTTGGAGATCTTAATTTTAATTTTACTTGTATGGCTTCCCATTTCTGTTGGGAAATAAATATGAAAAATCTCACCTGTTATGCTGAAAATAAGTAGGATATTGTGTGATTTCAAGAAAAGAAAAAGGGTTTGGTCTTCATTTTGGTGGAAGTATTGCAATGGTTTCCCACATTGCCATGATATATCATATAGTAATTACTTTGTTGCTGATATCGTTGATTCCCATGAAATCTTAGCAATCTTTGTCAATACCTTTTTGTTCTTTGCTTTGAAATAAGTGGAGAACATTTTGTCTTGTTGAATCAATTATACAGCAAGGTAAAATGAGTAGGATGTGTAATGAAGTACTATACCACTGTAGTATTATTTCATTTTTAGCTTCCTGCATTTGCCGTTAGATCCTGATAAATATATAATTTTGGTTTTTGGGTTTTCTTTTTTTTTTTTTGTGGAGAAAGTAATAGTATTTGTGTTTGTCTAGGTTTTGAATTCAATTGTTGTTTTAAAAAGAAGAAGATATATAATGTAAGCCTCCCTGTCTGCAGACAAGTATGACGGAATCATATTTTATTAAATGGATATAACCATAAACTTGATGGTTGAAGACTAGTAGAACATTTGCAAACTCACGTGTAATTGGCTCTATTTGAACAGTACATTATATTACTCTGGTTCATTAAGCGTATATAATTTCTGTGTTGATCAGCATCTGTTCCTTACATAATGAAATTACATACCTGATATTTTTCATATAAATTTGCTGTGTTGCAGGGTTAATTTGTTTACAATGTTGCAGCTTTAGTTTGTTTACTGTTTTCTATTATGTGGTTTTCTAGGTAGTCATCTTATTATTTTACAATATTACACATTTATTATAGTCTATGTTACATGGAATTTTCTATAACATACAAAGTACCATGTCGGACACTTGAAACTTGTACTCCAACACTTGGGTAATGGTATGGGTATTGATATGTGTCCAACATGTATTGCTGTACATTCACCAAATAAAAATGTTTAGTAATTAGAGTTTACTCTATAAATATGCATAAAACTCCACTATATGTATGAAATGCTCTATAGCATCTCGGAAACACTATTTTGTTTTAAAAAATAAAAGAAATGTATTAAGAAATATGAATATTTTTTCATGTCCTTGGACATGAGAATTAGATGAATCCAACACCTAGACCCATACCCGACACCCGTATCCGAGTGTATGTAGCATAGATTATAGTCTATTATATAGTTTTTAGGGTATTTGTTATATTAATTTGTGATGCTTTAATTTGTCTTCTATTCTCTAGAATATAAATTTTGAAAATTGATAAAAATTTCCACTTTTAGTTGCAACTTCTGTAGTTCTTCCACAACATTTTTGGTATTTGATGTCCTTGCTGGTATCTCCATTGATATAATTTCTTACCTCTATATAATGGTGGATGTTGATGTATTATTCCTTGGTTATGTAAATACAAACAGAATACTTGTCAAAAAGTATATATAGATACAAACAGAGGATTATGTTAGCTTCTCTGGTAATCTACGTGCGATGAACAATTTGGCACCATGAGTAATCACTTTCTTATGTTTAGTTCCTCCATGAATTTTGCCTGATGTTAAACATTCTTAAGCGGACTATTTTTCGCATAGCCTGTCAACTTTGTACAAGTGTAGGCGTTTTATGGGAGAATGTTGAGTAGTTTCTGATATGGATTTTAGTGCACATTATTGATTGCTTGAATCAACAATTCATGACAGACCATGGCTCTTATGGTCGTCCTGGCTCATCTTCCGGCAGAGCAGTCTCAGGAAAAGAGAAGAGTGTAACTTCATCAGTTGGTTTGTTGACATGCATTCAACTCTTTTTTCTTTGTTCTGGAAGGATGCTTTCATTTCATATAACAAGTAGCTTTTCAAATTATCATTGATTGTTGTGTCATTCCAGGCGAGATTTCTGTAAATGCAAATGTCAAGAGTGGAGCTGTGAATACATGGAGAAGAGACGGTACCCAACATGTTGAAGATGGGGGTCATCCTACTGCAGAGAAGTGGCAGGAGGATCGCCAACCCTACCTAAATCCTAATGTTCCACCTCAGCATTTTGATGCTTGGCATGGTCCTCCAATAAATCATCCTCCTGGTGTTTGGTTTAGAGGGCCTCCTGGAGGTCCGCCTTATGGAACCCCACTTCCTCCTGGTGGCTTTCCAATTGAACCATTTCCTTACTATCGCCCTCAAATTCCACCTACTGCTTTAGCAAACTCACAGCCAGTTCCTCCTCCAGGGTCTGGACCAAGAGGACACCATCCAAAAAATGGAGACATGTATAGACCCCACATTCCTGATGCTTACATTCGTCCAGGTATGCCATTTAGGCCTGGTTTTTATCCTGGTCCCATGGCCTATGAGGGCTATTATGGTCCCCCGATGGGCTACTGCAATTCTAATGAACGAGATATTCCATTTATGGGAATGGCAGCTGGCCCCCCTGTTTACAACAGGTACTCTGGAGAAAATGCTCCTGATCCTGGCAACAGTCATGCCAGAGCTGGTCCGCATCACTCCACAGGGAAAACATTGGTTTCAGAACAAGTGGAATGTGGCCGTCCTGATGATACTCGAGGACCATACAAAGTTCTTCTGAAGCAACACAATGAATGGAGTGAAAAACGTGAAGAAGACAAATGGGAGCATGCTTTACCTGCTAATGCCCCTTATCTTGAGAAGGGGGACCAACCAAGGACATCATTGCAGAAAAATGAGTGGGGATTGGAAGAGACAAAAGATGAAGAGATGTATTCAGGAAGAAGAACACTTGGTGGAGATGCTTCTTCCCAAAATTTTGACAACCGAGGTAGTTTTTCTTCAGATTCTGTAAAAGTAAAGTTACCTGAGAGTAGGGGCAAGGCAAAGGCAGTTGATGATGGTTTGGCAAACAAGTTAGAAATTACAGCATCCACTTTTCCACAAGTACCTCAAGTATTTCCAGCTACTCCAAAAGACCCAACGTTGATACAAAAAATTGAAGGTCTAAATGCTAAAGCCCGGGCTTCAGATGGACGGCCTGATGCTGTATCCATTTCTAGTAGGGAAGAGCAAAAGAGTAGGTCACAACTAGTTGATGCCAAGGCCAATCGTGTCACAAATGAAGCTGGTACTGATGCTTTACGTTTTGAAAGAACTCATGCCAGTGGGTATCTTATCCCTGTCTCACATGAAGTGGATAATACTACAACAGATAAGACCCTTCGGCCAGCAGCTTCTAGTGGGACAACCATTTCAAGGTTTGTGTTTAGTGTGCTTCTGCTTGCATCATATCTATTGTTTCCTTTGTTGGGGAAGGATTCATTTGCAAATTTGCAGGAGAGCTAGTCATGGTGTGCAAGGTAGACTTGACCATCGTGATAAAAGTTTCAACATTCAGGATGCTGATGGGTGGCGAAAGAAACCCGTTGCTGCTGAGTCTACCACTGCAGTTTCAGCTGTAAATTCAGAACCTAGTCTTAATGTTCATGTACAAGACTGCCTTCCGTCTGTGGAGGCTGCTGAGAAGTCTGGGATCAACCTTCAAGGGAAGGATGAGGGAGAATCTTTGACACCGACTTTTGATCCAAGTGATT
Source organism: Euryodendron excelsum (assembly GCA_033060915.1). Taxonomy (NCBI): domain Eukaryota; kingdom Viridiplantae; phylum Streptophyta; class Magnoliopsida; order Ericales; family Pentaphylacaceae; genus Euryodendron; species Euryodendron excelsum. Next base: position 36,960,967 of record CM065384.1, on the reverse strand, counting down.
GCCAAGCACAGGTAATATATATATATGTATATATATTATTTGCTTCACCAGCTTGCACAATATATTTTATATGCTCCTACCCAGCTAGTTTTATGCATTTGTATTCCGTATACCACTTTCTTTATGTTATTTTATCAGCGTGCTAAGATGAGGGAGATAGCGAAGCAACGTGCTAAACAGCTGCAGAAGGAGGAGGAGGAACGGATAAGAGAGCAGAAAGCAAAGGCTCATGCAAAATTGGAAGAGCTGAATAGGCGTACTCAGGCTATGGATGGTTATACTCAGAAGGTGGAAGAAGCTCTACCTGGTGGTCCTATCCAGCAAGAGCGAGAAGAATCCCGGCCTGCTGAATCGGTGATGGTTGCAAGAAAATCTGACACACCAAGCTCAGCATTGGTTTCTATCCCTAATACTCGGATTAGTGAAAGCAGTATCATTGGGGTTGGAGAATCTACTGTTCTGTCCAAAGATACACTCCTGGAGAAGTCAGACTATGTGCAACCAGAACCTGTTGTTCCACATGCTCAGCCTTTGGCCTTGCAACAGGATGCTCATACTGCAGGTGCTGCCGACTGTATAGCTGCACCCCAATTTAATGAAGTTAGTGTTTCCAGGCATAAGCGTATGGGTTATAAACAAAAGCAGAATAATTCATTGGGAAAGAATTTGACCGAAAAGTCAGTTCCGATCAGTCCAACTGAGGCACCAAAAGAACATGATGATGTGGCTGTTAATGATGTTGCATCTACTAACGTTGTTGCTGGTGAAGTTGGTGCAAGTTGTGAGTCAAGCTTGCCTATGAACTCAAATATCATGGCCGAGTCGTCAGCATATCAGAGGAGGAAAAGTAACAGGAGCAGCAAAAACAAGCATAAGCTGGATGATGTGTCATCCATCGCTGCTTTACCATCAACAGTGCCAAAAGAAGCTAATGCGGGAAAAATTTCCACTGGAAGTGGAAAGCTAAAGGCTTCCGAGTTGGAGTTGGATCCTAGCTCAATTCAGTCAAGGACTGATGCTAAACATGCAATTCAATCTTCAGAGCAACAACCTTCTTTACCTAGTGAAGAAGCCAGCGGTAGAGTAACTAACCAGTGGAAATCTCAGCACTCCCGCCGGATGCCAAGAAACCAACAAGCTAATAGAATGGCAGAGAAGTTCCATAGCAGTGATGCTGCTATCTGGGCTCCTGTGCGGTCACCTAACAAACCTGAGGTTATGGACGGAGTCGGTAACGAAACCGTACCTGAGACTGTCACTGCAACAGCAAAGAGCGATAATGTAGTGCAGAATAATCTGAAAAGTAAGAGGGCAGAGATGGAGAGATATATCCCAAAGCCTGTAGCCAAAGAACTGGCTCAGCAGGGAAGCATCCAGCAACCAGTGCTGTCTTTGGTCAATCAGACTTCATCAGATGATACTGTTGGGAGAGCAGAACCTTCTCAGAACATTGAAAGTTCTCAACCTGATAACTCAGCAATTGGGAATATAGGGTCTACTGCTGAGTCCAGAAATGGGAATGGTAAGCAGAATAAGCAATCAAAAGCACATGGATCGTGGCGCCAGAGGGGTCCGATGGAATCGGCATTTGTTCAGGGTTTGCAAGATGGATCCTCCTCTACTTCAAACCCTAGCAAGAATGTTCAGAAATCTATTGAACACCGTCAGTTCTTGAAGCCTGATGTAAGTTCTTTGAAAGAGCAAACAATGTCATTTGATGGATGGAACACTTCAGATAGCTGGAATACTCCTGATAGTTCTGACACAGCAGCACCTGTTACATCTGCTGTTGTGAAAGATCAGGGAGTAACAGGCAGAGGAAAGCGGCATCCATTTAAGGGTCAAAGAAGTATGGGAAATAATAATGATCATGATCACAGGAATGTTCATAGTGGGGACACTGATAAAAGTTCCTCCCCCACTCCAACCCCAGAGATTGGTCAAACAGACAAAAGTATTGCTTTAAAGGAAAACCGAGGAGTTGGGGAGCGAACATCATCTCACTGGCAACCCAAATCCCAGGTTTATTCAGTTCATAATCAAAGGGGAACCAGGCCTGGTGGAGGACAAAACATTGCTGCTGATGTCAGTAATGCTGTTAAAAAAGATTCACCCTCCCAGGATAGGGTGCATCTTCCACCACAGCATAACAAGGAGAGCGGAGAACATATGGTGCAGCCTCCCACCGGTCAATCTCTGTCTGAACAGAAGAATGTGGCTGAAGCACCAAATTTAGGGCATCAAGAGTCTAAAAGAGAAAGGAAAGTAACTTCATTTGGAGGACCTCCCCACTCCCCGAGCAAAAGCTCTGTTAACATGGCTGAACCGGTGCCTCTGGCAAGTATTAATACTCAAAATGACCAGCGCTTTTCCTCAGGCTTCCGGAAGAATGGAAACCAAAACAATCATTCTGGGAGGGGGCATGAATCTCGTGGAGATTGGATCTCAGCTGGGCAAGATATCAGGCAGCATAATTCATCTTCAAACCGAGAGAGACAGAGACACAATTCACATTATGAGTACCAGCCAATTGGACAATCCAATAGTAACAAATTCAACAATTTTGAAGGGCCAACAGATGGCTCCCATAATATGGGCTCTAGGTACAGGGAGAGAGGTCAGGGTCACTCGAGGCGTGGTGGAGGTAACTTTTATGGTCGGCAAAGTGGAACTGTCCATGTGGATACCAGTTATGATTGATGGGAAACCAAATTTGGAGCTGGGTATTTTTTTTTTTGGGTCAAAAACATTCCTCCACCCAATGGTTTTTGGCTTAATTCGCCAAATTTCAGGTATTTGCCAGTTTTGGTTGTAGTTCTATTGAATAGTTATATATGTTAAGTAGGTTGTCAACTGATATCACACGTATTGAGCAGGGTCAGGAGCAAGCATATGGTGCGAAGGCAAAATGTTGTTTTGCTTATGCGAGGTACTCGTGGTTGATTGCTTTCTTATTTCAAGATGTAACTGACATGAATATTATAATTTGGTCATAGCTTGTTAGCTGTGGAACCTTTAGCAATTTTTATTTTTTTTAAACAATGGAGCCTTGTATTTAGTGTCCGTCATCTTTGTGCCCCAAACACGGAATGTTAGTGAGTGGGATTAGAAAAGGTGGTTTTCTGGTTCTTCCACATGTGAGGTTAAATTTTTGGTTCTGTTATCTTGGTCAGATCTGTTAGTAGCTATTGTCTTTTTTTCCTGTGTTTCAGAAGGCAGTCAGATGTCTAGGAAGGCAGTTGGAACTTTATAATGTCAAATTATCGAGAATTATGCTCTTTGGCTTTTGGGTTCATTTCAGGGAGATAATGATCCAAGGGTTTCTTTTGAAAGGCAGAGCCATATATGGATGCAAATATCAAGATTTTTGTTGTCTGTTTACAACTTGATCATCCAGGAGCAGTGATGGTAAAAAAATTTGGATGTTGAACAAAGTGAGGCCTTTTCATGCAATGCTATACATGTTCTTTCACCGTATTATAGGTATCAAAATGTGATTAAGGAAATGTGGTAATGGAGTTTTTCTCCAGAGCTGTGTTCTTGTTCAAGGAGGCGCATACTTAAACTGTGCTCTTAGGGTACACGTTGCCATTTGTCTTATACTTTCTATCGGCAAACTTTCGAACCCTTTCCTTTTATTCTACAAATGTTTTTGGACATTCTTCCCCCATTTCTTGGAGAAATTATTCTATGTTCTTGAAGTATCATGTGTCTTTGTAATTTCATGTCATTGTTCTTCCACTTGCATGGAGTGGATTTCATATTTGACTTTAACTAACAGGAGACCATATTACTATGTGAGTAGTGGAGTAAGGATGACGTTATACTTTAGAAGTATTGAATAATTTTTTCTCTTCTTGTGTATCTAGATTCTCATGTGGATACCACAAACCTTAATGGAGAGTAATCTTTTCCCAACTTGGAGAGTGAATTTGAATCTACATTTTTAAATACAAAATATAAAATTCCTCTAAAAAAAGACTATTATTTTAGACATTTTCAATACTTTATAATACATTTGAAAGGGACATGTAATTAGTTATATGCATTGATTCTTTTTATAGACAACCAAAAATATAAATTTTTTTTGAGATATGCTTATTCATTTTTTTAACCCAACCAACAAAAAAAAAAAAAACGTCTCTCACTTTAATTTTCTTTTCCCATATTTTTTCTTTTTATTTCTTTGAAAATCCAATATTTAAATCATATAACATTAATAAATTGGTTAATATTTTCCCATGTAATTTTAATACCAAATAATCCGTTTCTTGATAATACAAAATCTAAATTATGAAAAGTGTTAAGTTTAACTACAAGTTTATATGGACGATAATTTTACACGAGCTCAAATAGTGGTCAATCAGACGCTAGCACAAAAAAATAAAGTGTAAAAATTAGTTTTAGAGTTTACATCACATCAATATCATAATATGTATTATTAACTTATTATACCTCATTAATATAATAACGTGATATTACCGTTACACCCAATACTTTCTCCCCTTTAGGTATTGCCGCTGATTGATTTTTAGTTAAAATTTTTTTAACTAGTACCGATGATATAACAGTAGTACCGAGTCCACCGACCCACCTGAAATAATTTGTGACGCTTCTTTTTTCCTTTTTTAATCCACTGTAAAACAATCAGAAGTTCTCTTCAAAACCCTAAATTTCACCATTCCCTGCACTTCTTTCCTCGTCTTCTCTATCCAATCCAAACCCCCCTCTCTCTCTCAATTCAATTCTAGAGACAGATAAAGTGCTGTGAACTTCATCAATTCTTACATATTTATCACCATTATCTATATTTATACGTATATATAAACACATATGTCATCATCGTTATCTCTTCTCCCCTCTTCCCGTTGGCAAGCAGCATAGATCAGAACTTCTTGTAAGCACCCCCAATTCTCTCTCTGTACATATATATACGTATGAGATATGATATATGCACGTTTAGGATGGTGATATTTAGGGTTGGGAACGAAAAGAGGCCCTTTAGTTATACTGGAGCCTCCGCGGTTATTAGTTTGGCAATTAAGTGATTTTGGATTTTGCTATATTAGTGCTGTGATATTGAATTTCGCTATATTTGATTCAATTGTGCTCTTGAACTTTTTGTTATGATTGAATATTGACGTCTTGTACTGTGTTTGTTTTATGGGTGGAGTGCTGTGTGATGATTTTTGTATCTGAATGAAATATTGGCATTTTTTTGATGTGTTTACTGTGCTCAATTCCTTCTTGTGCTTGCAGTGTTAGGTGCACTTGTTAATTTTTTTGGGGTAAATGATTGCGTCCTTACGGTGGAGATAATGGCGTTGGTAACCCATCAGATGCAGGTAAATAAAGCACTGGCTGTGATATTTCATTGGTTTCTTGTGTCCATGAAAAGCAGAGGTGTATGGAGATTATGCATTTTGACCAAAAACTTTGCATTTGGATTCTGGATTTCAATATGTTTCTATAAATATGTTTGTCATCTATTGGAGGCGACGTAAATGAACACTGTGGATACGATGATTGTAAATCTGCTATCATCTTTTTGAAGAATATGTGGTTGCAGGAGAAGTGGTGTTGGTTGTGGTTTTGAGAGGAAGCTTATGAAGTTTAGATATTTTCATAAATGAAGGCTAGGCATTATGTTTATTTTCATGCTACACCTGCATTATTCTTATTTTTCCATATGCAATATTGACTAAAGTTGAGAATACCCATTGTTCCTTATTAAATTATACTGTTCAGCCTTTGTGTTTTGCAAGAAAAATTTTCCAAACCTGATCTTGTGATCATTTCGGATATTAATTACCAATGCAAGGAGTCATTGGTAGATGAACAAGTTAAGAATCAAATGTTAAGGAGTCATGGTCTGTGCTGTCACTGTCAACTCTTATACAAATCTACACATACAAATCAAAATTATCAAAAGAACCTTTAAATGTAATGAGCATATGTAAAAACGTTTACTGTTTTTCCTTTACGTACTTGACTACCTGAATCTTAAGCTTATTCATATATATATATGTGTGTGTGTGTGTGTGTACATGCCAGAGGTGAGACTCATGCCTCATTGTATTTTTAATCAAAAGCAGTTATTTTCTATCTACAATTTTGTGTCAGTTATCTTCATATACCAAGCTATCTCTTATATTGCCAAGTGATCCTTTCAGAGAAGTCAAACCATGCCTATTCCCCCACCAAAATTGTCTGTCATACCAACTGCAGTGTTTGCTTTATGTAATAAAATATATGTACATACCTTGTGCATGTGTTGGTTTAAATTCTATATTTGTCATCATGCGATGCTGGTTAGAACTTGAGAGTTCATTTGATGTGTTGGCTTACTTGACAATGCATATAATTTATCAAAGAATGACTGAATTTCAAATGATTGAACAATTTGGAGGAATGTTCTTATGATGCTTTGTTGACATTTAATTTCAGGGTTCTTATGCTACATTTCCCTCGAGACCTGTACCATGGAACAGAGGGATAGAGTTGAAACAATTTGTAACAGCACTTCACATGGTTGTGAAAACAGATAGGTTTTTCTCTCTAAGGTGCAAGTCTTGTTTGAGGTGAGTGGTGCCTTTCATGTTTTTCTTGTTGCCATTGTTCTTTGGGGAGTATCAGATTCATGATTGATTTGGTGCCTCTTTAGCAATGTTTCAAAACTTATGTTATTGATCTGGTTCGAAAAGGGATGGGGTAAGGGCCAATGGTTCAATTATTTGTCGACCCAAATTGAACGATGATGCTCTAATAACATCATAAATGTGATAAATGATGATATGAAATACAAGACAACTATAAAAAGTTTTAGAAAATAAAGAAATCGTTCTAATATTCTTTTATGCTTTTGAACCATTGAGTTTGTTTTGTGCATAAATAATTTGTATGTGACTAAATAATTGTTCTCAATGCTTCTTTCAAGTTTCTGATTCTGCACTTTGAAACTTCCATTATTTTTTATTTGATTCAAAATGACATTTTCTTGTGTTGGACTGTTAAACAGTGACAGGTCAATAGAAAATTGCAAACTGAAATTTTTTGTCTTTTTGGAACAAATTTTTGTGATATTATATCTAAGATTATTACTTAGCATTATTAAAGACATTGAACAAAGGAGCGAGAATATTGTTTGACTGTAGAATTTAAGAAACCAAAGTGGAAGAAGTTACAACAGACGAATAACCTCATCAGTTGCAAACTTGCAGAGAGGAAATCTTTTTGTACCTGTATGTGAGTTGTGCTTGACTGTAGAATATTTGTGTGTGAGTTGGATACAAAACTTCCTGGGATTAAGCATATAGTTTTTCTCATCTCTTTTCCTTAACTCAATGACTATCTTGGTGTCCTTTTGCCTCTCAAATTATCATTGGTTTTTCCAAATCTTGTTGCATGTCATTATTTTATCATAATAGAGACAACAGTGAAGGATTAGTAGGAATATCTGTGTGATTCAGTTTGTATATTTGTGAACAATGTGGAACCAAGTAAAGGAGTGAGTTTTAATAAAGCAATACAAGGTCAAATGAAGATAATTTTGAGTTTTTTTTTTCCCTTCTTTTCTAATTGATAAGACTGACAATTTGAGAGTTTTGTTAGCAGTGCTTTGAAAGTTTAAGGTGCCTTTTGAAGCAGTGAAACCTTAATGGCCTTGTTTATCATGTATTAAATTTGCAGTATTATTTTTGCAGATTTCAATTACGCTTATTCTTAACGTTGAAATCAGATTAAGTGTTTTGGAATGCCAAATATATAATTGACTGTAACCAAACCAAGTCAACTTTGCTGAAGTATTGGAGTGTTTTCCTCTCTTTTTTTGCTTGCAATCAGTTTGTCACTTGACTTGTACAAAGTATAGTTCGTTGTGCTGTTGTGTTGTGGAGAACTGAGTGGACCTATTAATGTTTCATGGGACATTCAGTTGTTTTCTTGAGGCATCATCGGAAGAAAATTTGTGCATTTCAGTGATTTCTTGTCTTCCTAGTCATTCCGTTTTCTGCTATGAAAAAAGTTTGTTCTCTATGTTATTATATCTTGTGCAAGTTATTTAACTTGTTTCCACAGTGTAGGAGCTCCTCTTGTCCAAGGGCCAACGGAAAAATCTTTGAGAATTTCAGCCTTTAAAGGCAGTGCCCAAAATGATGAATCAGGAGGCAGAGCAAGTGGCTCGAAGTCTGCCAAGAATTCGGTCAAACTTTCTTATGTACAACAAGAGGGTGAAGAAACCTTGACAGAATCTCCAAAGATGCAGGATGTTCCACTTTCCTACACTTCTGAAGCAGATGAGACTATAGCAGGATCTCTGGCTATACAAAAGTTATTCAAGAATTGGTTGACACTGTTGCGCACACAACCACCAAATCAAGTAGTGGATGAAACTTTAGAGAGACCAGATCCGGGGAAAATATCAGTAATGCAGAATGGGACACAAAGGAAAGAAAGAGGTGAGATTCTAAAGGCGGTCTGGGGCTATTTTTGGGGTCTGGATGCGACAATAAAGATGCCGTTATTAATATTGTAAGTACAACGGTTTAAACCTCTCTCTCTCTCTCTCTCTCTCTCTCTCTCCCCAAGTCTTTTTAAAGTTCAAGGTCTTATTCACGTTTATTGGTGTTAGGAGGACTTTCTTGTTACGAAGATTGAAACGAAAAACGAACAAAGGGATCAAACACCATTTCCCAATGTTTGACTTAAAGATGTGTATTCTTTGCTTGGGTCAAGTTTTTACAACTCTCTTCTGACCAGAATGGTTCCTCGTGTTTTTTCTCCTTTAGTGCTTCTTGTTAAAATGAACACTTCAATCTTCTGGGGTTAGAGGTTCTCATTTCGTACCCATTGATAACTTAGTGGAGCACAAGATTAATATACCTGGCATCCAAACTTTTTGAAGTCGGAGGTCCTATCATATCATTATTTGTGTTATTATTATCTGACTTGAATATGATGATGTACACACGACAATTTAATGCTACAGATATTTTTGTAGCTTCTGATTATAGTGCCTTATTTGCAGCATCCCCTGGTACCTGGCAGTTAATGTTGCTTATGGAGCTGAAGTTTCAAAGGAGTTGACCCCTTTGTGGGTTTGTGGGCCTTTGATTGTTGCTCTTTACATCAAGATGCTTCGGGGCATATGTGCACTTTATGTTTTCAGCTTCAAGCAGACGGTTAAAGTAGTAAAGAACATACCCAGCTACTATGCAGTGGCATATAATTATATTGCTCTTGGAAAGCTCAAAGAAGACATACATACTCATTTATGGCAACCTGTGGTGGACATTAAGAACATAGACTACAAAGAGTGGTCAAAAAGAAAGATGAAAGACTTGGAAGTGTGGGCGGTGGAGAAATTTCTGGATTTTGTGGAATCAATATGGCCGCTATATTGCAGAACAATCAGGTTCCTAAAGAGGGCAAATCTCATCTAGTTTTTGGGATTATAATTTTAGAGACGTTTGTGAGAGCGCAGAAAACTTGGAGATTTAAGGTTTTTTTTAAAGACAACTATTTAATATTTGCAAGGTAGAAATTGTGACAGCTTGAAAACCCCATTTTAGAACAGAGGGAGAGGGAGAGGGAGAGGGAGTGGGAGAGGGAGAGGGGGGGTTCTTCTCATTCTCTTGAGCAGGTTGAATTGTGTAATTTTTTCAATGCATTATGGTTTTTGTCATCAAATGAGTTCTGTATGGTTCTGCAATTCTCTTGGAGGGGCTCCATAATGGGATGGAAATGTTTCTTTCATTATGAATGAAGTCACTAAAGGGGTGGTTATTGATTTTTTGTTTTACTTTCTTTTCTCCAATCTACTTTGCCTACTGCTATAAGGTGTGATATTCTCTTTCATTATGTTAGCTTTTTTGGTTCTCTCTCCCCTTCTGTCCGTGCAGCGCTTGTTTTCTTTTTGGATGCGGGGAACAGAAGTAGGGCAGGAGGTTGAGGAAATGCATGGTTTGGTTTCTGTTTTTGTTGAGGTTGCAGGCCTGTGGCGCTGAGCTAGGATTGCTCAAGAAAGAACTGCCGCCACCACCAGCACCACGACCGCCAACAACGGCCCTTATGTTGATTAGCCAGCATAGGATTTTCTCAAGAAGTTGTGCCATATTTTTCCAGTGAATCAGCATAAAGCGCGCACACAAATAGAATGCCCTCTCTGTTTTAGCTTTTTGGGTGCATATTTTGCAGTTCAGGAGTAACTCTTTTGCTATCCTTTCATCCCTCTACTGTGAATGTTTCTCATTGCTTTTGCAATTGTCTATCTTTTCTTTTCTTTTTCTTTTTTTAAATACCCAACGTATAGTTTAGTTGATAAAGTCTTCGTAGTGTGATACTAGATAACTTGGATAGAGCAAGGACTATATTCGTTGTTTAACCCACCGTTTTAAAAAAAAAATGTAATGTTATATAAACAGAACTTCAGATCGCTTTATTTTAAATCAAAATATTTATTTTTTTAACATAATTCTAAAATTATCATGAATAATGTGAAAGTGTTTTTTTAAAACAAAAATTGTGAAAGAACAGAATTTCCTACGGTAAAAGGTTGAGAGAATCCGTTAGAAGACGTGGATTTATCTGAAACTCACCCGCCTGAACTCACGAAAATAGGAATGCAAAGAACAAGAAAAAGAAGCCGCTTTCTAGGATTCATTCTCTTCTCTCAGCTCCTAAAAAGGCTAAAACCCATACCTCATAATTTCCGAACTCCTCCATTTTCGTTCCGCTTCCCAGTTTCTCGAGAAATTTCCTCAAATGGGTATCTCTAAATTTCCTCCAAATCATATGGGTTCTCGTTAAAATCAACTCAGTAGCAATCCCCGAGGCTCGAGTCCCTATCCGGACTGAGTTGCTGGTTTGTTCTATTGATTGTAACTATGGCGGTTAAAATCAGTTGGTCGTTTTCTTGCGTTGCTATTTCTCTTTATTCTCGTTTTCAATACGGAAGAAGTTCACAGGTATTTGGTATTCGATTTTTCAGAGTAGCCAGTTGAAATTGTTTGTGTGCTCTCTGTTTTATTAGGAAAACTACTGGATGTGTGTGAATATCTCGATCTTGGGTTTGTTAAAAGCTAAATATTTTCATAAACATGAGCAATGGAGGTTGTTGGTGTATCAGATTCTATGGGTATTTAACTTCCCTCTTAATTCTGCAAATATCACATTGATATAGCTGTAGTTGAGAACATAAATTTGTAGTGTGCTTGTTTTGTCAGCCGTGGCTTAACTAATATGCTTCTACTGTTAGTTCAGAAATCTGTAAAAGAAAGAAAAAGATGAATAATTGCATCCCAGGCACGATTAATATCGCTTTTCTTAAGACGATATTCGCCCCCACCAATTCTCAGAATCTGGTGTGCACCGGGTTAATGGCGAATCGCCTCCAAGGTACAATGGAGCCCAGAAAAATCTGTAATTTTGACTGCGTGTTGCACACACGAAATCAGACCCGAATACCCTCTGATTATCAAGTCTGCCAAGAATCTGAATGTCTATTTCTGCAGAAACAGACTTCAGAAATGATGAATAATAAAACTAGAAAAGAATCAAGAACTATATTGCCTTTCAATATATAGAGAAGTTGTAGGAAAAATTATATATTATTGTCTGCGAATTTGCCATGTTTTTATAAATATTTTGGTGTCTTTTTGGATCAGACATGACTGTTAGAATTCAAATAATAACTGGTTTTTAACACAGCCGTCGGATCGCCCCTTTCTTAATCAAACGGTGTAGATCGCATCTATTTATTATTTGATTAGATCATACATCACACCTCTATGATCAGGTGTGGTTCTCACCATACGATCTTTTTTGCTTATGTATTAGCCATCCGATTATTGATCATCATGATTGACAAAAATCAATGGTCTTGATCACACGCCACACGCGCAAGTGTCAAGTGTCAAGTGTCAAGTGTCAAGTGTCAAGTGCGCCACGCGACTCGCACGCGAGACGTGCGCGTGGCGCACATGTGACTTGGCACACATGCTCATACTTGAGTGCTACACCCAATCATTGCTCTAAAGCAATACATAGAAAGTTGTTGGCATTTATAAATGCCTTACAAAACTTCTCACTTTTCGATGTGGGATTCATTTAATAAGGCAATAAAGACTTTCTTCAAAGCTAGTCAAAACCAAAATGGAAAAACCCCAAAACTACTACATATATTATATATTTTGAAAATAATTTCAACATCTACTTCGTTGGACTGCATATTGTGCAAAACATAACTTAATGCTGTTTAACTGTGATGTTTCACCTCCCTTCTGACCCATGGAACATCATATTTTTGTTTATTGGTAACTATTAACTTCTAAAGTATCAAAGAATGCATCTTTAGTTCACAGATGAACTCCCACCCTCTCAAAGATTTCAGAAATAGCATATTTCATGCATGGAGAGTCTTTGTTAAATAAATCATAATACACATATGATAAATAAATCTTGATACTGTTAGCACATATCAAATCAATGGTTGCATTGGAAGAAGACAAATCATAAGAATTACTGCTCTGCTGAACAAATTGGATGGTAGACTTAATTTTGATAGTGGCCATAGCCGAATTCACATTCTTAGGCACCACATTCACTCAGTACATCAGTAGGAAGCCATGTATTTGCTGCGGTGATATGCAGCCAAAATCTGTTCCTGCTGTGTTTGATGTTTGACGAAGACATGTATTAACCACATTACGTACATTGTTATCCAAAGAAGTATAGGTTCACTCTTACTGACTATTCATTGAAATCTATATTCATCCTTACTGATCATTAGGACTGTTTATCTGGATATATGAGCCATAGATGCAGGGGTGGAGGCAGTTCATGCCTAGAGGGGTACTTGCCCCTGTCAACTCACTCATAGTTTCAAAAATAATTTTCATTTTTATCCCTTAAAAATTTCTAAGTGCCTCCCTTAAGATTTTGAAAAGTCCTATTTTAGCCTATGATTTTAGAAACAATTTTCCATTTACCCCTCAAATTTTGAGAAGTCTCCTATCTTTGCCCTCAATTTTAGAAATAATTTTCATGTCAAATTATTAAAAAAAATCTATTTTTACCAGTAGTTTTAGAAATATTTTTCAGTTTTCTATTCTGGAAATTCATAAATGTCCACCTTAAATAATTATTTTGTTTAAAGACCCATTTTTATATTAATAAAAGTTAATATACATATATGGCCCAATGTTGATTGAACAGGAAAACAAAGATTTGATATTTTAAACTTTATTTTTTTGAAATAGAGTGCAGTTGCCATGCTGGTTACAACTACTGAAGTAAGTAGATATACATTTTTTATTTATTTCATTGGTTATGTTTGTTTTCTGTTATTGCAAGTAGTGAATACTTGCCAGTTCATACATGGAATAGTGAAGGTAAAAAACAGGTTTCCTATGAGGCGATACATCCTCTATGCTACCTCTGGAGATCTGTTGCCATACAGTGAGCTCAAACCAGATTCCTTGGAGCAACAAAATGACCTACTGCTAGTTGAAGATGTATCTCCTGTAAACAGTTCACATGTCCATTCTGAGGGAACTTGATGAAGACCAGTTTTAATCTCATTTTATAACCGTTCTTATCAAAGGGAAGAGGAAATCCTTAGATCCAGCCCCAGAAGGAATCATAACGATCTGCTATGGTTTATTGGTCCAGCTGTCCTTGTAGCACCTTTCATTTTTCCCTCACTTTATTTGCGATTGATTCTGTCTGATGTATTTGAGGATTATCTGTTGACAGGTGGGCACACTTAACTCATGCTGTTGTTGAGTGCTTGTTTGTTCTCCTCCTTTTTTTGATAAGAAAAAAATAGATAAATGAACAAAGTAGACACTTTAATTGAAGGAAGTACAACATAGGTTGTCCAGGTTAGGGTTACTTCATCAATTTTGTTTATTTTTCTTTATTCTCCTTCTCCAATGATTCTGTATGGTTCTTGCTAGGTAGTTTTGTTAATAAATGAAGCCTATCAGAAGGCTTATGATCACCAGTTTGGTTGTTGACAAGTATTGGAAGGCAAGGTTGATATTTTCCAATTTGATCAAATAAGATAAAAAAAAACTTGGGACATAGACAATGTTATGCAAAAAAATGATTTGATCAATGGGTATTGGTGAAGGATAATGATATTCATAACTTTGTGCATAGTAAACTTTTAGACATAGCAAAGATGATTTAAGATATTTAGCACTTGGCAGATATGTTGGCATGGAGGATGACAGAAAACTGTTTAACTCTGTAAGAAAGTGTCAAAGTTAATGATCTTCCAACAAAGATGTGGATAAAAGACCTATTGAATGGCACAGATGAAGTGTTAGTATACAGATGCAACATTCGGAAGGGACACAAAGGATGAACTTAGGGGAAATAGTACAAAGTTCAGACTAACATTAAATGTGGCTCGGCATAGAGTGGACTGAAAGAACATGGTCTCTTTAGCTGGGTGAATTATTTGGAATTTAGAGCTAGCAGCCTGGAACACTTAGGAATTGCCAATCTGAGAAGGGAAAAAGGCTCTTTAAGAGAGAGAGAGAGAGAGAGAGAGAGAGAGAGAGAGAGAGAGAGAGAGAGAGATCTGATTAATAGGAGCATTGTTTTGCTTATATATTTAGGTCGTTGGAATCATTTATTCATCTCAATAATCTGACAATCTCTATCTGCAGATTTCCTTATACTGTTTTTTACGGAGGCTCTTTGGTACTGTGGGGTTGCGGTATTTCTTCTGCTAGTAGACCCCGCTTATTAAGGCCTGTTGTGCCAGTTTCTGCTGCATATAACAGAAATCTTAACCCTCAGTTGGGGCACAAAATCTCTTCTGTTGTCTCGCCTTGGACTGGCCCTGCTGCTTCAGCTACTCTTGCCCCATACCTTGTTGGTATAGTTCTGCTGTTTGCATTTGAGCAGTATGCAAGATGTGTAAAGTTACCTTCATGGCCTGCCATTCCCGTTATCTTTAAAGTAAGTACTGCTTAACTGTAAATTAGTTCAGCCGACTCTGAGCAGAATCTCTGTTTGGATGGAGAATAGGCATAAGTTGAACCTAAACCTCTGTGTCTTTCTCTCTTGCTCTTACAATTTTATCTGATAGAATTATGTCAAATGTTATTAACGTTTTATGCTATACCTTGTTCACTCAACATGTTTTTAAATTATGTAACTCCACCTATCTTTTATTACATGCATAATTCATTAACATATCTGGGCCCGATGGATGAATAGGATCTTCCCTATGGTGAAAAAGGTCCAAAATGCATTTGGTATATTAAGATTTCAGTGAATGCAGCTTAGTTCTACTTGAGTTCTTTAAAGTACCACCTTAAACTTTGTTTTTTTTTTTTTTGGTTTGTGGGGGGGGGGGTTGATCAATCCCTCTATTGACAATTGTCAGAAACGTTATGATTCTTATTGAATCATCAGTCTATTATGATTTATTTAGCAAAGACTTCCCACGTATTAAATATGCTCCAAAATTCTAAAATCCTTTAGTGGTCCGGGAGTTTATTTGTGAACTGAAGAGCCAGTTTTGTTACTTACAGGTTTATAGATTGCACCAATTGAATAGAGCAGCACAACTGTGACAGCTCTCTCATTCACAATGAGAGGAGCTGAGATGACATCGCACAACTTGGCAATAAACAGTTCATTGGGCACACTTCTGGATGTCCTTCAATTCCTTGGGGTGAATTGCATCTGGTCCCTCTCGAGCTTCCTCATGAGTTTTTTTTTTTCCCTTCTGCCACCATATCCGAGCAGTGAGGCATGAGTTTCATAAAGCACTGGCCTTGTTCTCATCTCACCTAGTAGAGAAGAACATTGCACATGATCTTGTTTAGATGACTTGATAAATTTGAGGAGTCCTGCCTTTTGCGGTTGACGTGGTTCTGCTCCCTTGGATACTTTAGTGGTAGGCCTGGTTTCTCTAGTGGGATTTGAAACTGTGTGATGATGTGATAAACTGGTACGTCTTTCCCAACTCCTGATACAACTTGCTGGTGCGATGAGTCCCCCCTCTCTCTGGGACACCGGTGTAGTGCCTGCCAAAGACACTCCGATGCCAAAGTTAGACTCAGGGAAACATGAACAGAATTACAATATCTAGGGTGGTTTGTAATCGTACCTTCTTGGAGGTGAGGACTGTTCCCTTTATAGGAGCGTTGGCCTTGATCGTGGGCACCTTCGTGGGTCAGTTAATCGTGCCCCCCGTCATGCCTCCCACTTCGTGGGGGTATATCGTGCCTTGATTTTAGCCCCCATGGATCATGCTCCCGTTCATTGGGGAAACGCTCGAATCATGGGATCGTAGGGGCTATTTACCAGGCGAGAATCTCGGAGTGCCTTCGTGCCGCCGCCCAGTGTATCGCTCGAGCTCTGCCGTTCTTTCTGTTAATGGACCTGACCTAGGAGGGAGGTGGCCTGAACTGGATATGCGAGCCGGGCTAGTCTGGTTTGTCCACAGATGGGCTGACCGACCGTACTTGTTATTTGCATTATCAGATGCCCCCAATTCCCTAGGCAGCCCAGGTCGGCCTATGGGAATTCCAAAGGTATGCCCACGGGAATTTCGAAGAGTCACCGAGCGCCATCGAACAGGCGCAGTTATGGCGCTGTATAACCGTCATGATTACTATGCCAGGTGGATCGACGCGACTGTTGGCCTTTCTGCCACGTGGCCTCATGTGGTTGGCCCCGTATGTCGATTAGACATCAATTACACTGCTCGTTCGATCTTGAGAGCTTCGGGCCGATCTACACCGTTGATTTCGAATAGAGGGGGCTTATAAAACCTTGGCAGTTCGTTAAAAAGAGCCCCTTATTCTACACATTTCTTCCCAAGCATTCAACTGTGCTCGTTGTTTCTCTCCCTTCGTCATTCTTCTCACTGTTGTCGTTTGTTTGGAGGGGTTCCAAAATCACTTCCTAAATCCATTCCCATCAAGGTACGTAGTGTTAGTGTTTATGTTTTGGCTCCTACAGAAGGCTATTTGGTACTACGAGTGGAGGATTAGGGCCTCATATCCCCTAGGGTTTATAGGTAACCCCCCATTTGTTGAGTCGGTATACTGGGGTGTTCTTAAAGCATCCAGAGCAGTTTTTGAGACCCTCCGAGAGATTGAGGATCCTAGGGTCATGAACCCACTGCCAATTGACCTGTCGAGCGGCTCTGAGCGTACTGCCTTCATGGACCTAGATAGGGTAAGACCAGACGAGGCATCCAATGCCTCAGTGAACTACTCTGGGGCAGACCTCGAGGAGATTACTCAAGAGGTGAGGCCTAGGAGGGCAAGGAGTCCCGTGGCCATTGTGGACGCCTTTGAGAGTGCCCCCACGGCCATGGCTGAGGTAGGGGCAGTGTCCCCTGCTCCAGAAAGTAGGTATGAGGCTCGGCACTTTGCCTCCATTCTAGATGGGGCAAAAGTGCAAAAGTTGTGGTCTGTCTATCAATTTCCTCCCTCTATGAGTTACCGAGTGCCAGGGAGCGAAGACAGAGCGTGCTTCCCTCGCCCAGGCAAAATTGCTGTGTATGAGACTGCGTTGTCCGGGGGACTGAGGTTCCCCATTGCTCCTCCTATTAGAGGGGTTCTGAGTCGGGCTAGACTAGCCCCTGGGCAGCTAATGCCCAATTCTTGGCGCATACTGGTAGGTTGTGCCGCTCTGTGGCAGGCCGCCACTGACAAGGAAGAAATCCTGACCCCAGAAGATTTCTTCTTCTGCTACAAGATAATCGAGAGCGAGAGCTTAGGCTGGTACTACTTCTCAGCTAGGGAAAGTCAGCCAACTCTGATTACCAATCTCCCGGTCTCCCACAAGAGCTGGAAGGAGAAGTATTTTTTTGTGTACGGCGAGGGTATGGAGATCGCTCACTGGGAAGATGTGACTGACCAGACCCCCCGCATACCCAGGTAGTGGGGTAGACCAGGTAGGAAGGGTAAGTGCCTTTTGTGCTTTTATGCCTGACTCCTTCTTAGAGTAGTGGTCTAACAATCATCCGCTTTTCTTTTACTCAGCACGCCTTCCTATACTGGAGGACGAGTCGAGGGAAGGCCGTTTAGCGAGGGTGAGGGAGTACCCGGTCAAGAGCTGGGCCCCTCTTGTGGCTGGTGAGAGTTTGGCAGACTATCTCTTAGGTCCAGACCCTTCCATCGAAGCCCTTCGCGCTGAGAGGAGTGAGTCTGGTCTGTCTTTTGCGACCGCCTTCTAATGCTAGTGCACTGACTCTTGCCCCGTGTGCTTTGCAGGACAAGAATCATACATGGGCTTCGACAAGAGGAGCATGGGGTCCTCTGCAAAAAAGAAGTTTGAAGAGATGGAAAAGGCAAAGGCTGCTGGAGAGAGGCCAAGCAAACGCCATAGGCCTAGCTCTGGGGGGAGGGCTGTCGAGCAGTCCCATGACAAGGGTCCTGCTGCGATCAGTACACCCGCAGTACCCAAGGCTTCTAACGCTGGTCAGTCCTCCAGGGCTGGAACTGGGATGCCCCCGCCTCCTGCCGAGGCGACAGCCGTTGCTCAGACCCAGACTCAGCAAAACGAGCCCCTCATTGTGGAGGACGTCTAGGCCGTTTGGGAGAGGATGAAGCAATTCATCAGCATGGAGGACGTGGGGCCATTTGTTGACTGGACCAACGCCCAACTGACAAGGAGCATGAACCTCGACGCTGTAAAGGTGAGGGCTCCAGTTATCTTTCTCTTCCACCCCACTCTCCCCCTTTTTCCTTTATTTATTTATTTATTTATTTTTTGTGTATGGCCCTGCAATTTTTCTGCAACTCCATGTGAAGGCGCTCTGCCTGTCCACCCGTCTGAAGGCGAGGACAACCGAGTGCGCCAAGAAAGGGCAGGTCATTGAGACCTTGACCACATCCGTTAGTGGCCTGGAGAAGAAGGTCAAGGATGCTGAGGAAGCCCAGGCGGTTGCAGAGGCAGAGAAGACTGCCATGCTGGACGAAGTATTCGAGCTCAGGAAAAAGGTGGAAGCTCTGGAATTCGATGCCCAGACTTTTGGGGCAATCAAGGAGTCCTTTACTTCGAAGGTCGCTGAGCTGGAGGGGCAGCTGAAAAGTGCTCAGGACAATGCTGTGGAGGAGTTCAGGGCTGGGGCGGCCTTTCAAGATGAACTCAGCGAGGCCTACATGGAAGGCTTCGTTGACGCTAAGGTTGCGGCTAGGAAGCTCTTCCCAGATCTCGATCTTTCTGCCTTGAAACCTTCTGACGACACGACCTCCAATGCGTCTGGCGTGGAAGACCAGACCGCAGCGACAGAGGAGGGAGACGAGGCCCAGTCCTGAGTACTTTGTAAAAACATCCAGTGGTGTCTTTTCTTTTTTTTTTTTTTTTGTAACCCGTCTTTAATCAATGAACAGTTATTTTGATGAACTGCATTTCCATGTTGAACATCTGATTAATTAGGCTCTTTGGTTGCTTTGTAACGTCTGACTACTGTCCAGCTGGGCTTCGTAACTTTTACGGGCTCTCGGCCTGTCCGGCCCTAAGGACTGACCAGTCGGGCTTAGTAGCCTTATTGGCCTTTCGGCTTTACTGGTCAGCCCTGAGGACTGACCAGTCGGGCTTAGTAGCCTTATTGGCCTTTCGGCTTTGCTGGTCAGCCCTGAGGACTGACCAGTCGGGCTTAGTAGCCTTATTGGCCTTTCGGCTTTGCTAGTCAGCCCTGAGGACTGACCAGTTGGGCTTAGTAGCCTTGTTGGCCCTTCGGCTTTGCTGGTCAGCCCTGAGGACTGACCGGTTGGGCTTAGTAGCCTTGTTGGTCTTTCGGCTTGGCTGGTCAGTCCTGAGGACTGACCAGTTGGGCTTAGTAGCCTTGTTGGCCCTTCGGCTTTGCTGGTCAGCCCTGAGGACTGACCGGTTGGGCTTAGTAGCCTTATTGGCCTTTTGGCTTGGCTGAGGACTGACCAGTTGGGCTTAGTAGCCTTGTTGGCCCTTCGGCTTTGCTGGTCAGCCCTGAGGACTGACCGGTTGGGCTTAGTAGCCTTATTGGCCTTTCAGCTTGGCTGGTCAGCCCTGAGGACTGACCAGTTGGGCTTAGTAGCCTTATTAGCCTTTCGGCTTTGTTGGTCAGCCCTGAGGACTGACCAGTTGGGCTTAGTAGCCTTATTGGCCTTTCGGCTTTGTTGGTCAGCCCTGTGGGCTGACCAGTAAGTCTTCAACAGTTCTGCGGATAGACATCGGTTCTGAAGGTCATAAAAAGACTTTTCATTGAAGGTTGCTGGTTACATTATACATAGTATTTTCTCAGGTGCTCAACGTGCCAAGGGTTGGGAAGCTCCTTGCCGTCGACCCCAATTAGCCAGTAGGTCCCTTTCCTGGAAAACCCTTTAACTGTATATGGGTCTTCCCAATTAGGCCCGAGTTTGCCATCTCTAGGCTTTCTAGTAGACTAATTAACCCTCTTGAGAACCAAATCTCCTGCTTTGAACGTTCTAGGTCTTACTCTGGCATCATGATATCTGCGCATCCTTTGCTGATAAGCAGCCACCCTCACAGCTACTTGCATCCTTTTCTCTTCAAGTAGGTCTAGGCTTTCTTCTAGGGCCTCATTGTTAGCCTCTACTTCGAAATGTTCAATCCTGGGGCTATGGAGGCCTATCTCCACCGGGATGACCGCCTCAGATTCGAAAGTTAGAGAGAAGGGGGTGTGCCCTGTTGCGACCCTTTCTGTTGTTCTGTAGGCCCATAAGATATTGGGAAGCTCTTCTGCCCATAAACCCTTTGCATGCTCCAGCCTTGTCTTGATGTTTTTGAATAGGGTCCGGTTGGTGACTTCAACCTGGCCGTTGGCTTGGGGATGCTCCGGAGAAGAGTAGTGGTGGCTGATATGTAGGTCTGAACACATCTGATCGAACTGACCGCCTTTGAACTGTTTTCCATTGTCTGTGACAACTACCTTGGGGATGCTGAACCTACATATGATGTTTTTCCATAGGAAATTTTTCATTTTCTGCTCTGTGATTGTGGCGACAGCCTCCGCCTCCGCCCATTTTGTGAAGTAGTCAACTGCTATCACCGCAAACCTAGTTTGGCCTTTCCCCAGGGGTAGAGCACCTACTATATCTATGCCCCATTGGGCAAAATGCCACGGGCTCTGAATCGGTGTTAATTCCTGGGCTGGCTGCCTTGGGATGTTAGAGAACCTTTGGCATTTATCGCATCTTCTTACAAACTCTTGGGCGTCTTTTTCCATTGTGGGCCAGTAGTAGGTTGCTCTGAGAATCTTCTTAGCCAAAGATCTCCCTCATGAGTGGTTGCCGCAGACCCCTTCGTGTACCTCCCTCATGATGTAGTCTGCTTCTGCTTTTCCGGCGCACCTTAACCAGGGCATGGTGTGTTCTCTTTTGTACAGGACACTGTTTATCAGGGCGTATCTGCTGGCCCTATATTGAATCCTTCTTGCCTCAACTTTATCTGCTGGTAGGGACCCCTTTTCCAAGTAGTTCCTGATTGGCGTTGCCCATTCCACCTCTTGCTTTGCTTGCAATATTTTGGGCTCTCGAATGCTTGGCGAATCCAGTACTTCCATTGGTACTCCGAGGTCGTCTTCCTGGGATGACGCGATCCTTGCCAGCCGATCTGCCTCCACGTTCTGTACCCTTGGTACTCTTTCGAGAAGTATTTTGGGAAATTTTTTCGTCAAATTTCTGGCCATCTCGCAATACTCTTGCATCTTGTCTCCCCTGGCCTCGTATTCTCCTTTGACTTGTTCTACCACAAGTTGGGAGTCGCTGCGTACCAAGACATGTTCTGCCCCCATTCGCCAAGCCATTTAGAGACTAGCAATCAAGGCCTCGTATTCAGCCTCATTGTTGGACGCTGGGAATTTGAGCTTGACGGCATATTCGAGTTTGTGTCCTTCAGGGTTGACGAGCACGATCCCGGCGCCTCCTGCTTTATCCGTTGAGGAACCGTCGACATTGAGTATCCACTGTGGCTGTAGGGTGTCGGCACTGGGGCAAATTGTGGGAGGGTTGAACTTAGCGATGAAATCTGCTACAGCTTGCCCCTTGATTGCCTGTCTTGGTCTGTACTGAATGTCGAATTGGCTGAGCTCTATGGACCATTTGACGAGTCTACCCGACGTCTCTGGCTTGTGGAGGACCTTTTTCAATGGTTGATCGGTCAGGACAACTATGGTGTGCGCCTGAAAGTATGGCCTCAATCTTCTTGCTGAGGTCACGAGGGTGAGGGCCAGCAGCTCCATCGTGGGGTATCGTTCTTCCGCGCCCCTCAAAGCCCTGCTGGTGAAGTAAACGGGCTTTTGGACACCTTCCTCTTGCCTGACCAGGGCAGAACTCACCGCTGTTTCTGATACGACGAGGTAGAGGTAGAGCTCTTCTCCTTCTGTGGTTCTGCTCAGCAGTGGTACTGAACTCAGATATCCTTTGAGCTGCTGGAAAGCCTGTTCACATTGGGGAGTCCACTCAAAAGCTTTACGCAGAACTTTAAAGAAAGGTAGGCACTTATCTGTTGATCTGGAAATGAATCTGTTCAGCGCTGCTACTCTGCCAGCCAGCCTTTGGACTTCCTTGGTGGATGTTGGGGACTGCATGTTTAACACTGCCCTGATTTTCTCGGGGTTAGCCTCTATCCCTCGGTTGGACACCATGAACCCTAGGAACTTGCCTAACGCTACTCCGAAGGCACATTTGGCAGGGTTTAATTTCATTTTGTAGGCTCGTAGGTTTTTGAATGTTTCTTCCAAGTCAACTAGGTGGTTGATGGTTCGCTTACTTTTTACTAGCATATCGTCGACATAGACTTCCATGTTCCTCCCGATCTGGCTGCTGAACATTCGGTTCACAAGTCTTTGATAAGTTGCCCCGGCGTTTTTGAGGCCGAATGGCATTACCTTGTAACAATACAGTCCTCTGTTTGTCACGAATGCTGTGTTTTCCTGATCGTGCTCGGCCATTTTTATTTGGTTGTATCCTGAGAAAGCGTCCATGAAGGTCAACATTTCGTACCCTGCTGTTGAGTCCACCAGTTGATCTATTATGGGGAGGGGGAAGCTGTCTTTGGGACACGCTCTGTTCAGATCGGTGAAATCCACGCACATTCTCCACTTTCCATTGGCCCTTTTGACCATCACCACATTAGATAGCCAGGTCGGGTATTGGGCTTCTTTTATGAAGCCTGCGGTGGTCAGTTTCTCGACTTCGTCTGCTACAGCCTCGTTGCGTTCCGGGGCGAAAGACCTCCTTTTTTGTCTGACCGGTTTTGCCTTTGGGTCTATGTTTAGGTGATGGGCAATAATTCGGGTGTCAATTCCTGGCATATCCTCATGAGACCAGGCGAAAACATCGGCATGATGCTTGAGGAAGGACCTCAACTTCTCGTTGAATTCTTCAGGAGCTGCTGTTCCGATTTTCACTGTCTGGGTCTGGTCATACTTTCCGACTACTACCTCCTCGAGCTCTTCTACTGGTTCCCTCCTCCTAATCTCCTCTTCATCTCGAACTTCCAGCTCTTCAATTAACATAGCCTCCCGGGTTTCCCCTTTAAGGGACGCCATATAGCATTCTCTGGCGGTCTGCTGGTCACCTCTAGCTTCCCCAACTCCTTGGGATGTGGGGAACTTGACTTTCAAGTGGTAAGTTGATGGTATGGCCTTGAACTCATTGAGGGCTGTTCTGCCAATCATGATGTTATAAGCTGACGGGCAATCCACTACTAAAAACGTTGCCATCTTGGTAGCCTGTTTGGGTGCTGTTCCTAGCGTTACCGGCAGAGCGATGGAGCCTAGAGGTGTGACTCTGTCTCCAATGAAACCAACAAGGGGGGAGTGAACCGGTTGTAATTGCTTCCCGCTGACCTTCAGTTGCTCAAAGGCTTTTAGGAAGAGAATATCCGCCGAGCTGCCGCTGTCTACCAGGACCCAACGGATTAAAAAATTTGACACAACAGCTGATATGACTAAAGGGTCGTCATGAGGTTGGCATATGGCTCCAGCTTCATCGTCTGTGAACGTGATGGGGTCATGTTCAGCCCGGGATTTTTTGGATGACCGGTCTATGGACATAACTTCTCTCTGGTTTCGCGCATCCCTTGCATGCCGTTTCCTTGCCGATGAGGATTCTCCCCCACCTGCGAACCCACCAGAAATGACCCTAATCTCGCCCATAGGCTGCTGGTTTGGCCTTCCCCTTTTTGGGCTTTTCTGTTCGGCCTGTCTTGGTGCCGGCTCTCGCCTTTCGTCACGTCTGCCCCCCGCTACGTACCTGCCTAGCTTCCCTTGCTTGATTAAGTGTTCGATCTGCTGCTTGAGGTTGTAACAGTCCTCTGTGTCATGCCCGTGGTCTTGGTGGAAGCGGCACCACTTATTGGTCGGCCTTTTCTCTGGTGGAGTTCTCATCCTCCCGGGCCACCTCAGCGCCGCATCTCCCTTGATTTCGTAGAGCACTTGATCCAGAGAAGTGTTTAATGGGGTGAAGTACTGATTATACCTGGCCTGCTTGGTCTTATCACTCTCTCCCCTTGGCTTCTGCTCTGCCACTCGTGGGGCCTTTGCTGTTTTGTCGTCTTTCTTTTCCTCCGCCATCCTTTTCTTGTCCAGGCTGGTTGCGACGCCCTCCTGGTCTTCCCTAGCTCTGAGTGTGTCCTCTGCATTCATGTACTTCTGCGCTCGGAGCATTAGCGCAACCATGGTTTTGGGCACCTCCTTGGCCAGGGAGAACAGGAACTTGGGGGTCCTGACCCCTGCGATGAAAGCTGCCACCGCCACTTTCTGGTCCAGGTCATCTACATAAAGGGTCTCCTGGTTAAAACGGGTGACAAATTCTCGCAGGGTCTCCTTCTCGCGCTGCTTAATGTTGAACAGGGAGGTGGAAGGCCTCTTCTGTCTCTGTCCCCCGATATAATGGCTAACGAACAGCCTGCTCAGGTCCACGAATTTATTAATTGTCCCAGGGGAGAGCCTGTGGAACCAAATCCTTGCTGGACCCTTAAGGGTGGTAGGAAATGCCCTGCACATGATTTTGTCGGGGACCGCTTGAAGGTCCATCAGAGCCTTGTACGTCTCGAGATGATCCAGGGGATCCTTGGTGCCGTCAAAGGACTCTATTGTGGGCATTTTGAACTTCGAGGGCAAGGGCACCCTCATCACTGTTGGTGTAAATGGCGTGTCTGTCTGGCTTACCAGCCCCTCTACCGTGCTGGGGCCCTTTTCTTTTACCGCCGCTATCACTCCGGCCAATTTAGCCTGCATTTCCTTTAGCTGTTCGTCCCATATCGGCTGAGTTTCGGCAGTGTGTTCTGGGAGGACCACGGTTGGTGCTTTGGACCGGTCGGCGTAACTCTGGGCTTCGTCAGCGTGAAATCCGGCCCCCCTCGGGAGGGGGTTCTCTCCTGGAGGCGCTGGGTCTTCCGCTCCTTCGCCGGCGTCGCCTCCTTGGTTCCTTGCCGCCGGCTGGTTCGTAGGTAATGGTGGGTCCCCTAGCGGCGGCGGGTCTACCGTTCCTGGGGCCTCCGGCGGGGGAGGCAATCTCCTCTCCAACTCTTGATTCCGGGACTGGAGTTGGTTCATAGTTGCCATCATTTCCATGATCTGCTGCTCCAAAGCAGCGATTCTGGCGGTGCTTTGCTCCTCCATCTCTCCATCTTCCCTAGTTGATGCAGCACCGGATCGGGTCAAGACCATGAAAAGATCGAAGTGTCGTTCCTACAGACGGCGCCAACTGATGATGTGATAAACTGGTACGTCTTTCCCAACTCCTGGTACAGCTTGCTGGTGCGATGAGTCCCCCCTCTCTCTGGGACACCGGTGTAGTGCCTGCCAAAGACACTCCGATGCCAAAGTTAGGCTCAGGGAAACATGGACAGAATTACAATATCTAGGGTGGTTTGTAATCGTACCTTCTTGGAGGTGAGGACTGTTCCCTTTATAGGAGCGTTGGCCTTGATCGTGGGCACCTTCGTGGGTCAGTTAATCGTGCCCCCCGTCATGCCTCCCACTTCGTGGGGGTATATCGTGTCTTGATTTTAGCCCCCACGGATCATGCTCCCGTTCATGGGGGAAACGCTCGAATCATGGGATCGTAGGGGCTATTTACCAGGCGAGAATCTCGGAGTGCCTTCGTGCCGCCGCCCAGTGTATCGCTCGAGCTCTACCGCTCTTTCTGTTAATGGACCTGACCTAGGAGAGAGGTGGCCTGAACTGGATATGCGAGCCGGACTGGTCTGGTCTGTCCACAGATGAGCTGACCGACCGTACTTGTTATTTGCATTATCACTGTGTGTGTACAAAGTGTTGGACAGATTACAAGTACATTCTAAGGTGGATTTTTTGAATGAAGAATCATACGGCATAAACTGCAATCATAATTCAAGTTGCTGCATTGCTAGTTCTGTGCTCTTCTTTCTGTGAGGACCTAATCTCTAACTTTAATGACCGGAGTCTGAACAGCTTTTACTTTATCAAAATGCCATTTGCTTGTATATTGATCATTTGCTGCTTCAGATTGTTTTTACCAAGAATGTGCGTCTTCTTTAAGGGGTTTACAGTGAATACTTGCGGAGGAACCGCTGAAATTCCGCATACTTGCTACTTCTATAGGACTTTTCCTTGTATTCCAATTTAAATTTCTTGTACACCATACTCTTACTAGAAGATTTTATATTGATTTGTACTCCTTTGCTCTCTTCTTATAATTCTCTCTCCCCTTTTTTCTGTTAAAAAGATTTCATCTATTGTTATGCCAAGTTGTTCACCATACGTAGATCCGATATCTTGCAAGTGATTAGCCGGGAGATGTGACTGGTCTTTTTGCACATTAAGGTTGGGTTTTCCCCTCGTTTCGTGAACATTCGATGAATGGCTTAGAAAATATTATAAAAGTTGAAGTGTCTGCAATTATAATAACTAGTTTTGGGCTTGGAATAGCTCTTTATATTTATTGTTTAACGATCATTATTTTAAATAAAAATTGAATCTAATTTTTTTGATCATATTTTTAAAATTTTTCTATAATTTATCTAATCCAGATATGCTTATAGTAAATTAAATATTAGTAT
Organism: Euryodendron excelsum; assembly: GCA_033060915.1. Classification (NCBI taxonomy): domain Eukaryota; kingdom Viridiplantae; phylum Streptophyta; class Magnoliopsida; order Ericales; family Pentaphylacaceae; genus Euryodendron; species Euryodendron excelsum. Next base: position 36,933,940 of record CM065384.1, on the reverse strand, counting down.
ACTTAAATGTATTATCTATCTTTGTTTATGTATTCTAAAAATAATATAATTTTTTATGAAATATATAAATCACATAAATGTAATTATTTTAAAAATAAAAATTAATTATTCGCATAAAGGGAGTAATGATAAATAGAGTTGATTATTAATTACTGTATATATGATATTTTTAGAAGAATAAAAAAATATCAACTACTCATATATTTATAGTCAAAATTTAAATAATTGAAACAATTTATTTTATGTATTGTGAGCGCATTTATTTAAAGATAAAATTAAAAGGATAATCTAATTAATTTTTCAACGTATTGAAATTAGAATTCAATTTGTGTAGAAACTACATATGTTTGGTTGTACGTTGTGAAACATAGGCTCTCACTTTGTACAACAAAATAATACATGCTTAACATGTGTAATAGTTAAATGATCCATGCTTAATATTTGTCTAAGGAATAAAAAGAATGTATTTGAGGTTATATGTTAAGAAATTAAAAAAATAGTCAATTGGCTCAATTCTTATTAAATATAGATGTAATTTTAATTTTTTTTATAATGCATGTACTTAAAGTAATAGTTAAAAAACTAAGAAAATAAATAATGGACTTTTGCAACTTTTAATAAAAAAAATGTTGCATTTTATTTTAGAATAAATTTTGAAAGGTGAAAAAAAACAATATCTTTCGATAATTACTTGTAGTGTTCGATAATTGCTTGGATTCACAAAATTCTTTACTTGTAGATGATTACAAATCAATGCCTGAAGCATTTATAGACATAAAGACGATAATCAAATCATATCGATACCAGATACTAATGCTCTAGCACATATTAATGTCCCTGTAAAACAATATGTTGATGTCTCTGTAGAACAATCTATTAATATAATAGCACATGATTTTAAATCATGCTTGAAGCATGGGAGGCCTGTAGGTACGAAAATCAAAAGTCTCAAAAAGAGAAAAATACAACAAAATGAGTAAATTAGTGTTCTTGAAGATTGAACTCTTGAAGAGATAGGAAATCATAATAATTTTTACAATTCTTGAAGAATAAAATAAATCTCCGATAGAGAAATCTCCATCGTCTAAAGAAACTCCTGTAACATAATCCCTAAAAGAGGAACATCTTGAAGAAATGTTCCCTGCAGAGGAAATAGTACTTGAAAATAATGAGATTTCAATGAATAATAATGTGAATATAGGAGAACGATGCAATAGAAATGATATTATTGTTGACAACATATTTGTTTAAAATGGCTCTCGTAATTATCATAAGTAATGAAGAGACTGAACCACGGACAGTCAACAAATGTCGATGTTAATATGATCAATCAAAAATGAAAAGAAATTACTGAGTGAGAATTAAACTTATTAGCATAATGTAAAGTATTCGAACTTGTAGTTCAAATACCAAAAGATGTCGGACTTGTAAGCCAAACACCAAAAGATAAAAATATCAGTCATGTAGTCCAAACACCAGCAGATGTCAGACCTGTAGTCTAAACACCAGAAGATGTAAAGTATTCGGATTAGTAGTCCACCCACTTGAAGATGTAACATCAGTTTGATACAAATGAATATTTGCGAAATCAGAAAATGGAATAGTACGATATAAAGCATGACCCATACTAAAAGGTTTCTCGTAGAGACCTGATATTTACTACGATGAGAAATTCTATCATATAAGGATGTAATTACATTCATATTATTGATTAGTTTATCAGTCTTAAAAAGATTAGAAATGTATCTAATGAATATATAATAGCCTATTCATATGGTCGATTAGGTAATAATATATATATATGAAAATTCCTAAAGAATTTAAAAATGCTTGAAGCAGATATTTTGAAACCCGAAGGTTATATTATATCAAGTTTCAAATATATTTGTATGAGTTAAACCAATCTGGACGCAGATGGCATAAATATTCCAATAAATGTCTCTTGAAAAAAGAATATGTAAACAATACAAATTGTCTATGTATTTTTATTAGAATTAGAATTTATTATTATTGCAATATATGTTGATACTTTTGAAAATTAGTGGTACTCCTGAAGAGATACATTGTGAGAACAAATTATTGTCTTGTCTTATCTTGTAGAATGAGCATTTTGATTCATCAAGTTGACATATACAGAAAAATTATATATTGATAAAATTAATTCATGGAATTCTCTAATGGTTGTCTGATCACTTGATATACAAAAAGGTTCAGTTTTGTCCTCAAAAAGATGGTGAAGAAATTCTTGGTCTTGAAGTAACATATCTTAGTGTAATCGGTGCTCTTATATATCTTGCAAATTGTATAAGACCTGATATAACATTCTCTGTCAACTTACTGACGAGATATAGTTCTGTACCAACTCAAACACATTGGTAAGGAATTAAGTACATATTGCGTTATCTACGAAGGATAACTGATATGGGTTTATTCTATTTAAAGGAGTCACAACTTGAATTAATTGATTATGCAGACGCCGACTACCTTTCTGATCCACATAAAGTTCGGTCTCAAACTGGGAATGTGTTTATTTATGGTAACACTGTTATATCATGGCGATCTGTAAAGCACCAAATCATTTTAAGATAATTACAATTCATGAAGCAAGCCGAGAGTGTATCTGGCTAAAATCTATAATTCAACATATTCAAGAAAATTGTGGATTATCTATAACTAAAGATACCTCGACGATATTATAGAAGATAATGATGTGTGTATTGCACAGATTAAAGGAGGCTATATCAAATGTGACAGAACGAAAAATTTTCAAAAAATTTTCATACATATGATTTTTAAAAAAGCGGTAATATTGATGTCCAGCAAATACGATTTAATGATAATCTGACAAACTTATTTACTAAAGTACTACTAACTGCAACATTTGAATAACTTGTGCATGACATTGGTATGTGCCATCTCAAAAATCTTACATTAAGCAAATAAAGTTCTTATTGAACATTAAGAGTTAAGTATTGTATTCTTTTTCTTCGTTAAGATTTTTTTCCACTAAGTTTTTCTAACAAGATTTTAATGAGGCAATCTTAACATATTCAACAAAATATATATTGCACTGTTTTGCAATCATTCAAGGAAGAGTGTTATGAAGCGGTGGAGTGAATGACCTTTATCGTTAGGCACACAATTCAATGTGCCAAATCTAACTATGTGGTTTTCACGCATTTACTTCTTCTGTATAAAGAGAAGAGAGCACAAAGGGTGGATGAACTACAAGAAAAAGAGAGGAAAGAAAGAGAGAAGAGAGAAGAGAGAGAGAGAGCACAAGTCATGGAAAAATAATGAGAGATACGGTTATATTCATTTTTCTTTTATAATTTAATGAAGCATTTGGTAATTTAGAAGATCAAACCTTAATAGTTTCAGAAGAACTAATATGATATATATTTAACAATTCTTGAAAAATTATTTACTATACTTTGTGCTGAGTTATTTTATCTATTTTATATTTTCTTTACTTTTATAACACCCATCACGTCCACTCAGTTTTTAATGTGTTGTTCTGAATTGTTTACTCGTAGAGTCGTGGCCAAATTTTCTTGTTGGATCCTGTGTTATAGTTCTTTCACATTATCTTTTGTATTATTCTTGTAGATAATAATTCCTGAACCTTGAATTTTGTTGCCACGCATGTATAGAGATTATTCCTTGGGACCTTTTAGCGACGGTTTACTGATTGAGATATGGCGACTTGTGCAGCCCCCCTTTGACATTCCATACCAATGTGCATTGCCTTTTTTCACAGGATGATGATTGATCACTTGGACCATTAGCCCTTCACTTATCACATCTACAACAATACTTGGATCCTCTTTCTCAGGGGTACTTCTTTAAATCTCAACTTCTTCATTTATCTTCTTCTTGTTGCTGAGATAATTAATAAGAAAACAAATGAATGTCTGAGTTTCTGTTTTTTTTCTTGTTTTTCAAAAAATTTGGAATCAATGGAACCAAATTGTTCAATTAATTGTGGAATGACAACACATCTTCCTTTTGCATGCTTCAATTTCCTCCTCCATATTGTTCCTCATACAGTGTTATTATTACTTTGTTGCATACTAAATCTACTTAATTAATCAACACCATTAATATAGAATCATGAAGAAAGTTGATGATCATGTTGACCAAGGATAAAGGGGCTCCACAATACCTTCTTCAATAGTGTTATGGGTGGTCAAAAGCATAAAAGGGCTTCTCAAAACAGTTGGTTACCAAAGCTGTAAGATTTAAAACAAAGCTAGCAAACCAAAGTCAACTTCTGATAAATCAATGAGTAATATATTATAACAAGTTAAAAGGGAATTTTAACATAAAAATAGTCAACATAAATATAAAATGATTAGTGGTAGGAACTTACAGATCAAGGGATATTTTTCACTAGGGTGGTGTTGTTTCAGATATATTTATTATCTTGTTAAAGAAATTGGCTTATTTTCGTTTTTTTTTTCTTATCTTGTTCTCTTATGTTCCTAATTGCTTTATCGCTGAAGAAATTACGTTAATCAGATCAGGCGAAGCTACCATAGGATTGGGAATTCGCATCACCAGTGGTGGATCATCAAGGCATATTTCTTAAATTTTTGTTTAAATTTATTTTCCCGGAAATTGTGATATTGTGCTGCCAAAGGAAGGTATGAATCATTCTTATGTACAATTATTTTATGTATCATCGATTCCAATAATGTACCTTCTCCTTTGGCTCTGTCTTGTATTTAATTCCCTTTGTCCCTTAATTTCTTAATATTTTAATCTCAATCATCTTCTTATTTCATACAAAATTCCAGAGTTGGTATTCTGGTGACATTCTTTTTGTTTTACTCCAAGTAAAAAAATTAGACAAAAAGCTTGGATTAGGTGAAAGAGAGAGAATTCTCTAGGGAAGGATCTCAATTTCTTAAGGAGTTTCAATGATGATAAGTTTTTTTATAAGATAATCTCATGTTACTTTCTATAATATAGCTTTCTTTATCTGTTGTGGTTAGAAGACAGAAACAAATAGAAGGTTAGTGGTAGTTAATTTGCAAACTGAATTTAATTAAACAAGATATAACAAAAGAACATATCTTGAAATATGATCATACACATTGACATCCATGGATGTAGAGAGAGAGAGAGAGAGAGAGAGAGAGAGAGAGAGAGAGAGAGAGAGAGAGGTGTCCGAGCACACTTGGGGTGCCAATGGTCCAGCAAAGAGACAGTAAAAGGTGTCCAAGCACACTCGGGGTGACAATGGTCCAGCAAAGTAAATACTTTGCTTCCTTGTCTCAGGATTTTGATGGGACAAATCTTGTTGGACGTCCATCCATGTTGGCTGCTTCTACTTAAATCCTGAAGAAATAAGCAAAGGTGAATGATTTAAAGCCAAGTGAAAGCTAAAGTATGTAAATGTCCTTTCAAAGAAAATCATTGTGAAGCAAACTTTCTGGTCCTGATGTGCTTGGGGTAATCTTTAGCAGGAATCTCCAGCATAGAATGAGCCCATTTCCTCTCTCTCTCTCTCTCTCTCTCTCTCTCTCAGTTAAAAACCCAATAGGCCCAGCTGGGCAAATCAAACATTCTCTGGATTATGTAACACCAAAACCTCACATGGTCTTGGTCCCTGGGAGATTGATCAAGTTGGTCTCCACTGAAATTAATCTAATGGGAGTTGTTTTGCTCTTCTGTTTTCTTCTTGTATTTAATTTAGCATTAGTTGGGATTTGGTAAAGGAAGAGGAGATTTTATGTGTGAATTATTCAAAAAAGAAATATAACAAAATTAGGAGGAAAAGAAAATTGTGGGAGGTTGGGATGTTAAAGCAGACCAAGTTACGGTACTGCTATGTTACCCAATTAGTTCTCCTTCTTCGATTAAGCTGTAGAGATCTCTCCTTATTCCAATGTGAATGAAGTACTTTTTTTCTTCATAAAAATAAATAATCAAGGTACAAAAATTTTAGTAAAAATAGGTAGGCCTGGCCTTCAGGATTATGCTTTTGAACAGGCAGAGAAGATCATTGTAGTCTTAATTAACTAATTGATGCTCTGCCACTTGTACAAGTCAGTAACCCTTCATGTAGCATGGTCTAGATACGAGTGATGTGAGGTAACAAACCTGCAGTCGAATCAGACCCTTGATTTAGAAATTGAAGCATTTTTTCACTCCAGGAACACTTGGTATTATAAAACTTGACATTCCGAAGTTTCACAGTTCTACTATAGCGAGACAGCCTCAGAATGCTGTCAAACTTAAGACATAGCACGGTATAAGCATTAATAACGTGTGGAAATGAACTGCATTCGAATTGGCCCCAAGAAGAAAAGCCTATCATTTACCTTCCTTCGTCTTGATTCAATGGTTTCAGTCTCACTTCCAGCTAATCCTGTAACCACAATAAGATAATGGCTTTATACCTATCTTAGTTGACAATTGTTGGAAGTTAATTTGACCACATCTCTTAAAGTCATACCCAATCGAATCTCTCCTAATAGATTCCATGGATCTTCATATTTCTTTCTGAATATGAATTGAAATAGTGTTGCTTACACAGCAGGGATTCAATTTAAAGACGAGCCTTGGATAGAGGACCACTTGAATTTTCCTTCAAGAGCAAGTGGGTCTCTCCCCACAACTTTTTTGTTCTTTTTTTCCTCAATACCCATCACAATATCTTATCTCTTCCTACCTTTCCCCATCTCAAAAGCTTATTAAAACATGCTGCAGAATTCCACGATTGTTTTCAAACGAAAAACAAGAAAAAAATACCTTACTTTTTGCAAGAACTGAAAAAGGTAATAGGAGATAGCAAACTTATACTAAGTTTAACTCTGTGGTTAAAGTTTAATATCTTTTCATGCATAACTGTTATTAACCATCTTTACAAGCTGATTGGGCAGGCCTACTAGAATAAAACTACTTAAACTCCAAGCTTCCATCTCTTTCAGCAGTCTTAAGCCTGTGTTAACTTTCATGCATCTCCATTCCATGTGACAATGCTCTGAATCTTGCGATTCGGGTATCTAATTCTTTTCTTTGAAGTTGATCTTGGTCATAACTTCTGAAATGGGTAGCACTCAAATGCTTCATTTGATGCTGTTCTTCTCAGTGCTTAGTGCTGTCCATGTTGTTATTCATGGGGAGAATTCAACAGACTCCTACTGGCTCTTGAGAATAAAATCAGCACTCGTTGATCCGGTAGGAGTTCTCATCAACTGGTCTCCAAGAACTAACATGTGTACCTGGAATGGGCTGACATGTTCAGCTGATCAAATCCATGTTGTGGGTCTGAACCTTTCTGGTTCAGGATTATCAGGTCTGATCTCTCCTGAGTTCTCACGCCTCGCTTCACTTCAAGTACTTGATTTATCGATGAATTCCCTCACTGGCCCGATTCCACCTGAGCTCGGGCAGCTTCAAAATCTAAGGGAGCTTCTGCTTTATTCCAACTCTATTTCTGGTAAGATTCCTGCAGAGGTTGGTCTTTTGAAGAAGTTGCAAGTTCTTAGAATAGGGAATAACATGTTAACTGGCCAAGTTCCACCAGACATTGGTAACTTGACTGAGTTGAGAGTCCTGGCTCTTGCTTATTGCCAATTAAATGGAAGCATTCCAGTGGAAATTGGGAGTTTGAAGCATCTGAATTCTCTTGATTTGCAGAAGAACAGTCTCGGTGGCCCAATACCCCAAGAGATCAGTGGTTGCGTAGAGCTCCAAAAGTTTGCGGCATCTAACAACATGCTTGAAGGAGAAATTCCTGCTTTGATGGGAAAGCTTAAATCACTGCAAATTTTGAACTTAGCCAACAACAGCCTTTCTGGATCAATTCCTACTGAGTTGAGTCTTCTCTTCAACCTGAAGTACCTCAACTTGCTTGGGAATAGATTGAATGGCGAAATCCCTTCAGAGCTTAACCAGTTGGGTCAGCTTCAGAGGCTTGACTTATCGAAAAATAACCTGTCAGGCACCATCAGCCTCCTCACTTCCCAACTGATGAATCTCGAGGCGCTTGTTCTGTCTGATAATTCGTTAACAGGTAGTATTCCAAGCAACTTCTGCATTGCGAGTTCAAACTTGCTGCAACTTTTTCTGGCTGCAAATAAGCTCTCTGGTAGATTCCCATCGGACCTACTGAATTGTTCGTCCCTTCAAGAATTAGACCTTTCCGATAATGACTTTGAAGGAGAACTACCATCTGGCCTGGAGAAACTAGCGAACCTCACAGATCTCTTACTCAACAACAACAGCTTTTCAGGAACTCTACCTCCTGAAATTGGAAACATGAGTAACTTGATAACCTTTTTTCTGTTTGACAACATGATCACAGGTGGGCTTCCAGTTGAAATTGGGAAGCTGCGGAGGTTGAGTGTTCTATATCTCTATGACAACCAGATGTCAGGAAGCATACCAATGGAGCTAACAAACTGCTCAAGCTTGACAGAGATTGATTTCTTTGGGAATCATTTTACAGGGTCCATTCCTCCGACGATTGGGAAGCTTAAGAACCTAGTTTTCCTTCAACTGAGGCAGAATGATTTATCGGGTCGTATCCCACCAAGCTTGGGCTACTGCACAAAGCTTCAGAAACTGGTTTTGGCCGATAACAAGCTCTCGGGATCCTTACCACCAACATTCAGACTCCTTTCAGAGCTGTTCCTCATCACTCTTTACAACAACTCCTTTGAAGGTCCTCTCCCCGAAAACCTCTCCCTTCTAAAAAACCTTGGAATCATTAACTTCTCTCACAACAGGTTTAGTGGAAGCATCTTTCCTCTAACCGGTTCAAGAAATCTAACCGTCCTAGACTTGACAAACAACAGCTTCACAGGTCCCATTCCTTCCACACTATACATGTCAAAAAATCTGACCCGTCTCCGCCTTGCACATAATCTTCTCTCTGGAAACATCCCTTCCGAATTTTCCCAATTCACAGAGCTCAAATTTCTTGATTTTTCGTTCAACAATTTAACAGGAGAGGTGGTGCCCGACCTGTCAAGCTGTAAGAGGCTAGGCCACCTCCTACTCAACAATAACCAACTTTCAGGCATAATTCCTTCTTGGTTAGGAACCTTGCAAGAACTTGGTGAGCTTGATCTTTCATCCAATAATTTCCACAGGAAAATACCTGCAGAACTTGGAAACTGTTCAAGATTGCTTAAGCTCTCTCTGCATAGCAACAAACTGTCAGGTGAAATCCCATCGGAGATTGGAAGTCTCACTTCTTTGAATGTCCTTAGCCTGCATAGAAACAACCTTTCTGGGTCCATTCCTTCCACAATTCAGCAGTGTACGAAGCTCTATGAGCTGAGGCTCTCAGAAAACTTCTTGACTGGTTCAATACCATCCGAACTAGGAACGCTTACTGAATTACAAGTGATTTTAGATCTTAGTACAAATTTCCTCTCAGGGGAAATCCCATCTTCTCTTGGAAATCTTGTGAAGTTAGAGAGATTAAACCTCTCTTTCAATCAGCTCCAAGGAAATGTCCCACCTTCACTTGTAAAGCTGACCAGCCTCCACATGCTAAACCTGTCCAATAATCATCTCCAAGGCCAAGTTCCTTCAACCTTTTCAGGATTCCCACTCAGCTCCTTCTTGGGTAATGACAAGCTATGCGGCCCACCATTAGCACCCTGTTTGGAATCAACGGGTCAGGAAAAGAAATCTCTCTCCAACACTGCTGTTGCCTGGATTATTGTGGCTATTGTCTTCACTTCTACGCTTATATGCTTGGTGTTGCTTTATATCATGCTAAGAATCTGGTCTAATTGGAGAGAGGTTTCAATTTCAAGCTCAGACGCAGGCCTTGAACACAAGACAGAGGAGGAGAAATGGATCTATGGAGAAGATATGAGAAGGAATGTTGAGTACTGGAAGGTGAGCTCCATGGCACTGGTTCCTTCACAAGATAAGCAAATTTCTACCACTGCTGGCAATTTCCACCTTAAAATGGGAACAGAAACCATGGACCATTCGTTAGTTTGAGTTATCTTTTCCAAGCTTTAATTTCAGTGTTTGGTTTTGTATACTTCTTTTTCCTTTCTTCACTTGTTTCTGTTTTTTCAATGTGACAAATAGAATTCAATGTTGCAGAGTTCCACTTCCAACCATGGTTTGAATTCCTTGGTGTTGCAGTAATTCCAAGGTCACGGTGGAATGGCATAAAGAGGATTTATCAATGCCTTCGTAACCGAAACTGCAAATTTTCTTTCCCCCTTAGCGAATCCCATTAATCTCAATTGTATGCAATTTTTAAGCCCGAGGAACCATATTTGTGCTTTAATTATATTTGTGAACTCTATAGCACTCGAAGATATGATTTTATGCTTAACTGGCAGGTCCTAGCTAGCTTAGCATAACTAAATGAAAATATGGTTTATTTGGTGATTTTTAATATTGGTTTGAAGTCAATTTCGTGTTATTTACCTCTTCACTACTTTCATGATCGAAGATTTTTAGATCATAACGAGAGCTGGGAACATGTGCCTTGTTCTGTATATAGATCAAAGATTTGATAATAGAAAATGAAAGGAGAAGAGAACAAAATTACTTTTTCATTTTGTTCTTTTCTTTGATTTTTTCTTGATAAATTCGGGTTTTAAACACAACATTAGAGTACTTGGGTGAAGAGAAATAATTCTCTATATACTTATTTTTATTTTTCTTTTTTTAGTATATAAGAAGGGATTACCCAAGGGAGGGCTAGTTTGTATGAAACGGAAGAATTACACAAGTTCAAGATTAGTCGAGGTGCGCACAAATTGATCTGGACATTCAATTATTCAAAAAAATAAACCACACGATTCTGAAAATAAATTTTGTGTAAATTTTCTTGGATTGTATAGCATTATTCTAATAAAAATTTCATCGTCAGGGAGGAGATGTATATTTCAACTCCGTAATGCTTCGATATGACTTGAATTTCACTTCAAACTTCCATTTCATGTCCACTCGAAAGATTAGGCAATGCATTTAAGAATGGGCAGCTATAATTTTTACATGACTAAAGTGTGGTTGTGCGAGTACGCTTCCAAATCAAGCCTTTAAAAGAAAGTATGGTTGACTATCATGCTTTGAAAGGTAGAAGTTTGAAAAGGTTGTTGCGTACCATACTTTTATTTGATATGTGTTATGAAAATAGTGAAATTATTATTCATAAATGACTTTTTTAAACATCACGTAGGTAATGACGTTTTTCTCTTATTATTGTGCGTTTTCTTCGTCTATAAATGAGCCGGAGAAATAGAGAAGAAGGAGAGAGAATGGGAGAGAAAGAAGAAAAGAAGAGAGAATAGAGAAGAGAAAAAAAAGTAAAGAATGTAAGTAAAATATTTCAATTCCAGTTATAGTTTATATTTTGTTCTATAATAGAAGTAAAGTCTCGAGTGATCAAGAAGATATATCTCTAATAGTTCTAAAAAAACTATTTAACTATTATTTGGCAGTTTCAGAATAACTAATTTTATTATATACTGTGTCTAGTTTTTACTTGTTTTTATAACCTTTTAATTTTATAACACGTTATCAATACGAAACTCTGTTGTGTTATTCTTTACATCAGGAAGATACTTCATTTTATGTGTAATTTATCTTTGAATTATTACTGTTTACTTAATTCATCGCATGAATAGTATGAATAATAGTAACTATTGAGATAAATAGTATTTATTTCGAAACTTTGTTGCTTTATTTCTCCCAAATCATAAATTTTTGGCCCATGATATTTATAGATCTAGAATCCTTATTTCAATAGTTTTCTATAGTCATGTGACTTGACTATATTTTGATATCTGAATTGAAAGTTATAATGCGGATAAAAATAGTAATATTATATATATATATATATATATATCGATGAATTGAATAATAATAAATACTATGCATCCCGACCATTGTAGCACGTGTGTCGCCCAGGGCATAAGGGGCATGATGACTTGACGTCATCCTCACCTTCCTCCGGCTTATCACCGGCAGTCTGTTCAGGGTTCCAAACTCAACGATGGCAACTAAACACGAGGGTTGCGCTCGTTGCGGGAAAAATATCTTATGCTTTATATTATTATCAATCAAATAAAAAACTATTTTATGTATCAATCCTTATATCATAACATAAAAATGCATTGTATAAGAATCCATAGTTTCATTTTTTTATTCCACTTTTTATTATAGTAAAGTAGTTAAAGAAGTAAATAAAAAAGAAAGAAAGAAAAGTAATCTTATTATATATAATTTATAATTGATAATTACTATTTATAAATAATGATTGCATAGTAATTATATAATAAATAATGTTTAACGAGTAGTACGTTACACGATACTTTTCTATTTTGTCTTCATAACATTTACTTAATATTAATATATTCGGTAGAGATTTTACAAGATCATTAACTGATGATTGCCAAATTTATTATATGAATTGCTTTAGAAATACAATTAAATAGAAGAAATCAAGCATTTATGTAAAATGCTTATTACGGTTTGCACGTCATTTATTTAATTATTGTTACTTTATAAGGTCGGTTTGCCACTTGTTACTACTTTATTTATGTTGTTATTATTATTTAACGATGTTTATTATGGTTGCTGCCTATTTTGGTTTACCATTGTGTCATCATTAGATTTTAATAAAAAGAAAAATACAAATACTAGAAAATCGTATTTTTTCGAAAAAGCTCATTACGATTAAATGCACCTAGAGTTGCAAGATTATCAATAAATGCACTTACAGTTGCAAGATTATGATTGAATGCACCTGAAGTTGTAATATTTTACAAGGAGATAGTACAGTATTGCCAAATAAAAGAATGAGTACAATTTTATTATTCAAATCAGCCCACAATAAAAATGATGTTGAGGAAATCTTTTTGATGAAGATATGATAGAAAAATATATTTACATTTATGCCTCGAACATGCTCCAGCAGTAGCAATATCGAGAGTGTTAAGTTAGAAAAATATTGTAAAATAATATATTGTATTCCACTAGCACATCGTGTTACTATTCATATATACTATTTATATTACTATTTACGATACTATTTATGAGTCTCACACTATTTTGGTTTTGTCTCCTATTTTCTTTTTACATTTTTATTAGTGTTATATCATCTGTCTGAAAAGAATGAAAATGTATAATATATATCAATCTTTGAAGTGATGAGTGAATGGTATGAATCCAGTGTGGTGTAACTCACTAACTCGAGTGCTATAATTAACTGATACATTTGACCAATTTGATATCATTCCATAAAGTGAATATAATTTTATTTGATGGTTATGGGTATTGTCACAGATGTGATTGCAATATAATACTCTTTGAAATCACGAAGATACCCTAATGGTTTTAAATACTACCAGAAGTGAAATAATGTGAGCAAAATAAAATAGAAAAAGTTTGTTGAATAAACCTCCTAAAATTACGAAGATGTTTCATTGGTCACGTACCTATAGTACGATGATTAAATATTCAACAGATTTCTATGGTAGAAATATTTTGACAATGAAACATTATATATATTTTGCATATGAAAGCATGAATCATACAATTGCTTCAATTATTACAAATATGAATAGGGAAGATATATATCTAGCAAACATTGTTAGAACGCACAAAATTCTTTGATATGTCGTCAACTTAACATTAGCTGAAATTAATGTTAAAACAATATCAGGCATTACAAAATTGATTGAACGCTCCAGGTGAGCTAAACTCTGAAAGAGTTAATATAATGTGGTCAAAAGGAACAAAAATTCACATTGATGATGCATTCTATTTTACTAGAAATACAATAAATTTGCTCAAATCTTATAAATGTTTTTATTTTATTGCCATTATTTTTATACCAAGAACATATGATGAAAAAGAATATAGCAATTAAGGTAATGAAAAATATATTTTTTTACATTTCTCTTTTTCATGCCAAAAGCATATAATAGAGAAACTTGATATTTTTTTCTAAGTTATATTATATTGGGATCACTTGTAGTGATAAATCAGAAAATGTTCAACCCAAAAGAAGTTTTGTATTGTGAAATCACATGAAGTGATACAACAGAAGTATTTATGGATTACTTGCAGTGAAAACTTCTGAAGTGATGCACCAGACGTGATTTGACCTTAAAAGAATTTTATTCTTTGGCATGATCATCTTGGTCATTCAGGATCAATAATGATATGTCCAATAATTAATAATTTTCATGGACATCCGCTAAAAAATCAAAAGATTCCTTTTGTGAGACTAATATATATCTCATTTCTGTATATATACACAATGGTTACATCTTTATTTACTGTTAACACTCATATTTTGCGAATAGTCCTTATATTGAGTTAGTTTTTACACCATTAAGGGAAAATCAGAAGTAACGTGAAATCGATTGGAATGTTGTGAAACTGTCTCATCTTGATTTTTGGACAAGCCGATGTAAATTTGAAGTTCACAAAGGAATATGAAGTTCACAGAGGAAGTATGTATTGTTATATGATTGCAAATCAATTGCCTAAAGCATTCACTGACACAAAAACGATAATCAAATCATATCGATACCAGCTACTAATGCTAGAAGCTGGTAATGTTATAACACATATTAATGTACCTGTAAGATAATATGTTGATATCCTTGTAGGATCATCTGTTAATATAATAGCATATGATTTCAAAGAGCTTAAAACGTGAGGGGCATGTTAGTGCAAAAGTCAAACTCTCAGAAAGAGAAAAGCACAACAACATTAGCAAATTGGTGTTCCTCATAATTTCTAAATTTCCTGAAGAATGAACTCTTGAAAAGTAATTTTCTGAAGAGATAGTAATTATTTCTATAATTCCTGAACAAGAAAATGAATCTCCAGAAGAGGAATCTCTATCATCTAAACCTTTTGAAGAAACTTTTGTAATAGAATTCCAAGAAGATGAACCTCTTGAAGAGATATTCCCTGCAGAGGAAATAATACTTGAAAATAATGAGATCTTAACGAATATACAAGAGAACGATAAAATAAAAATGATATTATTATCAATAACATATTTCTATTTATATTGACTATTGCAATTACCAGAAGTAATGAAGAGACTAAACCACAAACAATCGACAAATGTCGATAATATGATCGATCAAAATGAAAAGAAATTACTGAGTTAGAATTAAACTCATTAGCATAATGTAAAGTATTCGAACTTGTAGTTTAAACATTAGAAGATGTCGGACCTGTAATCCAAACACCAAAAGATTAAAATATTAGACCTAAAGTCCAAACACTAGCAGATGTCGGGCCTATAGTCTACACACTAGAAGCTGTAAAGTATTTGGATCAGTAGTCCCCTCACTTGAAGATGTAAAACCGGTTTGATACATGTAAGCACCCCATTTTGCCCGCTCAGTAATCTCCGGCCTGACCGAACTCCTTTTCAAAACTCCGTAAACACATTCAAGCCTAAATTAACTTTCAAACTCCTATCCAGTCAGTCAACTGCTTCTCGGGCACGTTTTGGGAAAGTTCAAAATCCTTCAAAACGGTAAGTCCACCCTTCCAGAATGTTACTAATCAGTTGGGCGTATTTCACACGCCATTCGGTCCCATTCCAATCCCGTTCCGGCTAACTTCAGTTAAAATGACCGTTTTGCCCCTAAACACCTCAACACTGCACAAACCCTGCCAAACGGTGAAGGACTTTCCCAAAACCATCCATGAACGACCCGATATGCTTAACACAACACACCAAACCATTTCTGACCATTTTCAACCAAACCCGGTCAAAATAACCATTTTGCCTCTGACAATCCAAACGCGCCCCGAAACAACACCGGTCCTAGGTTATTGAACGACGGAGCTCGTCATGAACGCCCGTCTAACCTAAGGAAGACCTCACGACACCAAACACCCACGACTCGATAAAAGTTCCCTGGAGCGTCACACAGATCCTCCGCCTAAATTACCTTTTTCCCCGATTCCCTGGATTATAATGCACCGTCAAATGACTTGAGAAATGCGAAAACCAGGAAATTCCTGAAAGCTCATTCACAGATCTTTCCATCAATATAGCTCGATCGGATAGATCGCTTCTCGAAGCCCTCCATCGTACGGCTTGAAAACTATAACTTTTAACGACCCCTGGAACGTCTCGCAGACGCTCCACCAAGATTGATTTTTTCTCTGATTCCCTGATTGAAACGCATCGTCAAATGACTTAAGAAATGCGTAAATCTGGGAATTCCCGAAAGCATTTCAAAAGTACTTTTCATCGGTACGATCCGATCGAAATAATCGCTTCTCGAAGGCCTCGATCACACAGCACGAAAACAGCCACTTTCGAACAACCCCGGAGTATATTATAGACGCTCCGCAAAAGTGTCCTTTTATGCACGCTTTCCAAGACGATATCCCATGCTTCCAAACACAATTTAAACTTTTTGAAAACATGAAAGTTCACGAGAAACCCCAAGAAAACACCGTGGGTGCAACCGATTCTCCCGAAACCTTCCCGGTTGGCTCAATTATCGAGGAAAAGTTTGTAAAAACCTTCCTGGTGATGGATCGTATGCTACATGCGCTCAAATTTTGATCAGATCGACCAAATTGCGATTAACAGTCGAGATTTACCTAATACACAGGGTGCTACGTGTCATTCTGGCAATGGAACAGTACATGTGCATGTCCTACATGCACCAGGTCAAATTGGTCATGTAGCACATGCGTTAGGCCTGTTCCAGATTGCCTATAAATACTAGACCCCCCCCTTTGCATATACCATTTCCGAAATTAATACAAAGCTCTGCTGAAACTGCTCCAGAACCTCGAATCCTTACATATATTCCACTCCTCCAACACTTGGGCTAGATTCTACCTCCCTCAAGCCTATACACTTCACCTACAAGGCCTTATACACACTCACACACTCCATTCCAGCCCCTCAAGCCCTCTTGAACTCATTCAAGCTCCAATCAAGACATCCATTGAAGACTACAAGTGTGTTGAAGGTAAAAAGTGGTATCCCTTTTACATTTGTGTCTTTCCCCACTCTTCTCTTCTCTCTCCTAGCCTACTTAAGCTATTCTCTATTTTAATCCCCATCTACAACCCCCCATTCTTGCATGCTTGAGCCAAGAGGGCTCTTAGATCATACCTACAGGAAAACAAGTGAGAGCCACCGTGTAGGGGGACCTTTCACTAGCCTACTTTGAGATGGTATGGCTTAGGAGCCTTTTGTTTATGTAGTGTAGCCTAAAAGCCTTGTATGTGATCATGACCCCTTGCATATTACTAATTTGATCATGTCTTGTATGCTTGGCTTCGTTTTATGCTTATTGTCATGTTCTACAATGCTTACATTGCCCTTATTTTCATACCATTTTTAAGCTCCATATTTCTTTCGAAAATGGTTCCAAGAGTTGTCCCCTTGAAGTCTAGGATAAGACCTTAGAAATCATGCCTTAGAGAGTTCCCTACTAACCCCCTAACTCTCATTTTGGTATCATAACATTTTAATTTGTATAAGGGTTGCTTTCTAATTCTCTAATTTTCAAGATTTCCATTCTTTTAAGCTTAGTGGTTGGAATGATCCCATGGAACCCTCTCTTGAGTGGTCTCCCTTTTGTTTGGTCATATGAACCCTCTCTTGATGGAATGGTTCCCTTGAAAAATGATTTTCAAAACCCTTCTCAAAAGATGATTTTCAAAAATGCATTCTCTCCATCTTTGCATCAAAAATGATTTTTCAAAAGTTGCTATCATTATGTTGATTTTTGAAATCCCCACTCTTGTCAAAATAAAGGTTATAATGGCCATGAGAAAACCTTCCTTGGAATGGTTTCCAAACACCAACCATATAAACCATATTCTTGGCTAGAGTCAAAATTTTCATGGAAATGATCTTCAAAAGGGTTGTCCACTAAAGTCCATTGCATAAAATGTTTTGTTTGTCAAAGCTCTTTCCAAAAGTGCGTTAAACTAACTTTCAAAACCATTTTCCAATCCAACCCTAGGTTAACTTGACCCTAGTTGACCAACCCTAAGTTAACTTGACCTTAGTTGTCCAACCCTAGGTTAACTTGACCCTAGTTCCCCAATCCTAGGTTAACTTGACCCTTGTTCACTCACCTTAGGTTAACCTAATCCTAAGTCATCCTAACCTTAGGTTAACTCAACCTTAGTTAGTTAACCATAGATCATCTTAATCCTAGGTTAACCTAACCCAAGTTAGTTAAACATAGGTTATCTTAATCCTAGGTTAACCTAACCCAAGTTAATGACCCCTAGGTCACCCCTAACTCTAGGCCAACCCAATCTAGGTTTATATGCTTCAAGGTTCCAACTCATGAACCCTTTCCTAAATGATTACTCAATTTTAAACCATTCTCATAACCCATTTTTTCAAAATCTTCTACTTTCTTGATTTCAAAAAACCAACTTCATAAACTTCTCAAATGTTCCTACACTTTATCTTGAAGGCATTTCCAAAAATGTCTTTAAAAGGTCACAAACCTAAGGTGTCCCTAGCCCTCCCATGGTTAGGGATTCCAAGGACAAGTGATAAATCAAGAACAACCTCTAAGGTTGTTCATATTAGGATTCCAAACCCTTAGCCATTTTCAAAAACCACTTTAAAAAACTAATTCATCAAAATATTCTAAAGTCATGCCTCCAAGGTTTTCGAAACAAGACTTTAAAAACAATTTCAAATTCTCTTGAGTCATGCCAAAGCATTTTTCCAAAAACTCCCTTAAGTTGATCCAAAAACATTTTCAAAACGCTCCACCATTCAATTTCAAGTCAAAACTTCCAAGACCACAAAGAGTCTTCAACTTCTAAAGACCTCAAAGTGTTTTAAACTTTTCCAAAGACCTTAAAGTGTTTTAAACTTTTTTGAAAACCTCAAAGTATCTTCAAACCTTCCAAAGGCCCTAATGCGCCTATTTTCCATCGGGCTCTTGCCTGAACTACAATTTACCTGATTCTCACCAAATGAGATACGTAGGCAACCTAAAAGGGTGCGGTCATAACTTTTATTCAACTCCAATCCCTTTTTCAAAAAATTCTAATCAACTCAAATTTTCTATTCTAAACTCTTTCAAAACCCCCATTATTTTCAAACTTCTTCCAAAAACTTGTATCATGCATCATCTATCCGAAAAGTGATGACTAAATCCCAATTTTAAAATTCTAAAGTGGATATTAAATGGACAATGGTAACTGGTTATTCTAGTGAGTGAACCAAGGGTGATTAGACATGTAGGTACCGAAAGGGCCGGGTAGGGTGATGATCTTAGGATATCTTCCCTACACGTAACCAACCCCCGAACCATATATTTCTGTTTTCAAATGACCAAAATGGAGTTATTTTCTAAAAAGGCTTAAATCTTTCCAAAGGTTGCCAAACAACCTATTTTCTTGAAAACCCTCTCTTGAGGGAGTTTTCAAAACCTTTTCCAAAAAAAACCTTAAATTTAATCTTCGGATAAACACTTAGTTTTAGGTGCCCTAACTCACCTTAATCAAGTTAGGTGGCGACTTCTATTTTTTTGAAAAGCCCTTAGTCAAACCGATTTTTAAACCTAGTCGCACTTGTCCTTCTAGGAGGATGAGTTCTAGTGACAGAGTTCCATGCTTTTTGTCTCCAAGCCGAAAGGACCTTGAACACCCAAAAACTGGAGCACGACAATACAAATGGGTGTTTGCGCAATGAGAAAATAGAATAGTGTGATATAAAGCACAATTCGTACTAGAAGGTTTTTTGTAGAGATTTGGTATTGACTATAATGAGAAATTCTATCTTATAAGGATGCAATTACATTCACATTATAGATTAGTTTGTCTGTCTTAGAAAGACTAAATGTGCATTTAATGAATGTATAACAACCCATTATGGTGGATTAGGTAATAATATACATATGAAAATTCTTGAAAAATGTAAAAATACTTGAAGCAAATACTACGAAGGTTATATTCTATCAAGCTTCAAAGATATTTGTATGGGTTAAACCAATCTGGCCGCAGATGGTATAATTATCCCAATAAATATCTATTAAAAGAAGAATATGTAAACAGTTCAATTGTCTATGCATTTTTATTAGAATTTGGATTTATTATTATTGCAATATATGTTGATGCTTTTGGATATTATTGATACTCTTGAAGATATTACAAAAGCTACTAGTTATTTAAAGAATAACTTCGAACTTAAATACTTTGAGAGAACAAATTACTGTCTTGTTTTGCAAATTGAGTATTTTATTCATCAGTTGACATATACAGAAAAATGTTATATTGATAAAGCTCATCCATAGAATTCTCCAATAGTTGTCTGATCACTTGGTATATAGAAAGATAGATCATTTCCGTCCTCGAGAAGATGATGAAGGACTTCTTGGTCTTGAAGTAGCATATCTTAATGCAATCGGTGCTCTAATGTATCTTGCAAATTGTACAAGACCAAATGTAGCATTCTTTGTCAATTTATTAGCAAGATATAGTTCGGCACCAACACAAAGACATTATAAAAGAATTAAGCATATACTGTGTTACCTACGAGGGATAACTGATATGGACTTATTCTATTCAAAGGAATCATAACATGAATTAATTGGTTATGCAGACGTTGGCTACCTTTTTGATCCACATAAAGCTTAGTCTCCAACTCAATATGTGTTTACTTATGGTAACACTGCTATAATCTGGCGAACGGTGAAGCAAACATTAACTGCAACTTCGTCAAATCATTTTGAGATAATTGCAATTCATGAAGCAAGTCGAGAGTGCATATCACTAAGATTCATGATTTAACATATTCACGAAAATTGCGGATTATCTACAATCAAAGATACCTCGACGATATTATACGACGATAATGTCACTTGTATTGCACAGATTAAGGGAGGTTATTTCAAAGGTGACAGAACGAAACATATTTCTTCAAAGTTCTTTTATACACATGAACTCTAAAAAAACGGTGATATTGATGTCCAACAGATAGGTTCAAGTGACAACTTGGCAAACTTATTTACAAAAGCATTTCTAACTGCAACATTTGAGAAATTAGTACACAACATTGGCATGCGTCGTCTCAAAATCCTTTCATGCTGAACAATTGAAGCTATCAACTTCATACGAAATGTATGAATGAGGGGGAGTCGCATACTGTACTTTTTTTCCTTCGCCAATAGTTTTTTTCCCATAGGATTTTTCTTGACAAGATTTTCATAAGGCAGTTTTAATGCATCCATACCTTACCATGTTGCATAAGAATATTGTACTCTTTTTTCCTTCACTAAGGTTTTTTCTTACTGAATTTTTTTTAGTAAGGTTTTAATGAGACATATTTTATTGTAAAAGTCATCCAGGAAGAGCGTTATGAAAAAAGTAAAATCACTGTTTATGGATAACTTTTTCAACTATCACGTCTGCAATGACATTTTTCTCCCATTATTATGCGTTTTTTTTCATCTATAAATAGAGCCGGAGAAATAAAGGAAAAGGGGAGAGAATAGGAGAGAAAGAAGAAATAAGAGAAAGAAAAGGAGAGAGAATATAAAAGAGAGAAGAAAGTAAAGAGTGTAGATAAAATATTTTAGTTCAAATTATATATTATATTTTATTCTATGATAAAAATAAAGTCTTGAGTGATCAAGAAAATCTAACCCTTTTGGATAATTAAGAAGATCTATCCTAATAGTTCTAGAAGAACTATTTAACTATTATTTGGCAGTTCTAAAAGAACTAATTTTATTATATACTGTGTCTGGTTTTTGCTTGCTTTTATAGTCTTTTAGTTTTATAACAGTATGTAAAATTTTAACCACTTATTCTTATCATACATGTTCACAATTTATTTATTTGATGTGTAATGCATGAAATTCAGATGACTCTTGTAGACAGTGATAAATGATAATAAACTGATAATTCCGACAAAGGGGTCGTCTTACTTCTATAGTAGACGATGAACTCTACACTAGAGTTTATCAAAGACATGGACACTCTGTAACAAAAAAAAAAAACTTTGACATGAGGTCTTAGGCCATGGCTTGTGAGATGGCTCAAAGGATTGGTTGTTAGATAGCAGTATTCAAAGTGGTAATACTATGTAAACAAAATATTTATACAGAATTGATTGCCAGAATGATATGATTAAATAAGAATTATTCAATTTAACACAAAATACTCAATTCTCAATTATAATAATACTACTATCATATTACTCTTGTGAGATTTTTTGTACAAATTTGTTAGAAGAATAGTATTTTTCATATTTCAAATCAGATTAAGCTATTCTTATAGGCGATCTTAATGGAAGCAATCCTGTGGGAAGATGGGATACTCGGCCAATTATTATGGGTGAAAGTTAAGGGCAGTCAAGTTCTCACAAGCAACAATTAGGCCCATTGGATGGTCTCACAACCTAGCATTTGGGATGTGACATTTATTGGAATAATGGGCATTTTGTGACGATCATGATTTATTGGGCGTTAGTGTTTGTTCTTTGTTGGCTAGAAGAGGAGGTGCATTCGCATCATATCATCATACATTGAATTGGGAATGGCTACATTTTTTGTGATACCAAACAGGCAGCTGGTTTTGTTTGCCTTTGATAATATTTTAAAAACAAATAAATAAATAAAATAAAGCCCCTGTCGGTACCAATGTAATTACCGAATCTCACTTTAAGACTTACACTTTTAATTATAATAACTAAATCCATGTATTTTTAATTTGTTGTAATGTTACTTTTTTATAAGTTTTCATTTGTGCATTATCTTTTTTGAAGGGAAAAAAATATTCTCACTTTATGACGTTATCTTACCCCAATTATCAAGTTTCTAAACTTCTTTACAGTAATTTATTACCAATCCCTCCTAAATTTTTTATAATTTTTTATGTATAAAACAAAATTAGGGTTGCAAAATACCCCCACGTCACTCAAGTGAGAGAGAGTTGAGAGCATTTGAGTGCCAAAATGATAGAGAGTATATTGTTACTCTTGAAAACGAGTCACGTGAGACGCACATGTACTTTTGATAGTCAATTTCACTAACGCAAATTTACAGAAGAGTTACATTGCAACAATTAAAAGTATATAGGCTTAATTGTTACAATTGAAAGTACAGATTTTAAAAACACTTCAAATATTTCAAGTCTTATTTCAAAAGCATTTTTCTAAACTCTCAAGTTCTCTCTTCTTCTTTTTTTAAAAGTATCTCAAAGTTTTTTGAAAACTTTTCAAAGATCTCAATACGTCTTCAAAGTTTTCACAGGTCTTAACGTGCCCATTTTTCAAAACTAGACCCCAATGTTTCTTTCATTGACCTCAATACGCCTGTTTTCTATCAGGCCCTAGCCCGAACTACGAATGATCTGATTCTTGCCTTATAGAATCCATCTTGAATATCTCACTTACACTTAACAATCCTAACCATGAAAAAATTACAGTTGCTTCAAGAATGTAATGTTAAAAGGTCACGCTTGATGTGTCGCTTCCTCTAAGAAAACTTTAACCATGAGAGGGTTAAGATTGCCTTAGAATTGTGACTTTTGAAATCATTTTTGAAAATATCTTATGAAAATGGTACGTGTTTAGCTATTTTGTCAAAACAAGTTTAGAGAATTCTTGGAAAAAATTTCAGTGTAAAGTTCAAAGATACAAAGTGTATTTTACCCTAAACTTTTTTTTGCCAAACAACTACTATATCTTGACAGCCCAGCTGTTCCACCATTGCCCTATTACAAAGTCTAAAGAGAATTAAATCTATGCAGTTTTATTCCTGTCCTGATTATTTGTGATGCCACATTACAATATACAATAGAGTAATTTTACCGACCCCTCTTTAAAGAATCAAGAATTTACTCTCTCGAGTGATTATAATTCTTAGAACTTAAAAGATTAAGTCGGGCCAGCAGCTATTGTTTTAAAAGGGCAAAAAAAAGGAAAAAATAAAGTTTTGTCCCAGCAATCAGTTTTATACCTTTTCATTTCACTTGCCGTATCTTTTACACTTTTATTCTTTTATTCTTTACTATTACTCATATTTTACACTGCGCTCCGGTGGCCGAAGAGGAACTTAATTTAAGAAGGCTGCAAGAGGACTGAAGCCCATTCTAATTCAGACTCGAATTTTCGGCCCCAACTGGAGGGCCAGAGTCTCAAAACCTGACACACCTTTGTAGTTTGGACCATACCATCAATAACTCCTTAATACATACCCTGCATTGTCATGGGTCCCAAGGCCACCATAAGTTTCATTTCCGATTTTTTTTTTTTTTTTTTTTTATTCAGCAAGCAATGTGCGGGCTAATTTGTTTGCATCTCAACTAATTTTTTCCTGAGTCTAGTCAGAGGCACTCCATTTACACCTGAATTAGGGTATTCATAAGAGATAAATCTTTTGCAGCCAAACTCCCTCATTTAGCAAGAGCCTTTTCTGATTCATTATAATGAGTAAACTACCCAATCAAAAGGAAACACAATGAAGCAAAGAGGGAGAAGATTATGAAATTCATTGTTATAAAATCGGAATTTAGATATAGAAGGGAGATCTGAATTCCACGTGAGGTCATATCAAGTGTGTTATCAAAATTACAATGATCACGCTGTTGGTCATTATATTTTTCTTAATTTAAACTACGTCACAATTGATATGATATTCCTAAGGATGATGATTTTATTATGCTCATGTGGATATGTTTCATTGGTGCGAGATACCTTTTTACCATTGAATTGAATATTATCCTTCAATATGATTTGCTTAGATAACAAATTTTGGAAATCACAGAAGCATGGGGAACAATATATCATCTTCATTACCCATTGCTTGTAATCATGCCCTTCTTCTTGTTCATGACAATTTGTATAAATAGGAGATTTGAAGGCATAACTAGTACATATACATATATATATATATATATACACACCATATCAGAGTCATATATAACAAATCAAAATTGCAAAGAAAAAATGATTGCACTAAAAAGAGATGTTACGGAAAAAAAAAAATTTAAATAACAAGCATGTATGCTGACCAAGTCCAGGAAGGTTTAGTGTACTACATCAACCCTCCTAGAAACGGCAAAAACACATACAAAAAATGTGCTTATATTTCATTCAATCTGTGCAAAATATGGCCACTCTGCCCATCAAGTTTCGCATGCGGATGGACGTTTTTTGCACGTAAAAGAAAAACAAGAACACAGATCTGCCTTACGTATGTACATTTATATATAAACATGCAGATGGAGGTTCTTTGCACGTAAAGGAGAACATATATGAACACAGATCTGCCATGTATGTATGTATATATATACTTGGATGGGTTGAAGCCACCTACTGATGACTCTAAAACATGCTCTGAAGCGATGGAAACGAGAGAAATGATAGGGAGGAGATGGGAATGGGATGGAAATGAGAGCTTCACTAGGGTTTCTCGCTTTTATAGAAGCTTTTCAAGAAGTTTTATACTTGGTTGGGCTGCCCGCGTATTAAACTAATGTATTTGTTTTGTTTTTGTGGGTTGAGCTTTATTAATTTATCCATTTGTTCATGAGAACCATGGCGAGGTTGACATACATGATAGATGATGAATGTCCACCGCCGATCACCGCTGATACACCATATTTGACAAAGAAACGTAATCAAGGGTAGGAATATTCCGTACATATAATATATTCCCACACCCATGATTGCAGGAGGTGTAAACTGTAAATATATTGTTGGATATTGTCTGGAATTAAAAATTTTTTTTTTTATTTTTGTCTCGTAACTTTAGGGATTTTTTTTTTTTTTTTTGTGCATTTTGTTTGTTTTTGGGGTAAAAGAAAATGGGGTTCCATTTGGGCTCTATAAGTAAGAGTTGAATAGTAGGGTTTTGTGGTGGTTGGTGGTGAGAGAGACGCAAGTTTATTGTATCCATTAAGAGAGTTTCAGTTCCAAAAATCAGATTTTGAGTTTTGGATACTTTGGTGGGTAAAATAAAAAAATAAAAAAAAGGAATTCATCAGAAAGAAGAGTTAGAAGTGACTCCTAAAATCAGAAAAGCTGCTTAAGAATGTGTAACCAATATACATCATAAACCAATGCCAACTGAATGCAACGGATTTATGTAATTAACCCCAAGTAATTGAGACAAATGTTTATTCTGTTGTGTTTTAAATACTTTCGTGTTTTTTTTCTTGAGTACAGTAGAGAGCTAAAACTTTAAAAAGGAGAAGGGCGACTCAAATTCATGACCTCGTAGCATGAGTGAGGTACCACTATCACTGGATTAACTTTGCCCTGTTTAGTTTCAAATGTTTGTAGATAAAATTGATAGCCAAACATCACTAAAATATGAGAATAGCCCTTCAACTAAAATAGTCAAAAACTTTTTCCGGCATATTAATGACATTTGCACAAACCAAGCCTTCTTTTTTTCAATAATAACTACACCCCCTGTCAAAGCTAATTCTCTAAAGGTTCTTTCAGATTCAGAAATTGGTCGTTACAAAAAAAATAACTTATTTATCCAGCAACTTTCGATGGCCCAATTCTGATGTTTATCTTTCAGACTTCACTCAAGCTATTTTGAATTATTATGACTTTTTGATCGATGATACGGTGGATCGAGACCATCCCACTTGTCAAGTATATCTTGAGTCATTATTCATATTCATGTGCCAAATCAGATGACTCTGATGCTAATCCTGACTCTAACTGAGCTACATGTGGAGCGTGGTGGAAGAAGCATGTGTTAAAACCCTGAAAACTTATAAAAGACGGCCCATGGTGTAAAATAAATATGTGCATTTAGTGCGTAGTAAGTGTGTTTAGTCACTAATGAGAAAGCAAATATGTAGTCAAATCAATTTAATATAATTGTGATTGAAAGTTGCATAAGTTAAAAGCTAGCTCTTAGTCTGATATCCATTAAAGTTATGTTATAAATTATTGTACTAGTTAGTTAAATCTATCACCTTTTGGTGTGTACAAGTCCAGAAGTTGGGAGACTCTCTTGGCAGAGAACAAGTCCTCCCAAGTCCTTTTATAACACACAAGCTCAAGTAATATAATTTATGTCAGTGTTACCATAATACGTTACTATCCTAACAAATTATGTTTTTGAAACGGCAATTTGAAACATGATACTCTAGCGTTCTAAAACGGTAAATTTAGCAATCGAAAGCGATTCTAATTTTTTTTTCCTATTTATATATTTAAAGGTTACTAATGGAGGAAAAAAAATCAATTATAATAAACAAAAATATAAAAAGAATAGAATTTTGATATAACAATTTGTAAACAAAAATGAGTTATATTACTCTTAAAATGTGTTTTTAGATAATTAATTTGAAAATAAATAAATTATGTTTTATTAAATGTCTAATTGTTAAAGAAAATTCTTCTAGAATACTTTAAATCTAATAGTATATTTTATAAAAGTCTACCCTTAACGTACCATATTTTAGAACACGTGACAGACTACGTTTTTGTTCTCATTACAGTTCTACGTACCGAAACGATCCTGATTTCAAATAACATTGATATGTGTATTTTGATCATGCCTTTGTAGTTGTACCTCATGTGCAGTTAATTGCCCAGTATGCAGGTCGTAGGTACACTAGTTCTTGCAGGCAGAAATTTCAAATATCAACAAACATTATATGAATATAGAACTCCACGAACCATCGCCAAAATATTGAAGAGAATAGAGAATTACATAGATACTTTACCTCAGTTAGGAGAGTTGCCATTCAACAACTAATTGATGCCATGGTGTTTACACAGAAAATTAGTATCCAGAACATGCAAAGACAGTCACATCTCCAACATAGAATCATCAAGTATCCATTAAAAACATCTGCTTCCAGAATCATTGTAATCAAACATGTGGATTGTCCTGCTTCATCTTTGCTTGAATTTATCCTTAAACCACTTGGACCTGTAATTGTTGACATTTGCTTTCACCACAATCTGTTGCTTTTTGCTTCTTGATAATATGTCCAGATCACCTCTTAATTATACTATTAAGAACGTTTAATCGACAACGAGAATTTGTTTTTCCAAACAAGAAATTTTATGTTCTACAGCACAATAAGAATTTCTGCTTTTCCAAACAAGTAATTTTATATTCTACATTTGTTTTCGTGTTTTTTACATCACAAAACACCTCAGTGGGGCTAGACATTAATCACTGCTCATGAACCAAACACACCTCACCATGACCCAAGTGAGTTTATAATGGCAGAAACATGAAAAACTACACTCGAATCGACTTGCCTTCATCGTCACATTCCCTCCTAATGATATTGGATTCGAATTTGAATGTTCTCTCAGATCCTGGAATTTCCATGCCATTCTCTGCTGTCACTGCCAAGTTGGGAACAATGTCATCGTCAAAATTGTTTTGCCAACTCTTCTTCAGATAAAACAACTGGGTTCCTTGCACCTCACAGTGTTCTTATAATCATTGCTTTTGCTTCATTCTGACCAATGTCATGGCCTCGTCTGCTCACCAAATCCATTCCGAGAACTCCTTTCCTAGAAAACCCGAGCATTCAGCAATGCTCTTCATCTTTGCAAGGCATGTGCAGCCAGAACTAACGAACCTGGGTTAAGAAATAGTCACGAATGTCAACAGGGAACTCCGAAGAGTAAATTATTTAAGAAAATCAATGTTCCACAAAACAGCAACTTTAACAAATCAAGCCTGTTTTAACAATTTATGTACAACTACAAGAAAAAACTCAGTAGTATTACATGATGGCAAACAATTAAAACTAGACCATGCCTATCATGTTGATCAACTGATTTTTTATTCTAAAATTTTCTTCTTTTTTTTTGATATCACAGAAGTAAATGGAAAGATTCTTGAAATGTAGGTCTGGCAAAATCACATGTATTTAAAATTACTAGTTTCTTTTGTTTTGGTTTATATGGCAATGTCTGGTCAGCTTCGTCCTTCTGAAAGGGTCAAGAACTATAAATGCACAACATTTTCAAAATGAAGAAACTAAAGAAAAACAAAAAACAAAAAACAAAACCATTACATTAATTTCTTTCTTGGCTTTGTCCAACAAATGTAATTCAGCCAACAGATGATCATACTCATGTTCCACACCTTCTAGTTCACTTCTTAGCAGCGACACCTGCACAAAAAATTTAACAATTCTCATTGATATTTTCTTTTTGTTTGGAATAAAAAATTTTGGAGCTCGATTTGGCGGCCAATCATTTTTACTAATAGAAATTTATCTGGCTCATAGTCAACTTATCTGAGATATGCTCACACATATGGGAGTCAGTTGGCTACCAATGGAAGATGTCATCATTCAATTATGTCATGTATAGAATTTGAAATGAGACAAAAAAAAAATTCCGAGGAGTTCTGCAATAAGTAGAATTCCCTGCTTTTGCAAACTATTTAATTTCTTCTTTCCCTTTTGATTCTCAACAATCTATTCTGGAAAATGGAATTCTGCCTTTGAAGCTTAGACAGCAATGCCAAACCAACATTCATGGTATGGTGCTCAAAACACCCACTCCTCCTTAAGACACTTCCAGCACATCCAATGAAGTGCAAGATATTTCAGTGGCTATTTTAACTGAAAAATCAACAACATGAAGACGGGCAATAAAGTACAAGCTTCAGTATTATATAAGTGAAAATTAGTTTAAAGTACCTTCAGACTAAGTTCTTCCTGCTTCTTCTCATATTCCAAGCATCTGCAAACCAAAATGAAAAACATGTAAGAAATTTCCAATGACTATATTGCCGAATATGGTCTTAGTTCCACAAAATCTAGAACCTAAATGTCTATTTAATTAGAAATAAGTTATCTTTTGCCAAAGAGAAGGTGGCAAATGGTTTTGGCTGTCACAATATACTTCCTTTGCTGGTAGAAATAGCTTCCAAAAAAACAAATCATCATTTCTTTTTTTTATAAATAAAAAAAATCATAATTTCTGGAATCTGTAATTCTCCAAAATATGGCAAAAACATCAATAAGCCATCCACATATGATTTTTGGAGAACATAACAAACCACTGCCCAGGCAAAAAAAAAAAAAAGAAAAGGGAAAACAAAATAAGGCCAAGCAAGAATCAAAATACCCTCATAAAACTAATTTCTAATATACTTACTGTGCTCGGAGCCTCTTGTTTTCTTGCGCCAGGTTTATGGCTTCCTGATCTTCCAACTGAAATGCAGTAGTAGGGGCAGACTACAAAAGAGGCATGAAGAATGTTAGTGTTGAATTTTTTGTCAGAAGATGAGTTCATCATAACAGGGTCCAAAGAGTATAACTTGGGCATTAGACTTTTCTTGTAGAATATGTTCTCGTTTTAATAGGGTGCAAGCGACTTGATCCGAAGACAAATGTAGGGAAGGTTAATTCTCCATCTAACTCCCGTTGTGTAGCCCATCACCATTATGACTCAACCAGGAATTGAATTAAAACAAAATTCAAAAACGATCCCTTGAAAAAGGTGATTCAGTTCCTTAACATTTTCTTCACTAAAACGTGGAGCCTTTGTGCAGTAGTATAGTAACAAAGTTTAGCTCAGGCATTAGTGACATGGAGATAACATCCCACATCAGATCAAAACCTGTAGCTTACCTAAATGACATTTTTTTTTTGGTTGCTACATTGGAGTGCTAAAGCCCTGGGAAAAGGGGGAGGGTGAGTTGAACCCATGACCTCCAATCATGGGTGGGAGCACCACTACCACTTGAACACATATTAATACCACATTTTTCTCATAATTATCCCAAATAGACAACTGAAGCATATTTCAGATATTGATAGAACAGAAATGAGGAAAACAAGGAAACGCTTTTGCAGCGTTCATGGATTTCCCACCAAGTTAAAGAAGATCTAGTAGTCAGCTAGGAGGAAAACAATGCTTTGTTGTCTGGAACATTGGCAACTCAAGAAATAGCATGTTCAAAGTAGGTGGTAAAAGATGAAATGAAGCATTTAAAATGAATTTTACGGTAGTAAAAGCACTATATGCATTTGTGAGAATTTGAGAAAACACCGGTTGAGGGAAAATAGTCCAGTGGTTACGTAGTACTAAGTGTTCGGTAGTAATCCGTATTACATGGTGACATGTGATGTGTTAATACATAAACAACCTGAATTTCTAGTGTAGTTAAGAGACTTTTAAGGAAATACTAGACTTTTAAGGAAAAATACCACATGAAAAAATCTAATAGGGTGTTTACTTGAAAGTCTCTCTACTATACCACAAATTGTTGGTGCAAATTTCTGTAGAAGAAGAAGATGATGAACTGTTGCTTCAAGGCACGATAAAACATCGCTTTCCTTAAGACGATATTCGCCCCCACCAATTCAGTGAATCTGGTGTGCACCGGGTTAATGACGAATTGCCTCCAAGATACAATGAAGCACAGAATAATCTGTAATCTAACTACGTTTTGCATAAATGAAATTAGAACCGAATACCTTCAGATTTTGCAAGTCTGTCAAGAATCTAAAATTCTGTTTCTGCAGTAAACAGATTCTAGCAATGAATAATAAAACAGAGAGGAATTGATGCATAGGAACATCTATCATAACCACCTCTAATGGTCTAATAAGATTGCCATAGTATAGACACAAAGGTGCCTATTTGGAATAGGTGTGTCCATTAGAATTCAAATATTCTAACCACCATTTTAAATGTGGCCATCCGATTACACCTTTACACATTAATGGTGTAGATTGCACCTCGCCAACATTTAAAAGCTTTAACTAAAAACACCCAATTGAAAACATATATATATTTTGAAAATATTTCCAACACAAATTCAGGTTGTTGATGTATTGACACACCACGTGTCGCCATTTACTAAGGATTGTTATTAAGCACTCGGTACTACCTAACCAGTTAACTTTTTCTGGTTGAGGCATACAAAATGGGGAAGTTGGCTGAGATGGTTTGGCCATGTGCAAAGTAGAGCAATGAAAGTATCAGTTCACAGGGATGATTCCATCCTTTTTTTTTCTTTTGATGGTCCCATCCAAGTTTTAAAGGTGCCAAAATAATTAGCAAGGGCAAAAAACAGTTGGTGAGGCTACAAGAAAAGAACACAATTTCCTTGGATTAAATGAGGATACAGCTCTAGAAAGAGCTGCCTGGTAAAGACAGATCCATGTGCTGACCCTAAATATTGGTGATTAACAGATGCTCCAATGCAGTTTTACAATGATCCCCTATAATTTATAAGCCCTAATTTCCCACACTATCAGGCTCGTTGCGTCTAATCCTCTATATAAGAACTTCAAACAAGCTCAGAAGTAGAATTCCCACACCAAAATCAAATAATCTCTCAAACGTCCACTCAGATTATTCATTCACTCAAAAGGGATACAACAATCATCAATTTATTCATCACGGAGCAATGAATTATTAATTCAAACTAACAAACAATGAATCCAAATCAAACACAAAGCGATTAACAATAGATAAATAATTAAGATATAGATGTATGTATGTTCACACAGTGAGGGTACCTCAGAGGGTTTTTAGTCTTGACAACCTCAACAATGACATTGGCAGTACCCGGCAACTCGGGTGGTCCCGAATCAAGGGAAATGTTGACGGAATCGAAGATTTTAAGGTGGTGAAGCCGTTTGTAGACATGTAAGTGTAGCAACTAAAGAATAATACAAGAAAATAAAATCTGTACAGCATGAGACAACAAAAACATTCTAGACAGAACCTGACTAGAAGCCCTGACTGTTAACTGCTTCAAGGACCACCATTTCTTGTAAAAGGGAAAAAAACCTTCTCATTTAAAGGAGTTGGCGAGCGGTAATGCTCTTCCTACCACGAAGTAAATGTACTATAAGAGAGCATAAGTGTCTCTGCAATTATAAGTGTTTGCTGTCTCATATACACAAAATCAACCCAGCAGGTGCACAATTTAGCAACATTGTCTCATAGCAGTTTCTAATCATCTGAGACCAGATAAATTATCACTAGACAAAGGGGCATCCAGAATTGGAAAATGGAAAGATCTTTTCTTCTAATCATATAATATTGATTGGTGGTGTTTTGGTGTTGTGTGTGCGTGTGCGCGCACGCGCGTGTGTGCACAAATATGGCTGTACTCATAAAACAAGTGATGAGTAAAATGGTTCATGACTAAAATACAAACACCACTTTCCATAACAGAAATGATATAACGATATTAAACTTCAAGCTGAATAATATGAGTGGACCTTAGATGGCAATCAACTGATCAATGACAAGGAATTATAAATATGGATTCCCAAACTCAAACCTGTCTTTCTTGATTGGGCCTAGTATCAATTATAGTGACTCCTCCTGCCCTCCTTTTCACCTTTTCAGGTTCTCCTAAATGATGACCTTCTTTTCTCTTTAATTGTTCTCCTGTGCAGGTACAAAGGAATTGTATGCTAGAAAGATTGTAAAGGTTGGTGATTAACAGACTAAACAATGTATTTTATTTCAACATTTACCTTGTTGGGAATTCCTTTGGAAGTTGGGTAATGATTGTCTAGGGATTGTCTCTACAATATTGGAGGAAGCAGCTGCTGGGT
The DNA here is from genome assembly GCA_033060915.1 of Euryodendron excelsum. NCBI lineage: Eukaryota > Viridiplantae > Streptophyta > Magnoliopsida > Ericales > Pentaphylacaceae > Euryodendron > Euryodendron excelsum. The sequence continues at coordinate 36,900,427 of CM065384.1, read as the reverse complement.
GCCGAAGTGCTACACCTACCGGTGCTGCTTTTGTAGTGGCAACAATAGAGGAACCCCAGTTCAACACAAAAGGTTGTTGCATACTATTGTGTGGTCTATAATCAGCTGACCCCAGAGAAGGGGTTGGTGCTCGAGGCTTTTTCTTAACCTGATAGCCAATGAGTCCACAATGGTAATCCCTGCCAAAGTTCACCAAAAGGCATCAGATATTTATTAAGTTATTATCATCACAGATGTTAGCACACCAACTAAAGTTAACGTAGCAGTGATTGAAGTAGCACATAGTAGTAATATAACCCCTCCCCCCCCCCCCCCCCCCCCCCCCCCCCCAAAAAAAAAAAAAAAAAACCCAAAATAAATAAATAAATAAGAATGAAAAAATTAGAAACCATTCATCACCAGAAATGGAATTAAACTTGAGATGGCAAAAATTTTTTAGCAAGGAAAAGTGAAGAAGAAGAAAAACAAAAAAAGAAAGCTCCAAAAATGATTATCGAGGACAGTGAAAAAACCTCCGATTGGATTATATAAACTCAGTCCAACAGATCAAAACTAATTTACCCACCACTAGATTCCATGATTAAGACATAATTATCCTTTAAATATAAGTCTGCACTTAACAAACAGCTTACCAGTATTCCCATGTCATTTCCTTCAAGCGGTGCTCAAGCTTTTGAAAAACGGAAGTTTTCTCAAAATCTTGCTTATTGTGGGTAGGCTCAATAAAATTTGCTTCGAGAACACCTAACAAAAAAAATCAGTAGTGAACCTATTTAATGCAATTCAAAATAAATATATACACTCACATAAAGAAAGAGAAACAAACAGACAAACAAATTGAAAACAAAACCAATAAAACATGGCAAGTGCTTTAAAAGCTACTCACCAACAACCCCTCTGCCTCTACTGTCACTGTAGCTTACAACAGGCCAAAATGGCTGCAAAGGAAGAGATGAGCACCAAGATGTCACAGACTGTCAGTTGAAAAGACAATGCCATATCATATGAACATGCTTTTTTTACTTAAAACAAACAAACAGAGGAACTATGCAGAGTTTGAGTGACGAGCCTCCTTCATGAATGTTAAAATGGCTTTTAACGTTCACGAAGGGACATTTTTCATCCTCTGGAAGCTAAATTGTCCGCTTGGAATTTCATAGCTTTGCTCTGTTAACAGTTAACTCATTCAATTGTCACAAGACGTCCAAATTTCCCCTTAAATTGTGTTTCTAGGAAGTCATTGTTAAGTATTTAGAACCTGTTCACTGCACATGTGAGCCAGAAAATGTCAATGCCAACTGTACTTCAAGCTTAAAAAACAAGGAGAGATATAACATCAATGTCAAAGGAAACAACATTGAAAAAAAGTGCAATTTGGTTACTTATCAAAAAATAAACAGGAAATGTGCAATTCAGTGAGAAGGGGAAAGATATACATATACTTGCTAGCATAACAGAAACAAAAGGTAACTTAAACTTTGCCGAAGTGTATTAAAGGCAAGAATGAGAGAGCGCGAGCAAAGGAACATAAGATTAAGGAAAGAGCTTGAATTGAAGTGATGGGGTTGCAAACAGGGAAGTAGGGCTCCTATTGACTAAAGGTTGGTTCTTCGTTGAGTTATTTCCAAAAGCTATTTAATCACAATGTAAGCATTTAGGAGAATTTAGTAGCTCTAGCAATAACACAAATTACAGATTTTCTTGTAAATTAGGGTATAGAGATAAACGATTTATCAAAAAGATCAACATAGGAAAAGTTGTAAGACCTAATGGAATCCCTAGAACTAGTGTAGTGTTTAGGTGACGAAGCAGCAGTTTGGTTGACTAATTTGTTAAACAAAATATTACAATCCAAGAAGGTGTGTGATTAATGGAGGAAAGCATACCAGTGCCCATCTATAAGCACAAAGGTGATACTCAAAGTTGCAATTGCCAATAGCTACGATGGTAATAAAGTAATAAACTTATGAGGAATATAAGGGAACTTCGGGAGAGAATAAGTAAGCAAAGATTAAGGCACAACACAAAATTTACTGAAAGCCAATTCAAGTTTATGCCTATGGGATCTACCATGGAAGCTATTTTCCTACTTTAACGATCAGTGGAGAAATAAAGAAAAAAAATAAAGAAAGAAAGACCTTCACATGATATTTATTGACTTCAAAGCATATAATAAGATTTCTACAAAGATAATGTGGACGGTTTTAAAAAGTTCATTACATCTAAAGATGTGACTGAGGACATGTACAATAGAGTTGTGACTAGTGTGAGAACTAAGGAAACATAAATGAATTTCCAATGACAATATAGGTTCATGTCAAGGACTCAATCTAAATCCATAACTTTTTGCATTACTTATTGCTACACTTACTAGGAACATTCGAAAATGCTTATGGTTTATGTTGTTTGATGACGACATGGTTTTAGGTCAGAGTACTAAGAATAGACAAAGTGCAAGTTTAGCAAAACTGAAAAAGATGCTCCAACTCACAAACACCGAGAGTCTGGCGCGCTTTGTGGGTTCCCACACGTCCCTCATGCCTAGGCCGTGCTACGTGCCAAGTTTGAGTGCTCAAAGACGCCGTTTGGGGACCATAGCACCTTAAAAGGACGAAACGCTGTTTTAAACACTCAAATTGTGACTAGAGTGGAAAAGATGCTCCAAATCACAAACCAAGAGTCCGGCTCGCACATTGTGGGTTCTTACACGTCCCTCGTGCTTAGGCCATGCTACGTGCCTGATAAACCTAAAATAAGAATGAGAATATAGTGGAACATGATGGAGAGAGACATCTGAGTGTCATATTTCTAATGATCCACTCATTCATAATGATGGATTAAAGAAGATGTTGCTCTAGACTTGGATCAGGATGAATGAATTGGAAAAGTGCTTCAAAAGTGTTTTGTGATCATAGATTTCTTGATTGTAAATTGGAAGGAATGTTTTATAGAACAATTATAAAGCAATCAATATTTTATGGTAATGTGGATGGAGTTGGTAAGCTAGAGTGATGTGTGGGCAAGGAGTGGATCCCCTCGTTGAGATGGCAAAGGACCACTAGAGGTAGAGGAGAGACAACTCAAAAGATCCTAGGTAGAGAGAGAATGCGTGATAATAGAGAAGCTTCGGAGCTTGTAGGAGGAGAATGATCATTGCTCGTATATTTATGCGAGTACGGAGATGAACATCTCCTACTTATAGGAGGTTCAAGCCTCGGAGGTCGGGCTAAGGGTATGTATCACTCTCTCAGACAAAGTGCAAGTTTCTCAAGGGAGGATAAGACAAGCCACCTCAGTGAACTCTCAACTCAGCCACCAATCCACAAGTTTCTGGAGGCCATGCGAAGATGATCCTGAGGGGTTCCTACGTACGGCTCCCAACCTAGGTTGCATCAGGATGCCTCGTGGAGATGTTCAAAGAAGATTTAGAAGAAACTTTGCAGAACATTTTAAAAACTAAAGCTAAAAAATCCTAAGACTCTGAAATGTAAAACTTGGGTTTTACCTCACTTTTATGTGGTATGTCTAAATTTATTAAAACCACAAGAAAAAAAAAATGAAAAACCAGCCTGAGTAAAGGATAGATGGAAATCCCTCGCTAAACAGTAGCCAAAATAGTCTCACCAAAGTGGTAAAAAAATCTAGTCCCCTACAAATACAACCCACGGTCAGAGAAAAGCACAAGTGCGCAAGAGGGAGAGGGAAGAGAGGGGGAGGAGGGTGTTTGCGCCTGGTACACAATAACTTGAAATTTGGATCTGCAAATAAAATTCATCCTTCATAAGAAAATCAAAATGAAGTAAAACCAAAAAAACAAAGCTTCTGGTGTTTTGCGGATTCAATCCTAACAAAGTAGGATAAGACTTAATACAGATTACAAGTTAAACCCCATCAACATTTATTGAAGCATATTTTGTAGTTTAATCTTAGAAAAGCAACAAAACAAAAATGCAGAAGGAATGTAATTAGAAGCTAGTAACAGAATGCAATGCTAAAGTACTGACACAAAACAAATCGAGTAAAACTAGTCACCAGTATTAAACGATTCTTGTGGTAGACATTGAACCCATGGATATTAACACGTGGAGCTTCCTTCAGAAACCCTATTGTTGTGAGAACTGTACCCTGCACAGTTAAACCAATGCTTAGAACAGTGAATAATAACTACCAAAAATCTGCAATACATGCATGTGGCACAAGCATCGAATAATTGTAGAGGAGTTGCATGAAAATTTCAAGTTAGGCATACGACTCGTACCAAGGGGACAAACGTACAGAGAGAGATGGCACAAGGTTTGATAGCCCACACAGACAAATTCTCTCTCTCTCTCTCTCTCTCTCTCTCTCTCTCTCTCTCTCTCACACACACACGCACACACACAACTTTTTCCAACAAGAAAAATGACTGCATACTTCTTCAAATATTTAAAAATCTGTGCCACCTTGAAGAAACTTAATCATTAGAGAACTTCTTAAAAATGGTACTTTTAACATTAAACCTTTATCATGTTAGTTTGCTTAACAAGTACTTGTTTCTACTTATTCAAATATACCAACCTGTTCATTATGACCTACTTTATGTCATGGGTGGGATTTAAAAGAAAAAACATAAAACTAATTTTAATTTCAGTATCTGTTCTGATTGAGTTGAAAAGATTACTATGCCTCATATTGAGATTGAGACAGACACAACCATCCTTAAATATGTCTGCTGCTTTCAAAACGGCATAGATCAAACCAGTTAGGATTGTAAAACAAGTCATTGAAACAACTTGACAATTCAAATGAGATGTTATAGATGACATTGGACTTTAGAATCACAAACAAAATGATTTCCCAAAAAAAAAAAAAACACATAAAGACAGTAGACAACCAAAATAAGAATTCGCCATAATGGAATACAACCTCCACACATCCACCACTCTGAGGTCTGTACAAGATGAATTCTGGAAATTTGAGATCTCTTCCAATATTATGATGCACAACAATTCGCCCACGCAATATTATGCTGAAACTTTCAGGTATTTGCAAGTACAAGATGGACAAATATACCTGTGAATAGAGAGAGGAGGAAATTTAGTTAGAGTTGACCATGTATGTATAATTTAATACAAACTCTAAAACCTACACTTACACGGAGGGAATAGCGGAGTTTGTTAGCCATGTGCTGTTCACTTATTGCCATCCGACTGGTACCTGTCTCCTTAAGTTTGGCATCCCCACGTAAACAAATATCCTGCAACCATCATTTGACAAGTGCCACCTTGTAGAATCAATTCCAAAATAAATGCCAAGAAGAAACAGAAAGGACTTGGAAATAATTCTAACCTCAGGATCTGAGTTGAAATCTAGCTCCATTGTACCCTCGTCATTTAACCATAAATTATAGATGATGACTTTTGTGCCGTGATAACCAATGTTTTCAAACTGCTCATCAAATTGAAAACCACGAAGTAAGACTAACAAACGAAATGACAGCTATTCAGGCCACTGATGTAGGAAGAAACATCTAAGGAACTACTGACATTGAATGCCACCAAATCAATACCCAAAATTCACACATTCAGAAGCATGTTCCACAATGCCATTATCCGCTAATGTAATGCAACAGTGTTTACATTCTCACATTTGCTTTTTTAGAATGGGTTGGATGATTGTTTCTCTGTTTCTAAATACATGTTCTTAACTGTCACCCAAATGACAACCCCGTCTGCTTTGTTCGGTCTTTGCCTGCGTGGCAACTTATCACACCTTTCCAGTTCTTAACTGTCACCCAAATGACAACCCCATCTGCTTTGTTCGGTCTTTGCCTGCGTGGCAACTTATCACACCTTTCCAGACAACGAAGTTTTGGATTTGATCTAGTTGCCCAGAACTTAGGTTGAAAAAATACACAGACAACCAGAGTGGTCATCTCAGCTGAATTTGCAGCTGAGATAAACAACTTTATTGACGATTTCCATTATTCTCTTCTCTATTGAGAGAAAACATAGGCTCTCATACTTGCACATGTGCTTCTGTGTCTACACACGCCAGGTCTAGTGATTTGCAGGCTAAAGTCAGATCAAGTACATTCAGAATCTCTAGTTGAGTTAATGGCATGTTAAAAAGGAGATCTATTTTCCCCATGGAGCTCTTATCAACAAGAGAAAAAGAACTTTGAAAAAAACTAATCTATGATATCTTTTTTTTTGTAAAAGATAAAGATTCAATCCATCATATTAGAAGACTTAAACTTCGATTCATCGTATGAAGGAAAATGGAATTTCAATTTTTTTTTTTTTTTTGGGGTAAAACAAACTGCCAGCAAGTAATTTGCCACTAAAGGGTGAAGGCATAATGTACATTAGCAGTAAATGAGGCAAGTGTAAAGAGTAGGAAAATCACTATTAATAATTATACTATTAATAGTATCAAAAGGAAAAGAAAAATAAATGATTAGTGAAACAGCTGAGGAACAACCAAATTAGAAACATGTACAAGGAAAGGTGGCTAGGGTGACAATGATTAAGGAGGAGAGGTAAGATCTGAAATTGCAATATTCATACAACCAAAGGTCTTAAGCCACTCTATATTTGCATGAGTTATGACAACTTGCAACGTCAAAAAAATAATGACAAGGTGATTATTAAATCCATTGTAATTTCCTCATCTCCCATAGACCAACCCATCAGCAGAGTATGCCATTGTCGTATAATAGGCCATAATTAGCCACAAAAGCTAGAAAGGTAACTGAGATAAAAATTAAAAAAAATTAATTTGACCAAATACCAGATGAAAAGGAGAATAAGAGAACCAAAGTAAATATATAAAACATAACAAAGTAGAAGCTTACTTGGTTCAGAAGCTCCGCTTCTGTTGAATATGGAGACCACTGCAACAGCATCGAAAGATTGGACAAGAAATGTTCTTTATCAAACCGGTCTAAGCTTTCCAATTTGCCAGTAGATGTATTGAACTCATAATCCACCTGTGACATGCACAAGAAGTAGAGAACTTAAGCACATAATGTATGGTAATCAATTCAGGATACTAAGAATATGCTGCAGCTAAAAACATAACAACAGTAGCCAATAAGTGATAAAAATCCCCAAGACAGAGAACTACAGCACAGTAACACAGGTTTATGACCTAATTCACTAGTAATTAGTGGCCATTTCTTTGCAAAGGTTACTCACCATAGGAACTACTATCCTGTCATGGCCCATTTGCGTCAGAAATGTATATGACAAAAGACCAATGCTTTGGGTTATCTTCCTGATCATGAGATAATAGTAAGAAGATGAAATAATTAAATACACAACAACATGATAAGGACAACTACGAATGCTTATGTACATCCATGTATATCTTATAATTAAGCTATAAGTAGGTTTACAAACAAAAGAAATGATTGAACATTTACAAAGAAATACACAATATGAAACTGTTACCCAGATATAGAGTAAAAAATACAAGAACTGCTACCAAGAGGCCTTTAAACCAGAAGCATGGATGATCAATCTAAAGGTAACTGTCTGAGACTCAGCAAATCTCCATAACCACAACATCAAACAGATGACAACAATGCATTTCTCTGTAAAACATTCAAGAGAACATGTAGACGAGGCCTCCTTCAAATTTTCATCTCCCGGACAACCAGGGGACAGTGTGCAAGTCAAAGAAAGTCATAATGGTCGAAACACTCCACTGCAGTCTAGTTTGAATATACAGCTCTGTAATAATAAGTGAAACTTTTTAAATCGGACCCATTATACGTTGGTGATTAAACTTCAGAAAAGGCAACCAAATAGCTTATAGAGTTTATGCCAACAACAGTGTCCCAATTCTTAAGAGATAATACTCCTAAGCATATTACCAATACAGGGAAAGTCTAGCTCAGAGTGTAAAAGTTAACACCACGGCCCACTCAATTGCTTGCTTGGGTTGATGTTGCCAACTTACAAAAGCATAATTTCATTTTGTTAATCGAACATATTCTGGACAACTTTATCAGGAAAACTGAGAGCTAATAAACATGGACACAATCACACAACACGACATGGACATGACAATTTTCAAAAAATGTAGGACACGACATGGCAGGAACACGAGAAAAATATATATGTTTTACTTATTTTTATGTCTTATATAGGAATATCTACATCTATATCTATATCTATCTATATCTATATACAATATAGAAAAAGAGGCCACTATCGCCGAGGTTGTGACAAGTTGCTCATTTTGAGTGGTTCTAAAGTGTTGTTTAAAAAATAAAAAATAATTGTTTGGTTGTCTCTTTGTTTGGTTATCTCTTTGGTTTACTACACATGTATTTAATCGTTTCGTTGTCTCTTTGATTAGTGCATGTACTTATTTTTTGAATTGATTCAATGTACTTATTATTCAATGTATTTACTTAATGTATTAATGGTGTTTGTGGTTGATTGAATTTTTTTTTTCATTTATATATAGATGTTAGTACATTGATTAATGCATATATGTATATATTTATGTTAGTACATGTATTTAGGTTTATATACATATATTGATTAATACATGAATATAAGATTTATTGTATTTGTTTTGGTTCATGTATGTTATGTTCATGAACATACACTACATTCATGTAAGTGTATAGATTACTACATATACAATGCACAGATTATAGAAGAATTATTATTAATATATTTATTTATTTAGATGAAATACACAATTGAACACAAATAGTTAGATGAATATACAATTAGTTTACATAAATGGTTAGATGAATTAAACATAAATAGTTGGATGAATACACAATTAAATTATGCAAAATAAACTACATAAAATATTAAATAATAAATATTATGATATTTATTTTATATGCAAAATCACCACTGCAGTCACTGTGATTGTGATAAATGGTTGACTTTTGAGTGCCTTTGTTTTTTTTTTAACCTTTGTTTTCTAATTTATCTAGGTTATTTTCCATTTGCAAACAACACTTACAAAAACAAAAACAAAAGGTTAAATCACTACAACAAAATAAAAAATTAAAATTACAAAACAAATCTTGTGGGTGGCTCTTTTTTTAATCCGTTGTTTTTTTAATTTATCTAGGTTCACTTCCTTGTACAAATTAATAAATAATTATTGAAAGATATTACTTCTTTTGACCTTTTAAAATTCATTCTAAAATAAAATGCATCCTTTTTTTTATTAAAATTTCTGAAAGTCAATTAACTATTTTCTTAGTTTTCTAAGTATTACTTTTAAGTACATGCATTATAAAAAAATTAAGATTGTATCTACATTAATAAGAATTCTAAGAGTCAATTGACTATTTTTCTAATTTCCTAACCTATAACCTCAAATACATTCTTTTTATTACTTTGAAAAATATTAAGATACACGTTAAGCATGCATCATTTGGTTGTACAAAGTGGGAGCCTATATTTTTCACAACTTCTAATATTTTGTACAACCAAACATATGTAGTTTCTATACAAATTGAACTCTAATTTCAATACGAATTTGAAAAATCAATTGGACTATCTTCTTAATTTTACCTTTAAATAAACGCGTTCATGATACTTAAAATAAACTGTTTCAATTATTTAAGTTTCAACTGCAAATATATAAGTAGTTAATAATTTGTTTACTATACTAAAAATATCATATATACAGTAAATACTAATCAGCCTTCTTTTTCAGTTTTAGAATGATTACATTTATGTGGTTTATATATTTCAAAGAAAATTATAATATTTTTAGAATACATAAACAAAGAAAGATAATACAATTAAGGATACTAATATTCAATTTACTATCAGCATATCTGGGTCAATTAAATTATATAAAAATTTTAAAAATATAACCAAAGAAATTATATTCAGTCTTTATTTAAAATTCGTTAAACAATGAATCTAAAGAAGTTCCAAGCCCGTGCATCGCACGAGTCAAAAACTAGTTTCACTCAAAGATAATAGAAAATTGCAAGATAACAATGATTAAAACTAAATGTTATGTTCCATAGCTTAAACGTCAAACTGGTACAAAATAACTTTTACTTTTACTTTACAATTGGATCTCAAGTTATTTTCTTCTAACTTACAAAGTGTTTTATGTGTCTAATTGTGTGGACACGAGTGTCTAAGTGATGGACAAGTGTGTCCACCAAGTGTCCGAAACAGATCCGGTTCTAAAAAATTTTAAAAATATAATAGGACACACTTGGACGCATGTCTGATACATGAAGGGGTGCTATGTCACCTTCTTAGAAGTATATGTGCTTCTTAGACTAAGAGCAAGACTACAAGTCTAAGATGTTCAACCACTTAAACGAGAGAGAGAGAGAGAGAGAGAGAGAGAGAGAGAGAATAAAATAGTGATTTAAAAGCTCAGATGGCCAATTGGAAACAGTTTCTGCAGTTAGTGAGATCGTTGGTGTATCTAGCAGTCAAATCACATATAGCTTATATTGCGGGTGTACTGCCAACCAGATAATACCCACCCCAAAGACTACTCACCAAGTTTATAAATTATTGGTATTAAATATTCATTGGGCATAACTGTATTAGATGCTTTCCAACCATGGCAGTTACACCCAGATTTACAATTATGCATCCTCTACTGGTTGAATATTTACATCTTGCTGTTGAAAACTAGTCTGTGGAAATATGGCAATTTTAACGAGGTATGAGGTTAGTCATAAGCTATCACAGTGACCCATAAGCTATGAGGTTAGTCAGAAGGGGATAGGAATATTAAAGACATAAGTCAAACTTCATCTGCATAATGGAATCTTCTGCAAGTGAGGATAGCAGGGTTTTGATCCTTTATCTCAAAGTTAACACTTGAAATTACTGTGGATAACAAAATAGCACTAGTTGCGATAAAATTACAAAAATCAAGTCAAACTAAAAGCTACAACACATCTATACCTCATGGCTCGTGATCTCCAATCCCAACATTAGTGGATAAATATAATTTAAGGTTCCAAAGTTGTCATGAATCACTAGAGTCAGAATTTCTTCAGAGAAAAGTGTGTGTAATGTATGTGGGCAGATAACTGAATACGTATATAGTGACAAATCATATTAACGCATTTGCCTATGTGACTGCAGATAAATGCATAACAACCATATATGTGTATATATAGAATGCATCATAGCAGTATGGACTATAGATGCTTAAGTGATTGACCAACACTTAACATAACACACTAGCAAAACAGAAAAATGCAAACAAACCAGCAAAACGGCAAACAAGGAAATTTAGTTTAAAAGAAAATGAATCAATTCATTGTTGGACTCAAACCTTTCCTTCAAATGGCAGCTGAAGACAATAACATCTGCCCCAAGTCTCATAGAGCTGGTCTTGAAGCCATTTCCATCTGAAAGGCTACAAGTCAACCAATTACAATTAAAGGAGAAAACAGGTGAATTTGCAAAATACACCCATAGGGTCCATACACTGTCCAATGGCCAATTTCGACTTCTTATCTGAAAATCCAAAACTTAAACAATGCCGAATTGCTTCTGGGTCCATTCCACCTCCGTCATCTGATTGTGAAGCATAAAGTTTCAAATGACAAGATTTAGATAGATATTTTACAAAGGTTGATAATGTCATCTAGAAGACTGTAAAATAATATTAGCTATCATCCTTTCATGATTTATATGATACATGAAATAAGGTACCTTGAATTAACAATGCTGGACTTCCATCCCTCGGATTTGAGGTTTTATCTACAATAACAAAGGTGGCCCCGTTTTGTATCTATCAAATAGATTAAACATGGAATGCAAAACATAAGTCATCGTACTTGGCATGAAAAAAATGAGGCATGGAATTTTCCATCGATAAACATTAAAGGCAAATATTAACCTTCATGACGGCACCTACGAAGGCAATTTATGTGGTAAGAGTCAACCTAGCAAACAATCTAATTCCTTTGGTGCCACAATTTTTATTTGAATATATGAAATATGCATAGAGATGTGAGGAACAACTATGCATTTCGCTCTTTACCTCACTCCCTCTATTCCTTTCTTCGTCTAGTTCTCTACCACTCACCTCCCTTTTTGTGTTAATACATAGAGTTTCAAATGGATGAATTAGTCACCAAGATTGGATTACATGAGAGGACTATTTTACCTTCATTTCATTAACCTAGCAGGAATTGATCAGCAATTATTGGGCACCAGAAAAAATAAATAAATAAAATAAAAAGCGTGAGTGAGCATGCTAAAAACTCCACTACAACTAATTTAGTATAGAAGGAGCAGGAGGTTAAAGGGTGCAGCAACATCTTTGTTTAATGAAAGAAACTAATAAGGAAAATCCACGGCCTCACAGGCTTCCAACGTCACTCCATGTACCAAATTAGGGTTGCTCTAGTTTAGTGCCCTTATATGGCTATTACATCATCTCAATTGCTCCCTTCGGTTCTGTTGACGTTATTCTCTCTGAAATCCACCTTTCAATCCCGTCAATACTTTTCATATTAATGACCAATAATGGTATGGAGATTGAACCATTCACAAATTTAAGAAAGGAAGAACAAATTTTGAAGTGGGAAAGTGTAAAGTGTATTATAGATGCAAAATCTAAGCTGCTGACTAAAAGAACTCCAGGTCTTCAAAATCAATGTTCATGTCAAAAAAAGGAAAAGAAAAGGAAAGGAAAGGAGTTTATAAGTAAAAGCAACTAACAATTTTTGAATAAGAAAGATGAGTTGATGAAGGCAGCTAAGTACACTCACCCACCCCCTCCTCTCTTTCTTTCTTGTACCAAGTTCCCATCGGGCACCGCACTTGAAAACTTCTAAAATTTATGGGTTTGAAAATAATAAAAATTGAAAAAAGACATGTTTAAAAATACAATTAACATTTTGCTTCTGTATTAAGCTCTGACTTGTCAGAAGCAATACCTAGAAAGACCTCTAAAACCTAGTACACTTGGAAGAAGAAATAAAAATATCATTAATCATCTGCAGAAATCTGCCAAAAATAGTCATATAGTTATATAGATCATTTGCAGCACTAAATCAACACAGCATCACAGTATAGCACAGAGAACTAAAATAACAAGTACACTGCTTTGGACAAAAAATACCTCATCAACAGCATTATCAAGCAACTCTGCTACGGCTGCAAACATGAGGCCAAAACATAAAGATGACATTAGCAATTATAGCAGTTGCAAAATGCAAAACATTCAAGCTGTTAGAATTGAGGGGTAAATAGAATTCAATAAGGTTAAAATAGTGAATTAAGCAAGCTGGACATACCACCAAAGGCCCATTTATGTGAAGTGGCATTAGAATGAAGGAACTTGGGGTGAATATGTAGATAACTACTGCCATCTATAAACCAAACAAAGAAACAGATGTCAGGGTCAAAATGGACCGTGCAACAAACTACTAGCATAGATATTTTTGTGTGTGTTTGACTTGATAACCACAGCAAACGTCCAACTGAGAAGCTCAAACTTGGAGATAAGTACAACCAAAACTGGATGATGGGGTAAACCACTAACTTGAGCATTTCATGGGTTTTTTTTTAGCCTATTATGAGATGCTCATGTAATCGGAACATCATCTTGCTAAGACAACATGCGGAAGTGCATTAAAAATCAAAATAGGTCTCAAGAGAATACTTTGAAGTATAGATGTAGAAGCAAGCCCCTCATCATAGTTTCCAGCTTTCCAAAATTGCCGACAGACTGGTGCTGAACAAATAGGCAAGGTAGAAGAAAGGCTTGTGTCATCAATTGGAGACAGCTGTTGATCCAAGATACAGGTGCTACTTTGACCAGTACTTAAACCATTTGGGCTTCTTTTTTCCTCAGTTTCCTGTCTTCTATAATGGGCTTTTGACTTCTGATTCAGGGGTAAATCAACTTTCTGGTACTCTCTTTGTTGCATTGAGCCCCTAGCCAAATCCAGCTCCAGTTTAACAGCTTTCACATCCACTTCTCCCAGTTCCTCATCGCTACATAAATCAACAATGTTTGCAGAGCTCATCTTAAGCACTAAAAAGGAATTAGAATATAAACAAGTAGGCAAACATATTGCACAAAGAAATGAGTGACGAAATAACTGAAGAGAACAGAATAACTGAAGAGGCAGACACGTTAATCAACATTCCTAAACATTAAACATTAACGGTGAATAAAAAAAGGTTTCTTCTCTCAAAGACAATACAAGTACACATGCGAAAATTGGCTTTTTGCATCTTCACCAATCAAATAGTTTCCAGGCAGCTACAGAGAAGCCAAACAAATTGGAGTACGAAGGCTGCCCAAAAATAATTATAAAAAATAAAAATAAAAGAAATTGGATCAATCCCACAAAAAAGAATGACATCATGGTTTTATAAGATGAATCACTCAATCTCCCACTCCCAAAGAATATATAAATACATAAGATAAAAAGATCAGGTCAATGCTACAAAAATGCAAACAAGAGAGAGAGAGAGAGAGAGAGAGAGAGAGAGAGAGAGAGAGAGAGAGAGAGAGAGAGCACAATGAAGCATTAGCAAGTATGAGGGAAAATAGATACAACAAGGAAGAAGAAGAGCATTGGCAGTAAAGAAAGAAGAAGAAGAATAAGAGTAGCTTCAGAAATAAACAGGCCCCTCCAAGCCTTCAACTGGCTTTCCTCTCTTCCTCTTTTTCTTCCTTATTAAATAACTTCCATGTATATGACTTCAATCCGTACAAAGAAAAAATTAAGAAAAATTCAACTAATCTCATCAGATATCTCGCAAAGGCAGCACCATCTCATCAAGATTTCATATGAGAAAATTTTGATCAGTTCAGGTGATCAGTCCTGCTATCAAGCCAGATCCCCTGAATTTTATTGCTTGTTTGCAATGTGTCACACAATTGAAGTGACGCCTATTGATCCCAATTAAATCAGCCAAGACAAAGTGGCTTCAACTGAAACGTTTTACCTCTAATCCAACCCGGCCTTGCTCACCCCAAAAGAAATAAAAATAAAATTCCTAACCAGTGGTGAAGCCAGGATTTTTCTTCAGTGAGGTCATGGTAAGGAACTAACAAACGAATATTCCTTTTTTTTCTTGACAAAGTTACTATTAAATTATATTGACATGTAAGAGCAATGATGCCAGCCTGTCCTTT
Organism: Euryodendron excelsum; assembly: GCA_033060915.1. NCBI lineage: Eukaryota > Viridiplantae > Streptophyta > Magnoliopsida > Ericales > Pentaphylacaceae > Euryodendron > Euryodendron excelsum. The sequence goes on along the minus strand of CM065384.1, from coordinate 36,885,313 downwards.
ATATTGTTCTCATGTGGAACGATGGCTCTCTCGCCATTGCAGGTGGATTTTTCAAGACAGGTGGAAAATGTTTGAGTTGGAGGTCAAGAATGGGGTCTCTTCTTCCTCTGATGAGATGTTCAAGCTGGTGGAGAGGGGTTGGGTCCTCTCTTCACCTCAGTGCAATGGACCTCCAGACATATGCCAGGGGCCCCAAGGAGGCCTTATCTCCTAGCTGTCAATCTAGTGCCATGAGATTTGCGGTTGTTGTCTCTTGGCGTCTAGATGTGTCCAACAAACATAATGGGAATAGCAACTTACTATGCTTGGAAAACCTCGAGGAGGATAAATTCTTTGTATCAATTCCAGAGGTCCTCCATGGGGGTGGTTGGAGGGAGGTAGCCAAAAGGATAAGTGATTTTCTTCAAGGGTGTGGTCAAGGCAAGGAGAACAAATCTAGTACATTTAGGGCTGTAATGGAGGTACCACTATGGCCAGATGATCCATTGAAGGTCACGATAGTCAAGGCAGGAGCAATCTTGCCATTGTTGTGAATGCTAGCTCTTGTAAGGAGAGATTGGATTTTCTAAAAAGGTGTTTGGTTGGTTGAGTTGTGCTTCATACGAACAGTTAGTACCTTTAGTTGTGGAAATGTAGAGGTGGGCAAATCGACCATGGCAAGTGAGGGTTGGGGTGAGCGTTGTAATTCTGAGTGAACCTTTGTTCCTCTTTGAGTTGTGTAAGTAAATTGGGCAAGACACCCATGTGATAGGTCTAATAAACATCACACCATCTCCACATACCCTTCACGCCAACATTGGATCCACCTGTTAGCTTCCTGAGGTGACACTTTGGGCTAATACAAGTTATCCACATGTCCTCTCCCATCCCCAATGGCAAACGGCGCCTCGGGCCAAGCAGAGGCAAGCTCGATGGAGCCTCACCATACACACTTGGTTCCCCATTCCTCAACTTAGCCGAGCAGCTGAGAGCACCAACCTTCACTTGTAACGTATGGGCTCAGCACTCACCTCAGCTTGAATGAGTGGTCGTCCACCCAAATGCCCACTCTTATAACCTATATTTCATTCTCCATAAACCATCTAACAAGCCTAGGCCAATAGAAGGGTATCCCCACGAGAACACCACCTCATTCATGGGCATTTGAGCTACCCATAACCCTGCATGGGATCAATAGGTGTTTTGTTGCTCGATGGCTAGAGCTAATGTCTGTCAGGGTGACTCGTCTCATTCTCTTTCAAGGAACTTGTACCCTAACCAATCTTAGAGAGAGAAGTCTCCACAGAGAAGATAATTGCATACCCTGATAAAGACGTGTCGTGAGAAGCACACCTTACCCTTACTATGGTTGCTGAGGTCCTTGCGACCTTCGAAGGCTTTGATGCTATTACCAGTGGTGTCCCATCTGAAGCCTCTAGATAATGCGACACCACCAATAATAATGTTTTTTTTCTTACAGTCTATTGGGCAGTAGAGGCAGCAATTTGTGCACTTGTCCCTACTTCGGCACATGACTAGATGACATGGCTTCCCTGGTCCAACTCTTTTGTAAATAAAGGTTCCTCTATACATGTTTGAAGTGACCATTCATCTCAGACCCTGAAGCTCTAGTTCTCCATCTCTAAAACCCTATGGCTCTGTCTCTCTTTCCCAAAATGTACTCTACCAACCTAGTCACTAGCCCTTGTCCACAAGTTGCCCTCGAAGCCGGAGGCTGTGAGGATTTTAGGGCAAAAAGGGTGGGAGTATGACAAAGCTCTGGTGATGCTCAATTGGAGGTGTTCAGTGGGGATACTTCAAATTTCCTATGAGGTTTTTAAAGAGTAGGGCCATTAGGCTGCTAGTATTTTGCCATCATTACTTACTACAGCAAGTCTATGACGGTTGTTGATCTAATAGCGTTGAATAAATTTGCGGTGGGCTAGAATGCGAACTCGGGTTGATGGAAAAGAGGCTCCGGAGTTGGTGTTTATAAATGTTGGGGCATGGAGGTTTCAAGTTCTTATTTTGGGGGGAATTAGCGACTAGACCAGACTTTGCAATACAGGAACCGCATATGATTGCATGCTCATGGAAGGCAGGTGGACAGGTAGCTAGGAGACGTTGGCTATAGTTGTTCCTCTCATATTCTATTGGGAAATTTGGACAGTTTAAATTTTAAAATCTATGGGATGGCACGCGATGGTGTCTTAGAGTGTGAACATGGGGCACCAAAGTGGCATTACTAATGTGCTCAAGTTTGAACCCAATGGGGGTTCCATAAGGAAGTGGAATTCTTTCATAAGCCATAGAGGTTCGAGTATTTTAAGAAAAGTTAGAAGGTCTATAGGAAGGCTACGATGGCCTGAGAGAATAGAGTTTAGAAGGTCCAAAGAGCCGAGTGTTAAAATATTGCTCAGCATAACATTAAGTAGATGCGTGGTAAAGCTTTCTCTAGGCCACACTATATACAGACATAGTTATATATACAATACTTTTGTGTATATTTACAAAGCTTCTTTGCTCTCATGCACTAAAGCATACTACTGCATATACTTCTGTGTATATTTATACAATTTAATGTTTTGTTTACACGTAAACGATATATATAAAGAAAATGCCAAAATAAGGGTGCAACCCTATACAAAAGCATCAGGTTATACGTCCATAGGCATATACAAGTTTCAAAGAGATAACAAAAAATAAAAGAAAAACAAAGAGGAAGCATCCCTCTTAGCCAAAAAAAAAATAAGAAACGAGAATGATTCCTTCAAACAATGAATTGGCACCTCTACTCTTTCAAAAGCTTTATAATCACACTCACATCAAATGCTCCACATCCCACATAAAGGTACAGCCATCCAAACCTTCCTTTCTCTCTTCCTTATGCAACAACGGCCCCAACTTACAAAAAACTCCTTAAGAGAACGGGCCAGAACATTAAATGCCAAACACAGAGTACATCAAGCTCCAAATGTCTCTAGCCATAGGACAATAAAGGAGAAATTGATTCATAGTCTCACCACTAACCTTGCATGTGTAGCACCAATATAAAATGCATTTCTTCTGCTTCCTCAATTTCTCTATAACAAGGATGATCTCAAGAGCTATCTTCCAAACAAAAAAAAAAAAAAAAAAAAAACCTTAGGATGTGCTTGAGGCTTCCAATTCCAGACACCTTTCCACAGAAAAGGGACCCCCCCCCCCCCCCCCCACAAAAAAAAAAAAAAAAACCACAAATGGATTTTCATAAAGTCCAAACAAAAAAAGAACCTTCAGTAGAGGCCCTCCACATCAGACCATCCTCCCGTACGCCATTAACAACACAATCATGAAGCTTGCCAAAAATCGCAACAGCAAAGTCAAACCTCCCACTCCTGAAGATTTTGTCTAAGTTGTGGAGTCCATACCACCTCTCATGAGCGTAAGAAGTACTACTCCACTGAAGTTTTGGTTAATGCTTATAAGAATCGAAGTTGGATACAATAGCGGAACCATGTGTTCAACAAGAGGGGCCCAGGCTCCCCTTGAGGCCTGGAAATTGTGTTTAGGTTATATTAATGTTGAATATTTATGATTAGAAATAGTATATTTGTTTCCTAAAATTCAAAAAATTGTACTTTACGTTTTCAAAATTAAAAAATTTTATACCTTAGTTGCGACGCTCAAGACAAGAAAGACTTCTTAAGTGGAGTGAAGTGAGGGCTGCAGACCATAAAGGCCTCTTAAGTGGGGTGAGGTGGTGCCATGAGTTGATTGTTGAGTCTCACATCATCTAGTGAAATTAAAGTGAAGTGTCATATACGTAGACACTTACATATACTTGATACAACGAATTTTAACGTGCAAATTAATACCCAAAACGGACTCATGTGGATCCTAGGTCGTGACAAAATAGTATCAGAGCCTAGACTAACCGAAAAGTGTGTGGACTCAACTCCACACGAGAACATGTGGCTGTAAGGTGGGTCTGTGACACCCAAGACCAAAGAAAGATCTCTCAAGTGGGGTGAAGTGACGAGTTACAAATCAGAAAGCCCTCTTAAGTGAGGTGAAGTGATACCATGAGTTGAATTCCACATCGCCTAGGAAATGAAAGTGAAGTGCCATATATGTAAGCACTTACATCTACGTGATACAACATGTTTTCAAGTCATGCAATCCAAAGTCCAAAGCGAAAAATATTGTATCATGCGAATCTTGGGTAGTGACAACTTCAATATTATTCTGTCATGGTTCAAGATCCACATGATACAATATTGTCCGTTTTGGGTCTTTACGGTTTCAAAATGTGTTATACCAAGTACATGCAAGTATCTACATATATGACACTTTACTTCAATTTCACCAAGCAATGTGCAAGTCGTGCCCCCAAAGCTCACTACCTCCTAAATGCCCAACCCCACAAAAATCCCCAGCCCAATGGACTTTCACATTCAAAGCCAGGTAAATTGCTATAAAGAAAAGATGGGGAGAAGCAAAAGAAAATAAATGACCACATTCTAAGCATTCCAAAACTACATAAGAAAAATATTTCTCCTTTGTATTATGATAAGGAGAAAACTGGCCTATGGCCATCCTTGAACTAGCTATCACCCAATGCAAATTGTAAGCCAAAAACCTATTTGCCTCAAAACCAAGGAATCCTCAAACTGAATCATATAATCAACAATTTTCAATGTTAACTATAAAAAAAAGTATTAGAGGGAAAAATAAATTAGCATCACTGCATCACAGACTACATTAGCATGCATACCTTTACCTACTGAAGTCACCTGTGCACTTCAAAAAGCAGACAACTGGACAAAAGACAAAGTTCAACAACAGTTCCAGTAGTATGATCACTCAAAAAAAAAAAAAAGAAAAGAAAAGAAAAGCACACACAAGATGAAGCTTATGGCCCATCATCCAACAACATGAACTGAAATTGGACACCCTCTTCCTTAAAAACAACTCAGAAGTAAGGAAAACTGCACAAGATTAGGTCTCTTACCTTTCAACAGTAAACCAACAAGGATTTTCTTTTCTTTGGAGTTCAAAAAAATTCTAAAAATACCAAACTTTTTTGTGAAATAGGACTCTATGGATCAACCCAACAGATATATTTGGTACATTGAGAATGGAAAGAACAAAAATTTACTAAATCTTGTTCCTCTTTGTTCCTCCAAGCAAGTTTTTTTGAGAGGGCAAGCCTTTTATTTCTCAAACCCTAGCCTGTTTATGTTAACAAGTTGGTACTCAAATCAAAGGGACAAATAATGAAAACAAAGTTAATAGTAGAGTCCAAAGTGGGAAAGACCCGCATTTATAGGAAAACAAGAGGCCACGTGTTTTAATGGAAAAGACAGTTGTACCGTGAACTTGAACAGCTGTATAATCTAATTTTCCCGAACCTGGGATTTTTTTTAACGTCGAAGGCGGTTCGGACTGTCAAGATTGGGAATTTCTCGAGGTCCGACACAGAGTACGAAATTCGACACAGCTTTTAAAGCTCCTGCTAGTGGCGGTTTGATGGGAAACTGAGCGCGGGGTTCTCATGCGGAACCCATCCGTGGATCCTATTACCCGACTCAGATGTGGCTTCGTCGGGGGACCAGAGGATGTGCAACGGTGAGACTCCACCTGCAGCAAGTCTTTTTTGGTTTTTTTTTTTTATAAATATAATTATACTTTATTTTTTTAAACAAAAATTAAAAAAACATTTTTATAGTTCAGAAATGAACACATAACTTTTATAATTTAAAGTATTTGTAAAGCGGATGAAAGTGTGATAAATTGAAATGTCCTACTAAATACAACTCTTTATTTTGATATAAAAAAGTAAAATCTTCGTTTGATATTCAATTTTAAAAAACAAAATTATACAAAATATCCTACAAAAGAATTATAGTTAATTCTAATAGTTTTTATTTATTCTATTTTTAAGTCCAAACTATAAAAGAGATGTCTGTTTACTTTTAAATTATATTAGAGTCATGTAATTTCTGCTCAAAATACATAAGAGTAAAGTATAAATACTTATATTTTAACCCAAAATTTGTTTTTATGTGAGACTATGTGGAACTTGTGGAACTCACATTAAGTTTTGTGGTGAGAGACTGAAAGAAATCTACAAAATATAAAAGCATAATGAAAATGGTAACTTTGACTTTTTTCATAAGACTTTTTTTTTATTTTCTACTCACTTTCTTGCGTTAATTATTATTATTTTTTGGATAACCAGCTCCCTACCATTTTGAGAGTGTGATAGCCACATGGTCCTATTAGAGGATTTAATAGTTTATCTTCTATTTATGGTGGACCAAAGAATTATGTAAAAGAAAGATAAATTTTCTTGAATTTTAAATAGTCAAAGTAAGAATATTTAAATTTTGGATTACTAATACATTCTTTTTTTATTATAAATACTCAAAAAATCTTAGGGCATACACAATTTTGAAAACTCATGGGGCCCAAGCCCCACTTGTTAGACCCAAGGTTTTTCCAAATGATTACAAATTAATTTTGATGATAACAAATGTTTAATAAAACAATTCTATGTAAAAATTTTCAAACAGTTATCATGTCTTAACCTTGTTATTTGCTTAATCTTTGATGTTTTATCTAATATAGAAGAGAGTTTGTGTATTGAAAGTTATAAGATCTCTACTATCTATATATGCAAATGCAGTAAGAGGCTCTCAGGCCTCTAAAAATTTATCTTTAAATTCTCAAAAAACCTAAAATATTAGGAAGTCACGTGGCACACCAAGCTTCTTTAACCAATCAAGCTCCTATCTCCCTCTCTTATAAAGGAAAACAAAAAAAGAAATCAAATAATAATTAAATAAAAACACAATCATAGGAAAAGATTGAAGGAGTTAAATATTGATAAAGAAACAAAAAAATAACTAAAACCAAAAAACTAATCTAAGGAAACAAAAACAACATTAAAAGAAATTAAATTTGGAGACAAATATAATTGCCGGCCGACTAGCCCTCCCTCCTAAATAATAAAAGAAATAAAATCTATAAACATAAAAGGAAAAATTAATGATTATATGATTCCAAAAATCTCTGCCAAAAATCATATTATACGATTCCTAAAATCTCTCCTAAAATCCTATTTTTCATAAAACACTTATAAATCCCCCATTTTCCCATTATAATCTTCTCTCCCTTCTATCCCTGTGTCCACATCTTTTTGACTCTCACTCTTACTCTCACAAGTAGTTAATCGTAAAGTGAGTATTTTTATTTATTTATTGTATAAGAATGGTATAAACATAAGGATTTCATGATTTGTTAATGTTTTTTTTCTCATCTCCGTGGGTTTTATGATTCGTTTGTTTTTCTTATCTCACTCTAAATATTGCCAATCTATATGTTTTGTATTTATCTCTCTCACTCTCTCCTCTAAAGCAAGGTTAGATTCATCCATTTATAATCTTTTTAATTTGTGTTTTTTTTTTTTGTCTTTTTTTTAATCATTTGCTTTTTTCGGTATTGGTTTTTCATTTTTTGATAATGTATGGTTGTTTTTATTTGCGAGTCTTATTTAAAATTAGTGTATTAAGTTATTTTTTGTTCATGAAAAATATAATGTGCATAATTTGTGTATTTCATGGATCTAAAGATTTCTATATATTTCATGTTTGATTTTACGGAGGAATTTAACAATCTCCAAGACTAAAAAGGACTAAAAGCCAACAGGAAGAAAAATCCAAATCTATTTGATGGCAAGGCTGAAGTTGCAGAAGAATCTATTAGTCTTTAACTTAATTTTTGTGAGTTTGTAAGATTTTAATTTGATGTTTTACTGTGGTGTAAGCTACACTTTCTCAATTTAGAATGTCGAGGGAAAGGGAAGGCAAGATCAATTTTGTGGTTAGCAGAACACAAACTAGTAGTGTGCCTGATGCATAGGCCATCAATGCGAACCAACATTTTCATGTATTGCATCAACTTGGTGAAAAAACAAGAAAAGAATGTATTGAGCTATTTGATATGTAATGGATGTACGTTAGTTTTGATACGTCATGAACTCTTTTTGTGTATAGATGTGGTGCGTCAATTTTAACTATCTTTGTTTGAGTTATTTTTGTGTTGTGCTCTTTCATGTGTTTTTATACTTTTTGCCTTTTCAAATTTTAACTTTTACTTTTATGTCATAACAGTGTAATGCCTAAGATTTGATTGAGAGTTTGATAGAGGAAATACAAAGGTTTGAATGCGTATCTAAAATTTAGATTCACATCATGGTAGGAAAAAAAAAAAGATTTGCATCTAGGTACTCTTACAAGTGGTTTTATATATGAAAATGTGCAAAAGGGGCATGAGAGAGAAAATTAAGCATTAAATAGTTGATAAATTATTAGACATGGAGATAGTTTAGGAAATTATAAAATCTAAAATATTACCTATGAAAACAATTTTAATTAGTATGATTTACCAAAGAAAAAATGATTAGGGAAGCTATGTATGGTATTTAAAATTCAGTACATTCATTATGGTAGTGCATTTAATTTATAAACTATAACTACAACTATATATGTTACATACGAAGACATCAAAATAGGAGGGGGGAAAATCATACAAAAAAAAAAGTCACTTGGGATATAAAATTTCAATATATATAGATATATATGTATCTATATATATAATAGATGACTAAAATTACTCATCTTTCATTGATTGGTTATGCAATCAAATTTAAAATCCTAAAATCTCTATCTAATTCCCGTATTCTATATAAAACAAATCTGAAAAAAATTTCACCGAGATCCCACTTTTATCATGTCCCTCACATTCTTAAAATTTATCTTTAATTTCACTTATCTTTTTGTAAAAGAACCATATAAAGTTATTTACAAATCACATAGAAATTTTATAACTTGTGATTCTTTCACGTTATAATTCTTCCAAATAATAGGTGGGAATCAACATGATATCCTGATCTCATGTTCTCGAGATTCATCTCACCTATTTGATCCACTACATGATTCTTTCAAATTGTATTTCTTTTATATTATTTTTTTATAGGAAGGTGGTTTATTTTTATATAGAATACGTGTGCATAGCACATTATTCACTATGCTATTTAAGAAAAAAGGAGTTCTATGCATTATTAAACTTTTGATGTAATTTTAAAATTAAAAACAAGTATAATTTTATTTAACTATTTGTTTTTGAATATATAAATTTCGTGCATCGCATGAGTCAACGCTAGTTATATATATTTAAAAGACATATCATATCTAAAATATGAAGCAGTATCTAACAATGTACAATTAAACGAAATGAACCCAACTCAATTTTTAAAATGAGTTTGTTCAAATTTCATGAAGCATTTACAAACTGTGTGCACTACTTCAAGCTATATTTAAAAGATTTCAAAAAGAAAAATTTTCAAGTCTATTTTAAAGAGTATCTATCAAATATTTTAATAGATTCAATGCTAAATCAAGGGAAGAGTGAAAGCCCAAAGATTTGTGAGATTTTTAATTCTCTTATTGAAAGTAAAATCTATGAAAATCTATCAAGATTGAGATATGTAGCAAATCAAGGAAGAATTTCAAAATCAGTGGAAATATTACAAGATCTCTATGCAAAGTCAAATTTTATTAAAGTCAAATAGATGATTTGGAGATTACGAGCCATAAGAGGAAAGTTCATGCAAGAAAATCAAATCAAAGATATTAATGATTTTGTCAACTTGTATAAAGTGTCACAACCCAAGCCCCGACCAATAGCTAACTTTCAAAACCTACCAAGGCCTTAAACTCGAAATGGACAAAAGTAAAATTGTGTTATTAGTTAAATGCTACAGCGGAAGCTTAATTAATTCACATGAGTTAGAATCTGTGAGGTAATAATTAAGCATGACAAGAAATGCAATATCCCAATTACACATGTAACACAATCTTGTGACCTTAAGACAATAAAGACTAATATTACATACAAACATTACATCAAAAAATACATCAATGTATTAATCACACTTCATGTAATAAAGGATTACACCAAATATAAAACGATAGTCCATACATTCAATTTCCAAGCATTACAAATGCTATCAACACGAAAGTCTTCGATTTACAATGCTCGTTGAGGGCTTATGTGGTCATTGAAAGAATGTTAAAGGATTTCTTTCACAGCTCAGTGAATAACTTGATAACCGAGCTTTTACCACTGATGTCGTTTTCAAAAGAAGTAAGAATACCATAAAGATCATTTACATTTCCAAAATACATTTTAAGTAGGTAGTATTCCAAATAAAATAAGTAAAACATACTTTTCAAATATTGCATTTTTAAAAAGATATCATATATCATATCCCACGTGTCATCTCAAATTATACAAGAATAGAAACTGACATATCTGTGTCAACTCGAATATGAAACAGGCACACCATTTTGATAGTGTGGAAATGTTGCCCTTTGACAATAGGGAGACTTGTCTCATGTAGATATACATGACGAGTTTATATTATAGTTCCACTTGCATAGAACCTGAGATAAGCATATGACAAAAAATACATACTTTACTTTAAGACAAATCATAATAAAGCTATTCAATATCTATTGTACTCATAACATGCTTTTGAAAACATTTAACATATGGAACATAATTATCAAGAGTTATTTTATACAATTATTTGATAAAACAAGCTTGCTATGAAAATCGATTTAGAAATACAACTCCGGAAGTGAAGTCAATCACTTGAATTCTTCGCACTTTAAGGTAATTCTATAATCCTTAATTATATACCCTTTGAGCCTCTAAACACTTATATTTTTAGTAATCCTACACAATTAAGGTAAGCATAAATAACACATGAACATATAAACCTTTAAGAAATTATGTCATCTCATAAATGTGGCTCAAAGCAATGCAAAAGTATCTAAGGCTAAGGTGAAAAAATTATGAAGTTATGTCACAAGTCTGGGTAAAAATATCAACCCCTAAGTAAAGATGTCAACACTTGGTAAGAAGTGTCAACACCTGAAATAGAGATGTTGATGCTTTTTAAATTTTTTTTATAGAATGTGAGTTTTGATAAAAAAAAAATTGAAGGTGTTGACCCTGAAATACAAGAGTCGACTATTTTGCACAAAATGCTCAGATCTCAATTATGGGGTTAGAGATGTTGATTCCTATACTTTTAAGTGTTTGACCCCTGGAGTCTTGGTCTCCAAATATAAAATTGATGAGTCTAAAATTTCTAAACGCATTCTTATGGTCTCATAAGGTCTCAATCATGACTCTAGAGTCTCAAATTGCATTGTAAGGTCAGGAATTGGTTTTAATAAATAATATATCAAATTCATTCAAAACACATTTAAACATAATTTCATATAAAAAATGTATCTTCAAACCTTAAAATGGATGACTCAAGGCCTCAAATACATGCTCAAGGCCATAATATAGTCAAATGACGATGACGACTTATGCAAACACCTCATGAACTCATCAAAGTAAGTTCTTGAAAATAAAATTTTCCAATGTTAATAAAAATATTTTAGAAGATTTTTCTAATCAATTAGATGCAAGTATATGAACATATAAATTATTCTCATACCTTGGTTCAAGTCAAAACAAAGTACTCTATGAATCTCCTTGGGTTTCTTCCACTTTCTCCCTATTTTACTTCTCGCTTTCTCTAACCGAATACAAGCCTTCTCTACAAACTCCACTCATTCTCTCTGTCTCTCTACAAATGCGTGTGTTTTTTTTTTTTTTTTGGGGGGGGGGGGGGGGAGCACGCTGTGTTGGAGTTGGTGGAGTGTACACACCACTCCTTCTCTCTCTTCATGATGCAAGGTAGTTAATCTCTCTCTCTCTCTCTCTCTAACCAATCTTGCAAATAGATAGATACAAGAAAACAAGTCTTGCAAATTGATAGGTACAAGGGATAATGGAATGCATGTCTTACTGCAAGGGTAATGGAATGATGAGGTGTCAACACCTCATGTAACAAAATCATGACTCATCTTTCACTAACTCTCTCTCTAATCAAGTGATTAAGTTTAATTAAGCATAGTTACACTAAATTAATCTCACTTATCGACATCGAACTTACTTATCTTAATCAATGTTGATTAATGCAATTAATCTTATCTAGTTTTAATTAATCATAATAGAGATTAAGAAATATAGTCTAAAATAAAATTGACATTAAATAGAGTTGATTAAATTTCTCAAGTCATTACGTAAATATCTCAAAGACATTGGGCCTGTTCTTTGTTTTTAATTGATACCACTTTTTGATTCAATCCCCGACTTCTCTACAATTCCAGACAATTTGAGAAATTCCTAACTAGTGTATGCACATAACCAAATTATTTCAGTCTTCACAAGTATAAAAAAATACATAAAAATTCAAATTATATTTAATTAAATACACATAAAACAACTTAATAGATTATAAATTAAAATATGACAGTTCTAGGTGCTACGTAAAGTTGGACAGTCAATGAGGGAAATCTTCAGTCTATTAGAATATACCTAAGATACAACCTGTTATTATATATTATGGAAGATTGTCACTTGTGTTGTACATGCAAGAATGGTAGATCAGATTTATAGGAAGCAACTTAGCTTGGAAAGTCAATTTCGTAATATTTACATGTTTTATAATCTATGGAAGGAAAATCAAAATAAAGAAAGATATGATATTCCGATATGCAAAATTTTAGCAAACAAGTTCCGGCTACTCAAAAGTGAAGAAAGTTGTTCAACTTGGAAATACCCAGAAGATTTGCAAGATATTCAAATTGAAAACTCGTTTTAGCTTTGAGATTACTCATTTTATTTGTCAAATGCAATTTTACATTAAGTTGCTTATTTTAAGAAAATCGATTCATCCGCTCTTGGATTGCATCCTTGATCAGCATCTCCGGCCCGGTTCTATGTTTTAGTATTAAGATCAAACGTGCAAATATTTCAATGAGCTAAAAAATAAAAGCAGCAAAAAATAAAGAAGAAAAATTGAAACCTCAAAAGTGTTCGATTGCATTCAACCAAAGAAGTCAGCCACTAAAAAAATAAAAAATAACACCAACTCTTTTCTTATATGCCATCGGCTATTTATCAGATACAACTTGATCTTAATCAAAATCTCCTTCATGTACAAAGTGTATGCAGCTGAACTTCTTATTCTTTTCCTGATTCTCTGCCATTTGATTGTTGAACCTCTCACAACTACAGATCGAGTGCTCCCCACAGAAAGGATGAAGCAGGGGTCAATCACAAAAGAGGGAACAAACAGCTCGGCCGAGCATACCTTTCTGGACCTTTTGGCTTGAGCAAACATTAATATCCGATCTTGTCAATCGAATAACTGATATGCCCACCATTGCCCACAGAAACTTGCAAGTGGGCTGGTCACCCCTGTTTTGCACTGCATACCAATGCTGTTCAGGAGAAAGGAGGCAATGCAATTTTATTGCATCATCGGAACTATACATTGCAGAAACTATGGCACCTCCAAGTATTACTTGATCTGCCTTACTCGTCAGAATCACTTAGAAGTATGCGGAAACTATGCATAATACAGGAATAAGCTATTCCCAGCACCACAAGCAACTAAGTTTGTTCTTGGATGCCAAGCCAGATGCAGTAGCTTGGAATTTAAGTTACAAGAAAATTCGGTACTTCCAGAGCTAGAGTTTTCATGTCCTGAAAAAATGGAGAAAGGAACATAAGTAACCAATGATGAAATTAGGAAAACATATAAGAAATATTAAAACATGAAAACACGTTAAACAAATTAGAACTTGGGAACTCCAACCTTGTCGGTACAACCCACGTGTCAAGTTGCTGAGTGATGACCTTCTAGCCCTTGAAGCAGATTGGAGCTGTGGCTTCCTGTATTCAAGGAGAGTAAAAAATCGAAGGAAATCTGATGCTAGAGAAGCAAGGTGAGTCTGACTATCATATTGTAACATTAGAACAATGGCCATCGACTGACTATATAAGGCTCTGATGAATATTTAAAACTCACGTTAAGGGACTAGACTCCTCTACAACTGTTGTGATTACCAGCTCATGATTTATGAGGGAGTGTAATAACCTGCTTATGTCTTGTGGCCCTTATCAGACGTGAAAAGGACTGTCATAAATATTATGTTCTCAGCAAAATGAAAGCAGAACCTCCATAATACTTAACGGTGGATTGAGATTGGAGGCATACTAGCAACTACCAACTGCAGGGATTGAAGAAGGTTCACACACTTCAAGGCATCTTATGGAAGTAAGAACTACGTAAGGAAAAAAAAGGCAGCCAATAGACGATGCTCCCACGTGCCTTACTCCCCAATGCGGAAATGCTGTTTCTGTGTTTCAAATCCATGACTCTCAGGTCGCAATGGAGCAACCTTACGGCTGTTTATTAATTCAACAAGACAATCCAAATCACTGGTGTCTACTGAAGATTATAGACAATCACACTTCTTGGTCTCCATTTTCTGAATATGGAGACTGTCTAAGTTGCTTGTAATTGTATAGGTTATGGTGGTAAAAGAGCACCCTGTTTGAGGAGGGGATTGGAATTCAAAGCACGAAGCTAACCTCTATGGCCTATGGGCTAGATACAATGAAATCTACTCTATTACCAAGAGAGAAAACCAAATAAACAAATAAAAGGAAACAAGCAGGAGCTTACAACCATCAAATTGAAACAATTACCATCACATCTAAAATGGAGGCTTCGTCAATAATGTTATTCAAGCTTCAATAGTCAGATCTATTAATCTTTTTTCCTGATATTCAGTAGTCAGATAATTGAGACAATGAAAACAAAAGTTACCTGCATGGATTTTTGCTAGCTTCCATCATGATCCCTTCTTCACTTGTAACTCCATAGGAAAAAATACGCAGTTGATTGCTAAGTAAAAAAAATAGAAATCATTAAAGCTGCATGAATTGACATGCAAACTGCAAGACAGACTAGGTAGATGGCAAGTTTCCAATGCATTGACATGAAGCCACAGTTCCTGTTAAAAAGGACAAACCTATAAGATCCAGTTGCAAAATGAAGTCCATCTCCACTGAGGCAGCAATCAAATTTATCAAATATTGCATCGTTATTATACAAATCACATAGCTGCACAATGCATAGTAAATTGTCAGTTAGAGAAAGATACAGAAAAACAAATTGCTTTCTCATAAAACTATCAAGAATGAGGTAACCAAAAAAACTAACAATGTAAGTTTACATAGTGTTTGGAGGAATATTTATTTGTCATTGATGATAAAAGTTATCATAATGCCAGTAACAATTTCCTTCAAGAACTAGGTTCCCTGATAATCATCAACTGAGATGCTCAACAGGTTGATCTATACAAGGGCTGTGTGAATTTTTAAGCCCTTCAAGACCTTCAAATATGGAAAATTGCTCCAGATTAATTGCTCCATGTTCTATGGCTTTTTTCCTACATTAACCTTCATTCCTCTCGTCAATAAACTTCTTTGAAGATCACAACTAATTATG
The DNA here is from genome assembly GCA_033060915.1 of Euryodendron excelsum. Taxonomy (NCBI): domain Eukaryota; kingdom Viridiplantae; phylum Streptophyta; class Magnoliopsida; order Ericales; family Pentaphylacaceae; genus Euryodendron; species Euryodendron excelsum. The sequence goes on along the minus strand of CM065384.1, from coordinate 36,869,862 downwards.
ATTTTCCCTTTTCTCTTGCAGTTCTTCTACTTTTACATTGATAGCCCACCCACTTTTCTTGTTTTGCACCTTTCCCTCCGCTGAGATCTGACTGGCTATGCAGCCTCAAATAACCGCCCGGCCTGCTCAACATGATTTGTTCCTAAGGTGACGATTTTTAATGAGGCTTTTTATAAGTTCTTTTAACATTATTATAAAAATTTTATCCAAAATCATTTTATTTTGTAAACGGGTGTTTCTTTTCCTAAAGTTAACAATCATTTAAATATATATATATATTTAGAACAAGGCCTCTTTTTTGTCAAAAAAAATGAATGGTAGAAACTGCATGGTCTTAAAACTATGAATGATTTTAAAATTTGGAGCCTTTAAAAAATTGTACAATTATTTTGTTAAGCCACTATTTTTTTAAAAGTTAACAAGGAGAGTTGATTTTATGCTTTTTTTCTTTCTTTCTAATGAATCTTCTTCTCTCACCTAGATTAAGGCATTTTTTCAAAGAAATGAGATGTGAAAACTATATTAAGACTTTGACTGTGGCATGTAACATTTTAAAATTTTTGGATCCTCCAATTTTTTTTATTTGTATAATTTATTCATTATTTATTAAACAGAAGTTTTTAAAGAAGCACGTCAACTCTGAAAGGAAGCACGCGAGAGGGAAAGAGAGGAAAAGTGGGCTTTACGTCAACTGCGAGTCTGAGACCTCACTTCTGCGACAACTCGACTTTTGCAAGTCCTTATCTTGACAGAATCTCCTTAAAGTCTCAGGCCAATAAACCCGGGCAACCACTCCCCTATGTGCCAATCGCTAGCGCATCCAGGGCCCCGGCGCCCAGCTCAGCTGGAGAGGCCTAGCAGCATTTGCCCATCTCAACATTGGGACAGTAATGAGCAAAATGCCCACTCCTCCAAATTCATAACAGTTACCGAGCAAGTCAAGTATTCATTTATGTCCAACTTAACAGCAGACAGGTCTATCTGTGGCTTTACCTAAATCTCCATTGAAAGAACCTGGAGCTGCTTGCTCGGATGCTTCCTGTGAGTTCTCCCTTGAGTGGTTTTCGACCAACTTATTGGGAAGCACCACTTGGGAGACAGATTTCTATTAGAGTCACGAGACTTGGAAACTTTCAGGAAAAAGGTAAAAATTGCTTGAGCTGATAAAGTTGTAAAGCTGAAGTACCCAAGCCAAGGGTTTAAGGCCCTACTTCAGAGGAATTGCGCTTTGATTAAAGCCTAGAAGAACCAAAGTTTATTGAAGAAGCTATAGAGTTTATTGCAAAAAGTACTAGTTTGAAAGGCTTGTTGGAATTAATTTGCCACGGGATTGACAAAACAGAAAGTATCATGGTACGTCGTCCTTCCCTGAAATGGAACTTTCATGCTGGAGCAAGAACTAGCATGAAAGTTGTCACTAGTGTAGTAGATTTTGGACTTCTTTTTCCCAAAAGATAGTATTTTTTTTCATTTGGACATGAGTTTGTTTAAAAAAAGACGTAAAAACTATACAAGGCCTAACTAGGATTTAAAAAATTTGGGGCCTTGAAAAATTGGGCTCCTTTTTTCTAAGGGATAGTTTTCTCATTTGGACCGGGGTGTGTCTTTTATAAAAAATGATGTAACAGTTATATAGAGCTTTACTAGGTTTTAAAAAATTTGGGACCTTAAAAATTGGGGCCCTAGGGTTGGCCTTGTTGGCCTAATGGAAGAGCCGGCCCTGATGGACCCATCTCTGCTATGCTGAAAATTCATCTTGACTCCAGGGTAACACTGCATATTACACTTCATCCCTTCCTCCCTTTCCCTTTTCTGGCCAGAGCAATTAATTTGTTGTAAAATTTTCCCATTTCAACTTACAGCCTCCTATCCTTAATCAACATCCTTCTGACTCATGAGCTTACTCACATTCTCCATTATGGTAGTCCATCTTAAAAAGTTAGCTTCTAAAAGGTTGATATCTTATGGAACCTAACGTCCCAACTTGAGATCGAGTCAAATTACAACACTCTCCTGAAGTTTCCTTTATACAAGACTCATTCTTCTTCAAATCGTTTTGCCAACTAATTTCATCATCTGATGAGTTGGACATTTTGGGATAGGATCCAAGAAGTGCATCCTCCATTTATTTTGCACTCCTATTTTTTGATAATTTATTTTACACTCCTACTTTAGTATCTTTGCAATGGAAACTCCCGTAATTCTCTCTTTGTTTTTTTCTTTTTTTTTTTCTTCCTAAAATCGTTTCCTTTCTTTTCCTTCTTCCAATGTTTTGTAAGCAATCTGGTAAGGTGTTTGAGTTCGGGTGGAACCTTGAACAAAAGTTCTCCCAAAACCTTCAAATAAAATCAAGATACGTAAATCTTGCTTGTTGTATGCGTTTTGAAAGGACTAGTGGGCCAGTTCCTTGTACAATGAGATATAGTTCAACATATTTCACAGATAACGGAGTTTGAACATTTGGCAAGTAAGAATCTCAGGTGCTGGTCCAATGATGTCAAATCAATACCTTAACATTTAGTTAAAACAATATAGAATAATTTCAATGCAATATGAATCTTATACAATACAAATTGAATTATTTGGAAACTATACAGTTCTTTGAAAATTTAATGCTTATTCATGCCCTCTTCGGGTAAAATCATCAGTGAAATACTCTAAATGGGATGAATTTATTTCTTATGGGAACATAATTTACTTCCATGAATATGACGCATTATATATTCAATTTAAAGAATTATTTTCAGAACAGTAATAGCATCTCAGAATTCTTTTATTGACCAATTAATTTGCAAGTTTAACCAAACCAAGGGTGGGTCACTAGAGTACACTGAGGAACTTTTTCAGTACTATAAGATTCTAGAGATAGAAAAGCTAAAGTTTCAATCACAAACAAGTCATTCGACCTGCCAGAATTGAACCAGCAGCTTAGAGGATCAACCTTCTGCTCTTTCCACTGAGATCAGGTCAAATTTTGGTTTTTGGACAAAACACGCTACTTCAATGAATTTAAGCTTACATCATCCCCACACCAAATTCAGTCTAATAAATAAAACTAGTATGGCCTTTTGCAGAAAAAGAGGGAAGCACTCAGTTATGTTGCCCAGAGAACAGCTACCACTGGTTCCCTTGACTTTTGCTTGTTTCTTCAGAAGTTAATATAAGGAGTTAACAGAAATAAAATAATGAGCACAATAGGAAAGTTAATACAAATTCATAATAATGAAATAATCAATGAAGCCAAAGAATAAACATCAAGTCCAATATATAACCATCTCACACCATCAAACATGACAATCCATGATTATATTCTTCAGCTATTCATCATACATATGTATGTTCTTACCTTGGGACGAAGGTGCTCATGAACCTTATATATTGCAATAGGAGAAGCCTCCATACGTGTGTCCCATAGCTAAAAAAGGAAAGAGAGAATTTATTAGCATACTTACTGATTATCCATTGGTTCACCCCAAGGTCATAATGAGATGATGCACAAACAGAAGTTACAATACATAGCATACTCAATGATGGAACAACAATCATGAGAGAAAATTGCACCAATAAAGACTAAAATTGGGATCTTCCATGTGTATTCTCAACCCAATGCGAAGGAAAAAGGAGGCCTATAACAAAAAATCATAGATTGAGACAAACCAAAGAGGCAGCATGAACAAAAGATAGCCGTCTTCAGTCAATCAGACATGATAGGATGCATGTTCTTTTTCCCAATTAGAAAAGGCCAAGAAAGCTAGGAAATGGAGTTAAAAAATAAACTTCTACAATTGTGTCCCCAGACTATAATGATGTGGGAGCTACCTTATTACAACTAAATTGGTCCTTCAATAGTAACTCACATGGAAATTTGCAATCATAAACTCACTTGGAGCAAGGAAATAATTAATTAATTTGTCCTCATTGATTGGAGGAGAACCAAAATGTGGAGAATTCTGGACTGAGTAAATATGAATTTTTAACTTCAAGCTCAATTTAGTAGTTAAAAGACCTTCAAATTCATATAATCACGACTTAGGATGTTTCTTCCATCAGTTGCAAACTTGATCTCAGATATAGATGCAATAATTTCCGTGAAAAATGATTTAGAGCCACGGGATTCCCCATCTCGTAATCTGTAAAAGCAAACTTCAAATATAAGTTTAAAACATGGCACTATAGTGATTTAGTAAAAGAAAATAAAAAAGAATGACAAGCTGAAAATGAGATGGAAGTCACAAACATGTGACCGTGGAATGAAAAAAGAAAATTCTTCCAAATCTCACATCCTTGCACTGTGATCACATAATGCTGACTGCCGCATGTCTACAAGCCGAATAAATCCCCTTGAACTGCTGTAAGCGAGCAGATTACAGTGAAGCGGATGAAATTCAGCTGATGTTATCACCTCTGAGTGAAATTTGAAAAGATCCATCACAAAAAGATACTGGTTAAGAAATAGATGCTCAAGGCCATCTACGGTTGTCCACATGTATTAAGATGAACCCAGATAAATATATAGCTTTTGTCTCACCATGCAAGCAGAACAATGATTCATTCATCTATACTATTTTGAGACTTCTAACTATGCAATAAATATCGCATGGATATTGATTCAATGGTCCTCACCAGCAAGTGTCCTGTGTTGTTATTTAGTTCAGAGTAAATCAAAGAAGAGGATTAACAGCCTTCGAACCGACCAAAACCTCATCAGATGGAACCCTGTATACGACAGAGACACCCTTCTTTCTTTGAATTATTAATGACTTAAGTACAACAACTTGTACATTCTCTTCAGCAATTTATTTGAATACGCATGAGACAGTATGCAAGAAAGCAAATTAAAAAAGCATTATCTCGTTCACTTTTCTTTTAAAAAATAAAAATAATTCAAGTCAGGTCTCCTGGAATAACACTTCTCTAAAAAGCTAAGAAAACATATATTAGACTTTTCTCCTCTAGCCTCTGCAACACCTACAACCACAAGAAAAAATCACTAATTTTCTCTCTCTTTCTTTTTTTTTTTTTGCTGGAATTGATAGGTCTACAAACCCTTTCAACTTTCTGCAAAATGTTCTGAAGTGGTGATAAGTGATAACACTATGATACTATGAATACATTCCTCTTCTAGTTATCTTCAGATAGGTACCAAAAGAGGGCGCTACCAGGTACATTCAGCATTTACATTATCAAAGATTATGCCACTATGAAGTATAAACAAGAGAATTTAAATTATGAAAAATTATAGATGCTTCATAAAGGATGCAGACTCCCTTTCACCCAACCAAATTCAAGACACAAGAAAGCTACTACTCAGCGTATGCACCACTGGTTCCCGCACCCCTTCAAAGGAAAAAGTATACAATACACAAGGCACAAGGGGCAGCTTCTCCAGCCTTCCTCTTTTCTTAATAATTCTATCCTCTCTCCAATTGGCAAGCAAATCAGCTCTCAAGCTCCTAAACACAAGCCTTAATAAAGAAAGAACTTAAAAAAGAGAGAACACATAAGAAGACAGGACCCTCCAGCTGCTTTACACATGCAACACCAACTAGTGAGAATATGACCTAGATCTCTGTTACTTAGACATTTCTAAATTTATGAAATACCCTTGTTGGACACTCCACCCTCGGATATGGGTATGGGATGTGTCTGGTATGGCTAGTTGAACATGCATCCAACAAATGTGTATAAGTGATTGAACTTATAAGGCTTCCATTTTATCCATGAAATGTTATATTTTAGTATGTGAAAACACTTTACCTTGAAAAAGTAAAAGAAGTATTTAAGGAATATGAAATCTAGATGTGTCCTCTGAGTCCAGGTAAAATAGACTAAGATTAATAACCATGAAAATGTTCCTGCATATAGCCAAACAAACAAAGAACCCCACCTTCGAAAACTTAACCACCCAAAATACTATTTTCCCACTGAACGAAAATATGGAGATGCTGGATGAACCTTCTAAATAGATACCACCTCAAATATGCCCATTTGGGTTGCCTTCAATTTCATATAATTTGATCTATTTCTTACCTCACATGCCAATAGACAACAATAACATATTATTCTGGCTTGGTGCAAATAAAGCCATTTTCCTAGGGTTTCTTTCAAATGGACATAGATCAATGGAAAGTGAGTCATTTAGGGCCCCATGGAGAGTTGAAATATTTACGTGGTGTGCAAAAGCTTGTTAAAGTTTCTTATCTCCTTGCTGCAGATCCTCTTAGAAATGGATCCTCTATCCACCTGCAATGATGTCTCCAATACAAGATGAGGAGAAATCAAAGAACCCTTGGGAAATGGTCTTCCAAGTACAAAGATGAGCTTATCTTAACAAAGATTTTAGATTAGCAATATGGACATACATATATCCTACCTATTTTGCAAAAAGAGTTGGAATTCCAATTGCAATCCATATTTGTTGGAATTGCAACTTCACATTAATTCTAGATGGAAGGTAAAACTTTGAAGATTCCTTTCCCTTATGCAATTTAGAGAAACAACTATGCCTGCCTTGATGCCAATAAAATTCACATACAGGTGAACGTGAAGCAATAGCAACTCTCTCTCTCTCCCTCTCTCCACACGTGCCCGTCTGCATGCATATATATCCATCAGAATTAAGTTCGCCAATTTCTCTCCAATTCTAGAGATTCTGCATAATTTTCTTTTGGGGTTATATGAGGGAATATCTGATCCATTTTTTAGAGTAATCCATATGGGTGCATGCAATTATCACAAGGTTCTATGATGGAGTATAAAAGTGATATCCAAGGTGTCACAACGGAGAAAAAAAAAACATATATCAGAAAAGAAAAGGTAAATGACAATAATTAGGGGCCTTTGAATTCCCCAAACTAGCTGATGTTTGGAACGTAATTCCTCCCCCCCACCCCCCCCAACCACCACACACACACACACAAACAAATGGGCTAAAAACAGTTGATTGTAAAAAAATTTAAAGCTTGGGCAATTTAAAGTGGAATTTTCGACATTATCACCTCTCCTTATCTGGAAAAGAAATCGATTGGAAAGGTGGCTCAGCAAGTAGCTTTGAGAGGAAGTAGTGCGAATGATCTAGCACCAAGTTGTTGTTATGTAGTCATCACAATACCTAAAATAATACATTCCAAGATCTGATTCATATCCAAACAATTCTTCTCACAACCAAATATTAGGATTTGAAATTTTGATATCAATTCCAATGAATACAGAGGTTGATCTAACCATGGTTTCAAACTTTCTGGGATTCCAATATTAAAAATTGAAGTTCTCCAACTATTGAAATACACAATAACTCGAATTTTGCATGACCAATGCAATCCCCCATATGTTCATCCCTTCAACCTAGTAAAAGGACCCTGTGATTCTAACACTTATTTGGCAAACAACTCATCATGTCAAAGAAATCAAGTTTGAGTTTCAAAATCAAACTAACATCTAAACAAAAAAGAGAGCCAAGGAAAGTTATGCCCATCTTGGAAGTTCCTTTTGCATCATTCAAATTATTATCCTCCCTTTCTCAATATATTTCAGTATTCATTACGTGTAGCACACAAACCAATGAAAAGATGAACCCAGGATAGAAGAATGGTATGTGAAAGATAAACAAACACTGAAGGAGATGCAATGGTACGATGTTCAATAGATGATAGCAAAGTTACCGGTAAGATCCTCCATGTTCAATGGCTTCATGTCTACGATATTGAAACACTGAGCACTGACCTCCAGATTCCACAAGTTTATCCTAAGGTCATCCGCAGAAACAAATGTCTCACCATCACTGCAGAAGGATTAAAACACCAGGTCATCTTAGAAGCAGTAATATATTTTTCCCTAATTAACTGCTATAACACTACTAAATTCCTGGCATTTTCCCCACATCAAATAGTCTAATGTAAATATGAGGATTGACTTAGACATACAGAGGTGTTACCACCCACGGGCGGCGCGGGGCGCCGGGGGGGGTGTTTGCGAACCAACTTAGGAAAACTTGCTCTTTTAAATCCCTTTTTGTATTGTACGTGATAGAAAAACACCATATACAAAGAGAAAATAAATGAAAATATCAGCTAAAGATATCAATCCCAACTTTACCTATTATTTGAGATAGAGTTAATATTAAAATCATGAGCATGAGCGTACACCTTTCGACATCTTGCAGGAGTACCATCTCCAATATTTGCTACCTAGTATCACAGCAAACTGGCATTATATATTGTACAACATTCCTCCTAAAACCTGTAAAATTAAGAGAGAATACTAATAGTAAAGAATTGAAAAAGTGTTTCCATGATAAACAAATACCTACCTTGGTATGCCCTTCGTGAGATGGCAAAGTACTGTTGGTCGTTTTCTCTGTCCATTCTAACAAGTATCCATTATCAAAAGATGGTTTATGTTGCCCACTGACAAAACTCCTTTCAGCCAAAAGCGCATTTTCTGGACATACAAATGGATTAAAGTCCATTTCTTTGACTTTCTTCACTTTCTGTTCCTTAACCTGGGTTCCAAAGCCACAATAAAAATATGTTAGCACAACTAGGAAAGAGACTACCCCACAGAACACCTCGTCTCTATATGAGTACATGACGAGAGGTAGACATATTTCTGTCAGTATTCTAGTTTGGTTACCATCTGTTCCTGTAACAGTAAACAAATGATGTTCCCCAAAATAATTAGTAGTTTTTTTGTCTCTCTCTGTTTGTACCCAGAACATCCGAAGAAGTAAACAAACCGATAGATCACAAAGGGATTGAACATTTTAAATTAGTTTCAAGTAAGCCACAGATCCGAAAATTGAGCCCTTTTTTGTTATTCTTTGTAAATTTATACCAGATTTTTGGTCATTCAGCATTCTCAGTAAATGACACTCCCTCTACTGCAATTTTAGGTGCTTATACTGAAACCTTTCCAGTGATGTTTACTTTTTTTTCCAATGAGTAAAATAATAAGATGTACATCAAGACTTGACCTTGCCATTGGGCAGACTTATGCCTATGTGAATATATAATCTCATTTAATTTTCCCTAACTTTGAAGCAGCTTATCAGTTTTAGAGGAGAGTACATAGTAGATCCAGAGTCACCTCTGTACAAAACTATAGTTGATTTTCTTGTTGTAAAGAAGAAATCAACGTATAATACCATTATAAATACTTGTATAAAAAAATGTGACATATTGAGCAAAAATCGTTATCTTCCAGCTTATTTTAACCTACATGGGAAAAATGAACAAAAAATTCTATGAAGTTCAAAGTTCATCCAATATCACAATCAAACAGCATGAAAAAGGGAAAAAGAAAATATATCACAATTCATCCTGTAAAAAATTATGAAATAAACTATTATATTTATTCGAAAAGAAAGCTAAAGACTAAACCAAAGGTAATATTATTAGTAATTAGAGTTCTATGCTCTAAGAATTCCATACCTTCCACAGTTTTATCGTCTTATCATTGGCTGAAAGAATAAACAGTGATCCATTAGGAGTTGCACACCATCTCACTTTGTTGATCTTCTCTTCAATTTCCAAACTCCTCAGATAGTCAAACTATATAAAAGGTAATAGATCAGGATCTGCAATGCACATAGAAAGCCAAATATATGCACCATTTCAATGGAAACACCAAAATTATAATTTCTATATGAAAAATAATAATAAATAAAGCATACCTCAGGCTCATGACTCTGAAATTCGGTTTTATATTGGAATTCGGGATGCTGAGTGTCCACAAAATCCAGTTTCTCCAACTCATTTTGAGTGTAGTGCTCATTTAAAGCCTAAGAGCCAAAATTAAAAATAAATAGTTCATAATTTCAATTTGTCCAATAAACAAATGGAATTTCCAACCTTAAAAAGACAGAGAGCCCAAACTGAATTTAAAACTCTTGCCAGCTAAGATACAGACAAAAAAAAAAAAAAAATAGAAATATTCCCAATTGGTGATCCTTCTCACATCTTTATTAGCCTTCCTTTCAAAAATCACAACACGACCACCTCGATCTCCAACAGCAAGATAATCACCACTCTTCTCGAATTCAATCGCCGATATGATGTCAACTAGGAAGGAAAAATACAAAAGCAAAGTTCAACAATAACGAGATAATGTCAAAGAAATCTATCAAAAGAAGAAAGAAAAAAATCAAACCACAAATGGATAAACAGAAATCCATTCAGTTGTGTAATATTTTTTATTATCTTCTGTAATGTTAGTTCTTATGTCTTTTAATATATTCAGGGATCCTTGCTACAACATTGCAGGCAGAACAGGGAGTTATGGTTATGGTCATGTTGCAGCTAGTCAAATCTCAATTAAGCATTACAGATAAATAGCTATGTTTTTCCGTCTTTCATTCTTTGTTCTTTTTTTTCTTTTCTTTTCTAAGTTTTGATAAATAGTGCTTGAATGGCTACATAAAAATTAGAAACTATATATAGAAAGGGAAGGGAGGGGTTGGGGAGCTGTTGGTTTTTAGGTGTCATAAGAGTAATTCACAACAATAAAGTTATCCCTTCAAGGGAGTCTGAGTGGAATGAAAAGGCAGAAACTTCGAGTCAATCTAAAATGGAAAAGATTGAAACAAGGTGCAAATTATGAATATTCTGGTAGTAGCAGAAACAACAAGAGTATTGCTAAATATTAGATAAGAATCCTAATCTCCTGTGGTACTGCTAGACAGAGGGATCGGCAAACCTTACTAGAATCCTAGTAGGCAGTGAATAAATAGTGTAGCTTCTAAGAAATTATATGACACAATATTTCATCGATAGCACTGAGTAGGGATGTAAATCATCACAAAGCTGCATATCTAGATCAGTTGAAGAAATTCTTACAGGATAGCATGTGTGGTAACAAGACCTAGATGGTTGTGACAAAAACATAGTAGGTCAATCGGTGATACGAACTGGAAAAGCAAATGATGGGAAGTTACTTCAAATATGATACTTGCATTACAAACAGTGTAGGTTAATAATGAGAAAACCGATTCCGAAGTGCGTGAATTTACCAAACACAGGGAAGGTGATTGGACTGGTCTAAATCTTTATTTTAACCAATTATCAATTCAAAGCATGTGGATAATAATCAATCTCATGGCAATCAACAATGCAGAAGCAAGCACATAAGCCATACAATTTTATGGGGAAATCATTTATGGAAAAATTCACGGGACCTAGTTCAACCAATCAATGCACTATAAATAATCAAAACAAGAATGCCACTTACAAACCCAACACTCATCAAATCCTCGTGCCTTGGATATCAAATCCACAAACTTGCAAGTGTACTCCTTGTACGACCGAATACCAGGATCTATTCTTCAGTGCATGATCAAGTATTAAACTCCACGATATTGTTGGGATCCACCAAGCATTAGACTACGATCCACTACAAATTATACTGGATTGTTTGACGCCTTAGAACATAGCTAAGGCGACCATGAAAACTTTAACCACCACGTTACATGATGATTATATCACACAACCGACCACATATGATTTGATGTGCTAAGATTGATAAAGAACCTTCTTGATGCAAACACATAGTATATGGCTCTCTTTTTGCTCTCTCTGAGATGTGTAGGCACTTTTAGATCAGCCCTTGCACTCCTATTTATATAGGAAGACGTCTAGAAGACTGCAACTTGCTTTTTAGCACAATTTCTAAGTCATATTGGAAAAGGAAACCCAAAATTGTTGCCTCCCGCTTAAGCTGGTTTCGAGCAACTTTAACAGAACAAACTGGCCAAACCCCACTAGAGCGCACTCCAAACCCCCTTGAGTGGCCCACTAGGAGTGCCTCCAAATGCTATAATTACATAGACCTTGAAAAGTTACCCAAAAATAAAAAAAATTAAACAAATTTCCTCGATAGGACTTCCTAGCGCAAAGTTATGATGATCCAAAGTCTCAAGGCTGCATGCAATAAACACTTGTACTGAGACTTTGGCAGCTTGCATTAAGTCTTCCAATTTACTTGATTACATAATCAACTCATAATACCCACTCAATGTTTGAACTAATCAACTCAAATACAAACTCAAAAGTTTATTTAAAAACAAAAAATTTGCCCATGGAATTTGCCGCCAAATCAAAGTCCTAACAAATAAGATCACATAGAAGATAACATTAGACTTCAGATAGAGGTTCTAATATTTAGGGTTTCAAACAAGTAGGGCTGTGAATGAATTGCAACAACGATATCTAGATGGCTTTTCTTTTCTATATTTCTTAGCAACCAAATGAAAGCTAAGTAGGAAACAGATGAGAACAAAAGTTTTACCCAAGGCAGAGCAAAGTTACTCCTGGTGTAAGAATACTAATCTTTACACCTCTTAATGAATTTTTGTAGGATTGACCTTTCGTCAAGCCAACCATTGGATTATAAGTCATTCTCAACCGTCATCCAATTGGCATCATTCTCTAAATTAAAACTTAACTTTTATGTATTATAAACAAATATATGACTATATGAGTTTCTCGATCAAACAACTGTCTCCATCCCGTCAAGTTTATATTTGGCATATATGACAAGCAAGGATGAAAGATTCAAATCCGATGGGTTATCAACAGGTTCAAGAGTAGTCATTTCCATGGCAGGTGATCCTTAGTCCTATGAGCCAGCGAAACACAATGACACTGCAATTAGCCATAGAGTCATAGTGAACATCGAATATCTACATGTCCGGTGTCCGGTGAATTGAAGAAATTCACATATTACTAAAAAACGTTCATAATTCATCACGGTTCGATCATATTAACTAGGTTCGAACCAAGAAAATGAGTAGACAATTGTAGCTTTCATAAAATCACATACATATATATGGTTGAACGTGTGTGCATACATATACACATATATATCTGCAGAGAGAGAAAGAGGAGTTAAAAACCCTAACCATCTTGAACGTCCTCTCCGGGACTTCGTTCGCCGAAAACCTGAGAAAATTTCCACTCGAAAGCGGAAGTAGAAGACTCTGTGCTGAAAGTCATGGCTGCTTCTGATTCCGACTACGACGTCCAGGCGTTCGACCTCATGATGAGATAGCCATTAAAGCGTCCACTCGCAATTTGCTTATGCAAGCAAAACACCCACACACATTCTTAGCAGGATTCTGATTCTGATTCTGATTCTTCTGAGCTATCTATTATCCACTCGATTTTTCCGGAAAATGTTTCTCGGTCGCCTCACGATATGCAACACGTCAAAAAAGCATTTTTGTCTTCTCAAACCGGGGGTGTCTGTTAATGTACGCAGTGTGTGCGCAGTTTAACTGAGTTTAGTGGGCTTGGTTTCAGGCCTAAATTGTTTGAAAGGCTCAGCCCAAGTTGATCAGGCCCATTATTTTGTTTGTAACGAAATCGGTGGGAGAATAGTGATTCTATTTAAGAGTTCAATTTTTAATCCACTTTTAGAAATTTTTTTACACAAGTAAGTATTAAAATGTGACATGTATACATGAGTCATAATTCTTTATGTCGTACTTATATTATAAAAGACACGTATTGCTCTTTAGTGTTTTTACTTGTGTAAATATATTTTATACTAACTTCTTATTAATCCAGGATTTTTGATCTCTTAGTGTCATTATTTATTAAAGTAACTGTCAATTATAGAGTTAAGAAGTGATGTGATAATTGTCTATCTTTGTCTCTAAACGAAAAACCCAATCTTCGATTTCAGGGGCGTTAGGCTTGTAGTTCCACTTGCACATTCATAACAACGTAAGTAGGAAGAAGTAAAGAAACCGCTCTAGGTTAATGTTATGGGAGTCTAACCAGTACAAGATGACTGTCATTGGCGGAAGCAAATCAAGTCTTGTACTGTTGGTGTTTTGAATTGACTCGTAAATCTAAATTTATTTGTAGAGGCATGCTATGGACAATCGTAGTTGTCCGTCACATTAGTTAGATCCCATCACCAAATGATATAGAGGATAACTATTAGTTGTATTTGACAATCGCGACTGTTCTTCGCAACAGCCTTATTTGTATCCAAAATTTATTGGGGGGCAAGTGATACATCGTAATCACAAATAGCCTAACGCTGTGTTTGGATCAATAATTTGGTGATGAAAAAATAAAAGAAAAGAAAAAAGTGAGCAAAAAGAGAATAAAAATTTTCTTTAATTTTGTTATCTTTTTCTACACTTTTTATTTCTTTTTCGGTTTTTTTTTAATAAATTCGAGTTCTAAACACAACATAAGAGAACAGAGTAGGGCTTTACCATGAAGCCGAGCCCTCCAAAATTGGTCCATCAAACGATAAATGTAATTTAGCTTCCTTCATTTTAGTGATTATATTGTATTGCATGCTCAAGAAAAATAAAGCATTTACTAACATAGTTGGTGAGATAAAAGAACACAATTTTATTGGTGCAGTGCATCAACTAATTGTCATTTAAATTTAAGCTTTATAATAAAAGACATATCTAATTATAAAAGGTAAAAATAAAAAGGAAGTGACACCCAATGAAAAGGTCTCTACCTTCCCACTAGAATTTTTTTGAGAAAAATATAGAAACTTAATAAGCAAGAGAGAGAGACTTACGTTTTGATGGACCAATTTTTATTACTTCTGTTATTTTATGTTCAGTTCATTCTTAGATTAATTCTTGTAAATGATACGAGGATGCAATTTAATCTGGAGACTTGAATTCTGCCCTGCCCCATCCCTACCATACTCCAATAATATGGGTGTGGCGCGTGGGGCCTAAAAATTGGGATAGAGAATGGGTTATGGAGAGATAATATAGCCCAAAGTGAGATAAGAACTTTGTAGGATTTAGGTCCTCACCTTGAACATGCTCCCATAATATTATAAATTTCTATTAATACTACTATTATTTTGTATTAATAAAAACATACCATGGTAAAAACTAGTTTAATTCATCAACCCGACCAACCCAAACCCATTTAGCTTAGGCTGTATAGAGGCTAGACGACGGTTTTGATTTAAAGGAAATGGGGTGATTAATCCCAACTCGTGAAGGATTTGGGACGGGCCATTATGTTTTTCTCACTAAGATTGGATAAGATTTAGCAAAACTCGCGCGGTTCAACACATTGGAGCATATGAAATTACTTATGATCCATCTCATGTCATATCATTCTAATGACATAATAGTAATGTAAAACAACATTGTCTAGTAATTCTTTTAAAGAGAAGTGCTACCTACAGCCGTGACTGTGGGTCACTGCTACATTAAGTGAGTCTCACTATCAGATGATAGAACCCATTTAATATATTATATATCAAGTGCCAACTGACTAATAACCGCGATTGTGAATAGCATTTCACTTTTTTTGAATCACACTTCCGTAATATTTATTGTCTATTCAAATATAAGAGCCCAAGATCAAGAAGAAAGATCGGAGTTTTAAATTTGAATTTTGAAGAAAACAGAAAATGATTTTACACCGTTTCTTTGTTGTCAACTATGCATTTCCATTGCAGCCCAACCAGTAACTTCAACTGTATGTTTTTCTCAGACCAAAAAAAAAAAAAAAACACACACACACACACGGATAGATCTACCATACGTATATGCTAATGTGTTATCTAGGAAAGAAAGAGCAGAGAAGAAAAAGAAGAAGAATAAAAATAAAAATAAGAACACAAGGAAATATGAATAAAATCCTAACTGTATTAGAAACTAAACTTCCTAAACAAGTCCGAATTCTCGGTTGCCTTCATCTACCCCGATAAATACACGAGTAGTTGTCTTCCTTGGTCCCCCAGAGAATTTGACTAGAATCTACCTTTGCTCGAGTGTTTTAACCGTTGAAGTCTCGTTCGATTCAGGGCTGGCCATGGCGGCTGCAGGCTCGGTGGTGTCACCAAGCAAGACATCAATAGCTGTGTGCCAATTTGAGGTCCCAGTACTGTTCATAAGGGAAGACTTGGTAGAGTCAGTTGGGGCTAACACACTGGCATTCAGGAATGGAGGCTGTTTTGGTGAAGGTATCACACTCTCTTTGTTGGTTAACATTGAAACTACTTTACACATCGATGGCCTTAATCCAGGAGAAGCTTGCGTGCATAGAAGACCGATCTGAAGCACGCTCGATGCTTCTTTGTCTCGAAAATCATCGTCATTCAAGCTGCATTCAACAGCTTGGGTGACACTACTCACTTTGAAATGCTTCCAAACCTGAATTTGCAAGAATCCAATATGTCACAAGACATGAATATAGTTTTTCTGCATTGTTTTCATTTGTTTTTTACTACAAATTTTTACAAGAAATGGTCCAAATTCAACCAGTCATCCTTATATTTTTACATGCATTGATGCATGTTAATTTATTTGGCAAGCCTCTTTCCTAGATCGGAGACCGATTTCCCAGAGAAAGGTGTCTGCTGAAGTCCGAGGGATCCAATTCAAGATAGACCAAGTATGGAGGTTTGAAAATGAAGAAATAGATCATCTTAACGAGCAAATCAAATTACAAAATTAGAACAGGAAGAACATGAATCTTACATTTTGTAGAACTGAACCTGAATCATGAGTGAAAGTATTGTTCTTTTTACCACAAGTGATCTCAAGAGCCAGCACCCCAAATGCGTAAACATCTGCTTTCTCTGTTAGTTGTCCTCGAAGAAGATATTCAGGAGCCATATACCCCCTACATCAAAATTATCCGAAAACGGAGAAATCATTCACTTTTGTATGAAATTCTTTGAAATTTTACTATATGGTTAAAAGGGTTAGTTATTTCTTTGTTAGTTTAATATCATGATATAGAATATAAACATGGTATGGTAAGAATTCAAAGAACAAGAATACAGATCAAATGCGAGGCAAAAATGAACTGCAGAGCAATTTGTTCTTACAGTGTGCCTGCAATTCCGGTGCTCATATGGGATTTATCAGCAGGAGCACATCGAGCAAGCCCAAAATCAGCAATCTTCGAAGTAAGATTGTCATCAAGGAGAATGTTACTGCTTTTAATATCTCTGTGGATAATTTTCACTCCATGGAGATATGCCAGCCCCTCTGCTATTCCCAATATGATGTTGAATCGCAGCTGCCAGCTTAGAGTTTGAGTCCTGTTCTTATCTGCGAGGAATTAAATCCAACTAGATGAAAATATGTCTAGTTTGAAAATAATTCATTATAAGACTGAAACAAATGGGTTCCTTACCGAAAAGGATTTGATCGAGGCTTTGGTTTGGTATGTGTTCATAAACAAGCAGGCTCTCTGGACCTTCTATGCTGCAACCCAAAAGTTTTACAAGGTTTTTGTGTTGAATCCCACTGACCAAATTTACCTCATTGAAGAAGTCGTCCACCCATTGCCGGGTATTGAAGAACAGCCTCTTTACAGCAACAATCCTCCCATCAGGGAGAGTCCCTTTGAATACAGAACTAGAGCCTCCTTGGCCTAGTTTATTTGAGGGACTGAAAGAATCAGTTGCTTGCTCGAGCACTTCGTACATGAAATTCAAGCTGGACTTGTTTACAACGGATGGAACCCAAGCAAGTTTCTCACACTCTGAAGAGCAGAAAACAAGGATTCACGTTAGAACAAATTGTGTTCTTATGAACTTGAAAAAGTGTTGCAAGGAAACATGATTTTTACCTTCTCTCCTCCCTGAAAATCTGTAATAGCCTATATAAGCACCAAGAAAAGCCAGGACAACAGAGGCACAACCTACCATGGATCCTCCAATAATCCAGGCTTTCAAGCAACCTGATGCCAGAGAAGAGGAAAGGAAATTGGTTAGATAAAGAAGAAGGCTGGGCAAAAGTGGAATGCCACCACCACTAAGCTTGTGAACAAATAATTGAGTCATTACCAGACATTAGAACCAAAAGTTTCTATGTAAGTCCATTATTTTAGGAACAAAACTAAAATAAAAACCAAGTAAATCCATCCGACATCAAGAACATCAAAATGACACAACCATCACAGCATTCATTCAAAATTTCAAAAGCCAAATCATTTGTATTTTTCTGACATTAGAACCAAAAGTTTCTATGTAAGTCCATGATTTTAGGTACAAAACAAAAGCCAAGTAAATCCATCCAACATCAAGAATATCAATAATGACACAAACATGACAACATTCATAAAAAATTTCAAAAGCCAAATTCATTTGTATTTTTCAGAACTCAATCAAGAGAGAGAGAGAGAGAGAGAGAGAGAGAGATTGCAGTCATTACTTACCATTATCATCCTTCTTCTCTTCATCACTACCAAAGAAATTCTGAGAAGAGTACCTCAAATAACAGCCAGCATTCAAGGCTCTCCCTTCTGCACCAGGCAAACACTTCTTCACCTGTTTCCACGCATCATCCAAGCAAACTTGGCACCCTGTGGAATTCAAAGTGTTCCAACACTGCCCCAACGCATAAGCACTAGGCACCCCAGTCCTCACCTCCGCCGCCCCAAACCCTCCTATCCGCGTCGACATCGCCGACTCTGTCACATTCCTCACCGCTTCCGCCACCTTCTCTCCAAACTCCGATTCTATATCCTTCTCGCTGAGAAGTTCCGTCGTTGGACTGCACTTATCCGAATCATACATTACATTGATGGTCTCTTCAAAGAAATCGTATTCATCGTATCGAATGAAGCAACCCTCCAAGTAGATACGGCCTTTCACGGCCGGAAGGCACCGGGGGAGCTTCGTTCTGGCCTCTGCAAAACAGAGTTGGCAATCGGTTTCCGAAAGATCCTTGTGGCATTGTGCGTATCCGAAAACAGGGGGCGAAGGAGACTCAATGGAATAGTATCCCCATTGTTGTTTGGTGATGAACTGGGAGAGATGTTCCATGACGCTGACGAAATTCGTGACGAAGTTGTCGTTAACAGTCACATTTTGGTTTTCGCACATTAGATCGGCTATGGAGGTTCGTGGGTCAGAGAGGGAAGGAGAGAAGAAGAAAATTGAGGAAATGAGAAAGACCCATTTAAGATATTGAGGAATTGGGAATTTGAATTGAGAAACGCCTTGAATCCAGTTGGGTTGCGTCCTTTCAGACTTTCTCGAGGTGCTCTGTTTCATAACCGAATGGAAAAACAGAGCAAAAGATCGATCTTTGTTGTGCTCTGTTTCGGAATTGAGAGGGTTGAGTTCAAATGGGTTTTGCCTTGTTTTCTTTCTCCTCTCCCTCTCTCTCTCTATGGGGAACTTATATCGTATTGACCATGGCATGGATGTTTAAGCTCTTTTCTGACGCTCATAGTGACAATTGTGGTTTGGGTTTCGTCCGTTCTGGTTTTGATTTTTAGAGAGAGAAGAGAACGTGGAGGAAGAAGACGAATGCACTGGATTTCGGTTTTTCTTTTTGCTTTATTTAGACAAAAATTGTCAATACAGGGAAGAACAGAACGCGATGAATCCATGTTGGAAGCCTGTCTGGTACGTAGGTGCCAGCAGAGCTGAGGTAAAGAATAGGATGCCCATAATTCCCAAAAAATACGACGTCGTCACCTTTCTCACTTTTCCCTGTTTTTTATAATATTCTTTGAAAAACAGTGCTTTCTAGAATATTCTTTGAAATAACTCTGTAACATTATATATGAAAAAAATTCATATAAAATTTATTATCAGAATAATGTAGTTAGATAAGAGCTATTTAATTTATCTCATCATGATGACTCTTAATTACAATAAAAAAAATATTATTCTTACAAAAAATTTATACAAAATTTGCATAAAAATAATGTAGCAGTAGCAGTAACAGTTTTGTAATTAAAAGTCATTATCGAATATTTGTATGAATTTTTTGTATAAATTTCTAGAAGAATAGCATTTGATTTTAAGAAAACATGAATAATACAATCAACATAGGTTGGTAGGACGAGAGGAGCATTGGGTTCCAAAAAAATAAAATGCACCGACTTCTTTGTACTCATTCTTCATTTCTATTAATTTGAAATTTGAATACTTTTTGTTCTATGAAAATACTTGCATTATATTTAATATAATTGTGATACTACGTTATTTACGATAAATGAACATGTCAAAATTAGAAAATATATCTTTAATTTTAGGTGATTAGGTTAAAATTTTATACATTGGGTTGATTTAATTAACTTGTCATAACATGTTATGTTGATGTGATATTGATGATTTGTATTCCATAAATCACTGACCAGATAATGCCATATCAGATTAACTACTAGAACTAGGTTGCTCTATATCAAATCTATTTTTTTTTTTTTATAGAGCCCATCTATCATTGCTATAGTATTTTTCTTTCTAATATATCATAGTAAACTCATTTATTTTCAAGCTTGGCCCTGTTTGGTAACAATTTTCATTTTAGATTTCAAAAATTGTAAAAACAAAAAACAAAAGCTTGGCCCAAATTTGAAAACACAAATTTGTTTTTCACATCTTTCCCATTCTCTTGCCCTGCCACGGGCCACCCTGGCAAGTTGGCAACCATCTTGCAGCCACCACTTTTGGCACTGCCACATTATTTTGTTTGATTTTTTAATTAGTTGAATGAAGATCTTCATTTCAACTATAAAATAAAGAAAATTTAAATCGATTAAGTTGTTATATATGGTACATTAATTTATTATAAATAAAAATATATTTTAAAAAATAAATTTTTTTTTTTTACAGCAATCTAAATATAATTCATAAAATGACAAACTTTTTTTTTTTTTACAACAATCTAGTACCACCTTACTACTAGAATTTTTGATCTGTCAGGGCCAGCTTCGAATTCATGTTGTTTTGTACGAGGGTATCTTGGCCAATCGCGTGATGCCCTCTCTTTTTCTCTCAAGCCAGGGGATCATGGCCTTCCTAAAAGGTTGTTTTTTTCATTTTTTTTATTTTGTAAAAAAATAATATTATACAAACAAAAAAATTCATATAAAATTTCTTATCAAAATAATGTAATTAGATAAGAACTATTTAATTTAAAACAAAACACTAATCACGATGACTTGTAATTACAATAATACCACTGTTATATTATTCTGATAAATTTTTTGTACAAATTTTTCAAAAAGAGTATCATTTTTCTTTACAAAAAGATAAATGCTATAAAAAAAGAAATTTTTTTACAGTTGATACCAAAACAAAACACCCACGCCTCAATTAAGCTACTTCCACGATGAAAAGACTTCTAGATGTCTTTTTCTTTTCTTTTCTTTTTTTTCCAATAAAGTTAATGAATTATCCATCACTATTTTCCCCTTTTGGTAACACCTAAATCTTAGTTGTCACCGCATCTCCTTTGTTGAAACACAGTGGCAAACGTTAATTCACAATGCGCAGTGTGTGACAGGTGAATGCTTTGATCTGGTTAGATCCTGCAAACACGTTTTCCCATCATTGACCTATATCAATAATTCAGAAGAAACTATATCAGTACTTACCGTCCCTTTGCGCTATGTTTGGTTAAAATAAAATAAAATATAATGAAATAATTATTTTTATTTTTATTTTTATTTTCATATTTAGTATGATTATTTAAAATTAAAATAATCATTCTTTAAAAATAACTATTCTCACATTTTGTTCAAATGACTATTTTACTCTCGTATAATGAGAACATAAAACAAAATTTAGTAACATTTTTGTTGTTAAATTTATTAAAAAAAATTAAACATGTTTTTTTTGTTTAATAATTGAAAAACAATTCTAAAAAGTCAAATATTTTTGAAAAATTATATGTATTTTTAAAACAAATTTCCCTCCCTTCTCCTCACTTGTCATCCACAAACACCATTCACCACCATTCACCGTTATTGCTGCCACCACTACTACCATCGCGACCACCACCAACCACCAACACCCACCACGACCACCTACCAACACCATGACCACTGCTTGCTCGTGAGCACCTCTGCCAGCTCGGTGCTATAGCTGCAACGCTAATCCTCTAAAACTGAACTACTCATGAGCGCAACTGAACTACTCAGGAATTAAGAACTCCTATTGGTTGAAGAAACTTGTTCCTACACAAAAAAATGTTGTTCCATGAACTGCATTCAGAAACAAATTTTATTAACAATACATTATCTCACAGAAAAATTGTTTCTCATAAATTTTTTATTTATTCTTTGTTTTAATTTTTTAAGCAAAATTATACAAATTACAACTTCTTCCTTTATTCATTTAAATGCTTTTGTTTTTCTTCACTCCCTTTGTGAATCCAGTCACAAATTTTATATATAGTTTACTTTTTAATTCCATTTTATTATAACATTATTAATTGATCCTACCGAACAATAAAATAAAAATAATCATTTCATTCCCACTAAGCAAATAAACAAGAAAATAAAATAATCGTTATACTCCGTTCCATTCTTATTCTTAGTCCATTCATATTCTCATTCTATTCTATTTCATTTTATTTTATTTTATTTTATTTCTTAGCCTCAGTGGGATTCCGTCCGTCCTTCCTTGCCTAGGAGAAATTAAATAATCTGATCTTCTTGGGGATTCATCACCAGCTAGGTCTTTCAAATCAAAGCATGGGCATCTACAGCTACGAGGGAGCAATAGATCATCGATTGACACTCAACCGCGTCATCACGGCAGCGATGGATGTCCAACCTTTATCCACCACAAAAACAAAAATATGGAAAGACGCACCCACAATGATGCTGACTTCAATGCTATAGAATGCATTAGGCATCCAATGATGCTGAATTTGAAGTTGATAATGATGCTGAATTTGAAGTTGATAAAGGATGACGAGACACGCCTAAACATTTCGGATCAACTTGCTTCTCCTGGTGTTCCGGCCACCGGCATTGTGGAATCCAGGATGTTTTTCCCAGGTATTATGGTTATAGGATGAAACCATTTATAGAAGTCCTGGTCACATTCACAGCTAATCTGTAATGGCCTGGTTTTTTCAGAAATCTAGTTGACACTCTCTCAAAGACATTCCCTAACGTTGGTGTTGGTCCCCTGATAATCGAGGGTGCTGGGAAGGGTAGGCTAGATGCTTTTGTGATTGATAACATAAAACTCAAAAACAAATTTCAAACGCATTGGGAACAACTCTACCAGGTCAAGTTTCTTAAAATTCTGGAATAAGAGTCGCCTATTGAAATGAAATCATTTTTCACCGCATACCAAATTATATGCAAACCAAAGAGCATATATGAAAATGCAAACGTACCCATAATGGCAACTATATTTGCATCGAGTAGAAATTGTTAGCCAGCCCAAGGGGCTGATCCTTATTGGGTCCGTAAGATACAATACTTCAATATCATTAGAATACTTATTGGGTGCGAAGAAAGAATGAGGTTTGAGCCAAGCATATCAAGCTCGGCAAATATTGAAAAGCTTTCCAATGACGTCCTAACAACATAAAGAAAATTCATGAAAACTTTCTTAACATATTTACCAATTACCTTCAGGGAATACTCGCAAGTTAACAGAAAGCAAACAGGTTTCAAAGTGATAGAGAGACTACGAGATTCGGATGAGACGGTAAGAATTTCCTTTAGTATCAGTAGACAGTCAAGTTCCAGTATAGACAAGAGCAAAGTGGGAAAGAAAGCCACCTCAATCATTAATGAAAAATGACCCATAAAGATTGTCCATCACAGCAAATTGCATGTTCTCTGGTGGTCTCCAATGACGTTTGCGTTGGTTTATGAACCAGTTGTTTATCTGTTTCTGGTCCAGGCCTGTAGACTCAGCCAGAGCGACCTTATCAGCTTCCTGCACAACGTATAAAAGCAATCTAAGATTCTAATTAAAAGCGGCATGGTTTATGCTAAATCCTAGAGCACCCACTACTTGGCAGTGAATAAAACATTTCATACAACAAATGCAGTCAAAATGGCAGTTATGTGGTAAGAATGAGAGGGAAACTAGCCGATTTGGTCACCTTGACCAATAACACCTCCCTATCCTTGCATTGCAAGTTATTCGTAGATCAATTCACATACTTCCTTTTTTTATTTTATAAGTAAAGATCAATTCCCAAACTTACAATATAGAAACTAGACGCTGAGAGAGAAGGTCAAGAGATGCAGTTTCTTCTCAAAAGATATGAACTTCTTGACATCAAAACCACCCTACTTCAGACTTTTCTAAAGGTGCCAAAAGTTCACACAGGAGCATGCATCCCAAACATCATCTCTGAGAAGCTATTAGTTCAAACAAAATGGTCCTAAACCCATGGGATCAATGCACTAACAAACTTGATGAAAAAGAATGAAATCAATGCAATGCGTATTTACTGAAAAAAAGTAAAACCAATATAAAATGTAATTTATAATTTCAGACTCTGAAATGTTAGCCAGAATTATAAAAAGAAAATTCTACCGTTGGGTATGGCCATTTGTAGTGAATTGTCCACCAATCAAGCAACATTTGCTTGGCTTCTCTCGGTAGCTTTCCCTTCTTCTTCTTTTTTGAAAATTCATGCTTCAGGGAACCAATATAACCACTATATTTACGTAAGAGTTTATCCTTAAGCTCTTGATCTTCGCCTGTCCGGTTACATTCTTGCACCTGTGTCTCTCCCGCACTAAAATCATCATCAGATGACCCTGCATTTTCATCTGGTAACAATGACAAGCAAGAATTATAACTGCCATTGGCCAAATTTAGTTTCAACTTCATCAGAATTAACACGTGGAAATTTGACCAAACAAAAAGCGTGCATTCACCATCATGGATTAACACTAATCACACTAATCAAAATGATACCAGCATATTCTGACGATAACTGCTATTAATGTTTATGAGCACAATCTGTCTAAAAAATCATAGAAAAGCATACAACCACCATATGCTATTTTAAAAGTCAAAGAATTATTTTTTTAACCACTATATCTTCATGTTTTTTGTCGTTTTCCACTGAATATAATTTCTGAAAATAATGATCTTCAAAGTAGAAGCCTGTTTTGTAACTTAGTTCCTTCCACACCAATGAAATTAGAGGTTCATGATCTCCGAAACAGTCACAAATACATCTGATGACTGCAGGATCATTGCTCTTCCATAATATGTTGTTCAAATATTCATGAAGAAATAAAATCTTATTATCACGGTCAACAAATCATTTTTTTGCAAAGAACCCTGAGTTTATCAACTCAGATGACTTCAAATTTAGAATCACAAACGATAAGCTATAGTCAAAGATAATTGAAAAATGACTTGTACTAGTACAGTGGATAATGTTCAAAAACACTGCACAGGCATAATTGAAACAAGAACAAATGGATATTCACAAATGTTTAATGCTCTTCTTATGCATCACCGTTAAACTAGCGAAGGAGCAACAGCAAGTATGAAGTTAGTTCATGTAGCAAGATAAATCTGTTTTAATTTGATGTTAAACAGTAACTGAATTGCTTCTTAATTTGAGTATCAAAATTCAATTGGACCTTGAAATCCATAAATCAGAATGCTAAATGATATGTCCTATCATCACTCTACGTGTGTGTGTGTGTGTGTGTGTGTGTGTGTGTGTGTGTGTGAGAGAGAGAGAGAGAGAGAGAGAGAGAGTAGGTAAAACCAAACCAAGATTCACTTGGATTCAGCAAGTTTGATTTTAGTGGGAAAAAGCAACTTTCTATTATCTCTTTAATTAAAAGACAACTAACTTTTTTGAAATCAAGTTTTGAAAGATACCTACCTCCTGTTAAAGTTTTGAGCACCAATTCTAACCTATGGTCACTGGGTCTCGTAAGCATGTAAGAAGACGCCTAAATTGATGAATTGAGACGCCAAAGCACACCAATTGACCACATTCACCTATCTTCAGTAGCCCTATGCATTGTTCCCGAACCAAAAAAGCATAAACAAGAAGACCCTTTAGCAGGCACTGGTTACTATTAGTTAAAACTATGTTTATGCTAATCTAGTCACTAATCTTAATGGAGATTGAAAGTCTTTTTTCTCGTTGTTGACTCTAAACAACCAAGCATTTGCCATGTGAAATTGAACTGCACTTCACATAACCATTCATAAATGGAACATAACCGCAGTTGGGAAATGTTAAAGATCCTGGGAGCCACTTGCAGAGAGCACTTCAATATTTTAAAAATGGCCTACAAAGGTGCACTCCAGACAATTACAGCAGCTGATGGAAGGACCCAAGATGCCTGTACCCAAAGCTGCCTCAGTCACATGGGCAACCACACGTACAGTCCATGTGGTCTCCAACTTGCAACTTCTCATGGCTCCCATTCCTCTAATTCCCTTTCTACGTTTATCATTCATATCCCTAAAAGAAATTACTTGGTGCGACAAACCTACGATTTTAGCATTTTTGTTTAGAAAGCATCAATCTACACAATAGCACAAAACTTAATATTCATACCCCCTCCAATAACCTTTTGTTCTCTAATCCACCAAACCTTAGATGCTCCTCCATATCCGTGATGCTTATTGGAGAGTTCGATATGCATTATTGGACTCTTTCCTAATTACTTAAGCTTTGGGGACAAATGGTACTCTTACATGATAACAAAGTTCATATTGGGAAGATATTGGGTTCAAATCTCTTTGTTTGTATTTGTTCCCCAGTGCATTCTATTTCTCTTTTATCTTTATATGGTAGATCTCTAAATGGAAGGCGGGTTGTACGTGAGAGAAAGTATTGGGGAGCTTAGAATGCATTGTCGGGCCTCTTTCCTAGGAGCTTAATCTTTCGGAGTAAGTGGTGGTCTAACATCCACGTCCAAGGTTGCCATTCAAAAGCAAATGTCATAATCTCCAAATACTATCTAAAACAGCGCATGAGAGAGCACTTTCTCTCAAAGTGATGCTCAAAAGAGCCTGAGACCATACTATATTTGTAACCTCGTATCCTCTAAATCCATATAAATATCCCTAAAGTAAAAACTTTGCCGACAAATTCTATCTGTACTACGGATTGAATGATTACTTTATAATGCACACAGTTATGAAGCCTTAAAAGTAGGAGAAAAACAAGCCCACAAGACATTAGAAAGGAAGTACTAGATGTCAAAGGAAGACCATATCACGATTCACAACAACAACACATGCAAACCCAATATTTTCAAATCCTAGCTCTTGGTATTCGACTCTGCCGTGCACGTGTTTGTTGTTATTCTTGTTTGGGAATCTATCTCAGTGATGATGAGGATGATTATGGAGAAAAGGCATTTGCTTTCAGTTCAGGTCTAACTGTATACACTTTGAAGCTATATACAACAATTTCCAATCAGTTTCTTTTTCTGACCAAAGCAAACATTTCTTGTACTTTTTTGTTTGGCTGGCAGCATTGATTCATGCATGAGAACCTTCCCCAGGTACAAGTGTTGTCTCCCACCCATCACATGCACTACAACTCATAGTTTATTGGAAATTGAAAACCTTTTTTTTAAATCACATGTAAAACCAGAAATTCTTAAAGAAAATTTCCATAACAAAAGTAAAACAAAGCCGACCAAGTACAACAAGTTGTGAAAAAAGGTGCAAACATTGTAGTAAATAATGTTTCGTCTCTCTCTCTAGTTACTACACTTAAGTCACCCAAGGAAACAAAAAATGTGAAGCATTTCATAAGCTGGAATACAAGATGACTACTGGCTAGAAATTACAAATTTCATCCAATATTAATTTTTGAAATAAAATTCCCAATACACCAACTTTTCTACTATAATTTTCTTGGTCACATGTTAGAATTAGTTGGTGGATTTATTTATAAGGCTCCGTTGAACAAAAACCCACACTGTTCATAAATAGCTTTATTAAAAGAATCTCTAATCAGCAATAACACACTAAAAAGATGATATTCATAAGAACATGATAGCATTTATCAAAACTTGACCCTAAACATCCAGTAGAGGAGAAAACAACAAGACAAACCAATAAAAGAAGTTGATGGTCATATTATTGTTGGACAAGAAAACCAATTGTTCACAAAATTCAATCCAGCAATAACAATACTATTTAAAATCTCTCTGTCAGTGTGTGTGTGTGTGTCTCTCTCTCTTCATGGATGGGTACATATCTAACAAGCCACACCCTTGGGATATCTCAATTGGTTTTAAAATTTGCCTATTCAAAAACCAAATCCAACTGCAACATAAATTTCAATGCAAACAAAAATAACAAAACTCAAATTATCCTCATCCCAAGCTTAGCATTGGCACCCTCTTTATCTTACAACTTTTGCGGTGATAGTAACCAAGGAATTTGTAATTAAAAGAAGTTTAAAAGCAAACATTAAGAGTTTGCTAGCTGAAGATTTAATGGACATAGAAGTATTTGTTTCTTTGATCCATGCATATGACATTATAATGCTTCCTCCTAATGGCAGATAGCTTTCCATCAAAGGTAACCAATTGGAAGGTCATACGCATTTGAACAAACATAATCTGACCTAAAACTTACTGAACAATGACTCTCCCTAAGAGTCCAGAAGACTTTACCAGCCTAACTCCATCAATATCACACCTATGGTGAAAGAGCTATTCTATATCCGGCATATATTCATATATACAAACATACACACGGAAAGAACGAAGAACCAACAAAGTAGAAGAAAGAAATTTTTTTACTAATGTTTAACCCGCCCAGAAACTAGTAGTTGTCTTCAAGGTGGTCATATTCAAGGTTACCATTGCGTCTATTGGAAAAAGTTTCCTACTCCTCGCATAAAAATTTAAGGACGGCATAAAGATTAAATGGAAGTTCGTAATCCTTCAAGCTATGAACAAGTAAAACATTCCAACCTGTTCCTGAAGTTAAAAAAACAAAAAAAGAAATCCTTTTCCTACATATGGGTCTCTTACGTTTTAGGGTTTTCTTCTTAGTTTTGCATACTTCTTGCCAAATTTGGAACCCTTTCTTTGTTTTACCAGGTGCAATGTTCTCTTACCTGCAGAGTTATGTTTAAACCATTGGGAGAACTCGAACTACAAAAGCAACTGCCGTTCTTCATAGTTCATATATACTATAACTGTGTTATGCTAAAATGCGCTGGGCCAAGTGCTAACGTGCGCACACAATCCCTCCATGTGATGATGTTTCTTATGCAATCGAGTAACAACCTCGATCTGGCACAAAAGTAATGCAAGTGAAAGTAACCGAAAAATATGACATAAAAATCCATCCATATCGAGCTGAGAAGATGAATCCCACAGAGCACAAAACTCAAGAAACTGAGCAAAGAAACCAAAACAAAGTCTGGCGCAAGTGCATATATATATATATATATATAAGCACACAGAGAGAGAGAGAGAGAAAGAAAGAGAGAGAGACCGGATACATAGCTTCTAGAAGCGCCGATGCAGAGATTGCTGAGCTGCGTCTCTATACTGTTCAAGAACGTAGTTGCTTCGTTGAAAGGCTTCGCCAGATCGGACTTATATTTCACCATTATATCGCAGTAAGTTTCCTTCGAAGCACAGGACAGAGAGAGAAAGACAGTGAGAGTACAAAGAAAAGAGAACAGTAAGTTATTTGAAGAAATTCAAAAGCGGAGAGAGAGAGAGAGAGAGAGAGAGAGAGAGAGAGAGAGAGAGAGAAAGATACAGAAAGAGAGAGCGAGAGAGAGAGAGAGACCATGAACTCGTCAAGCTCGGGATCGGAATCCAAGCAAGTTGAAACGGTGGTTGATCTCCTATACCGATCGTTTTCTCGGCAGATTTCGTCTAACATATTCGCCATCTCCGGTGGCGCTCCGACCTAAAAAAAACAATCGTCTAGAAAATTCGATCATACAATTCATTCATAAGAGCATCATGTACGTACTAGTAGATGAAAGTCTTATACAGATCCAAATCTAAAAGGTGACTCCACGGAAGTTAACCCTAGATGGCGCGTGAACAGGTACAGTAAAGCGAAGTAGACTGAAAATTTTAGACTCGCAAAAAATAACAGCAAAAAATTTGCAATACTAGCTCGTACTGTTCACAAATTAATTTATGCAAGGATTGTTAGGGCAAATGGATAGAGACTAATCCTTCAGACCTAAAACCAGTTGAGAAGAAGCGGACGAAGAACAGAAGAGTAGGAAATTTTCAGCAGAGATCAGAAGATATATCGAAGCTGCTAAAAAGAATGTTTGTGTATTCTACTTTTGGTTTTATTGCAGATCGAGCTTGATATACGTCTTCCTTGAAAACGACTATCAACTAACAAATACACGTGTCTATGTGTGTGTGTATATATACGTATATAGTATACAGACAGTATGCACAGTTGCACACACATAAATTAAGAGAGAGAAAGGAAGAAAGAATTGGAGAACTCGAAGAAACGTGAAAACGAAAGGTCTCCAGCTCGGAACAGTTTCGCATGTCTTGCGGCAGTTGTACCTTCTGGCAATCGATGAAAGCTTGAAGCAATTTAGGATAGAGAGGGTGAGCAGCGATTTTGGCTCGAATTGCACTGGAGATTTGTTCTTCCGGGCCGCTTCTTCGAATTTCAGCCACCGTTGAAGCAGCATCAGAGACCGCCGAGGAGGCGGAGAACATGTGGTCCGATCCAAACATCGGAATCCGATCACAGAACGCCGGCGAATCCAAGGCCTGGTAATTCAGCGGCGACAATAGGTGCTCCGGCTGCGGCGGGGGCATTGGAGTAAGAGGACGGTGCTCGGAGTAATCGGCGGTGGAGCTGAATCCGTACATTTCATCATCCATTGTCGGTACCGAGAAGAAAATCAGGTATCGAGAACTTCGAAGTTAGCGCTGCAAAGAGAGAGAAAGTAGAGAGAGTAGATTTTCTTTGTTGTTTGAGTGATGAATTTTTGCTTCTAGTTTGTTGCGAGATAAGTAATTAATAAATTCAAATGATAAAACTGGAACTTGGAAGTGAACTGGAAAAGGAAGAGCAGAGAAAGACTGGGAGTGTGTTCTTCGAGGGTGTGATTCTAGCGTACAAACAAGGAGAAGCTCAGTAGAAGCCAGACCCTGAGACTGTGAGAGACCCTTCATACTTTTTTAACTTCGCCAGCGTTTTCTTACGCTCCTCCAAGCGCGTTACCCTACACTAGAAATTGTACAAGGAAAAGAAATTTATTGTTCTTTCAAAAAAAGTTATACAAAAAATTTTACAATGACAATAATATTTTTATAATTAAGCGTTATAAATTTTGTTTTAAAGTAAAAGTCTCTTATTTAATTATAAAATATTATTTAATTACAAAATATTGTATAAAAATTTTGCATAAATTATTTTATTATATAACATTACCCTATATATACATATTGGTCTTGCACCCAAAAAAAATTTAAAAAGATGTTTATATATTACTGTAGTTGAGGTGGAATATCAAAAGGTCATATGCAAGTAATTTATTTTTGCCACTAGAAACTACGAAAACGTTATATGTATACAGTTTTACTCTATTTATAAAGAAATACTTTGCATATTTCAAAGTCCTAAAATTTTGAAATATGCAAATATTTTGAAAATAAAGGTTACTTAAGAGCTTTAGTAGAAGGAGTAGTTTTTTATTTGATAAATTTTTGTTATTAAATTTCTTGTCTCTCTCGTGTAAGTGGTAAAGTGAGGTGTTCTTAATTTGTCTTAAGTTAATTTCTTCATAGTTTTTAAGAGTAGTTAACTTAAGAAAATTAAATTCCTTATAAATCACAGCTACCAAGGTCCGGAGCCAGGAAATAATCGGTCCTATATGCTTAACATTTTAGGTAATTCTGCCTTCTATTTTAGGTAATTGACAATTGCAAAAGCAAAAATAGTTTTGCACAAAACAAGTAGTGCATCGATCACTTATATTGGTTAAATGCATTACTTGCTTTGGCCAAAGCTATTTTTACTTTTACAAGAAACACTTCATTTAGAAAAAGAAATTTATCATAATTCTTGCTTCAATTAAAACCTTTCTTAACTAATTTCTCTCAAAATCAAAACTAAAAATTACTAACAACCTGTTTGGAAATTGGAAAAAGGAAGGAAAAGGAAGAAAAAACTACTATTTGCTTTTCTTTTCTTGTTTGATTTTACTTAGAAAGGAATAAAAAGAAGAAGAAGAAGAAATGAAGGGAAAATTTTTAAATCATTCTCTCTATTTCTCTCTCTTCTTTCTTTCCACTTTTCTCTAATTTTCTTCACAAAATCAAAAAAGAAAGAGAAAATAGTTTTCCATCATTTTCTTTTTTTCCTCCCTTTCTCTTCCCTCTCTCAAGTTCCAAACAGGCTGTAAAAGAGGAGGAAAAATAATTAAAAATTTTCTTTTTCTCTATTTAATTCTACCTAGAAGGAAAGGAAAAAATAAGGAAAGAGAAGGGGGAAAAAATCACTCTCCCTTTTTACTTTTATTTTATTTACAAAATCAAACAACGAAGAAAAAATAATTTTTTTTTCTCTTTTCTTTTCTTTTCTTTTCTTTCCTCCGCAGTTTCAAATCGGCTGCAAAATACATATAATAAAAAGAAATAGTGGAAGGAAAAAACTAGTAATAATATTACAGCATAGGGGCACATGAAGGACACGAGCTGGGTGAGAGAGTGGGGTTCAGAGTACTTGGAAAGAATAAAACAAAGCAAGCTGCAGGAGGAAGTCGCCCAGTTCATACGCTCATGTCATGGAATGGGACGAGTGGTGTGGTGTGACTGCTGACTAGTGAAAATACCACACACGGGATCACTTTTCCCTCCTCCGCTTGGACGAAAATGCCCTGCATTGAACTCGTTAATTACAACGCTAGTGTTTTTTCTTCATTAATTAGCATTAGTAGCATAGTGGAAACGCCTTTTCTTATCTTATTTTAATTAATTACAAACAAATATAGGATTCGATGATCAAAGTGGTAATGGCCATTGAATGACCAAAGACATCCCTTGGGATTATTTTTAATCAACGTTTAGAATGCATCTTCCGACCTTTAATAAATAAATGATACGAGAGTATCTTGTACTAGTTTGAAAGTGACCTGGTTAGTTTCAAAATTTTCGTTTTTCTTTTTTGCTTTTGTGTTTATGTGGTTTGAAAAACAAAAACATGAAGGACTTTGAAAATGGCATCATTTTTTTTGCTTATTTTTAGAAAAAAAATTTGAAAATAATATACCAAACACAGTCTTAAAGTTTCCAGAAAACAAAAAATTAAGATCACAACTAGACCGATTGATGTTCAGAGTCTATGTTACTTTATTAGTTGTAAACCTATTCACATATTTTGTGAAATAAGGTTGCAAGAGTGTGCTACTTTCACTTGCGTAAAAAAGAGTAAAAATAAACCAGGTCTTATATCTTTTATACACCTGATTTAACACTATGGGAGGAACGTGGCATAGGCAATTTAAAAATTCGGGATGAAAGGCCAAATTACGAAATTACTATTCTATCATATTTGTAATTCCAAAATTTTATATTTGTTTGGGAATTCCTTCTCTTTTAGTGATGGTAATAAAATAAAATAAAAAAGTTTGAGATCAACTTTTGCCTCTGCCTCCATTGGGCTTGTGGAACGACCAGAATTAGGTGCTTAAAGAGATACACAATTAGATCAAATTTATTTAAATGCCTCATCGTATAGGGTTGGGGGTCATGGACGTGTAGGGGAGGTTAGTGAAGATATCTCGGTGGTCTTTTAAGTCTTAACCATAGTTATTGGGAAATTCTTGAGGGATAGGGAATTCACTTCCTTAAAAATTAATTTTCCAAATAGATATGAATCTCTCATTAAATTTAAAAACAAAATTCTAAGAAATGTTTTTAAGACGTTTTAGGAACTCTAACATAATTTTTAAAAAATTGTCAAAAATATTATAAAAACTACCTTGAAACGCACTTCTCATAATTTTTAGTATTTTTATGCTCTCGTATATTATTTTTAACAATAATATATTATTTTCTAATAAATTTCTCTAAATAGTGTATAACATTAGCATTTTATTTAATTATGAAAGTATTTCCATGTTTTATATTGTTATTGTTAGATTCATGATTTTATATCAACTAGTGTTTCCTATTTTCCATAATATTTATAGATCACATTTTCATTTCGAGTATTTTTTTTACATTTGTTTCTCATATTGACAGCTGAGCCTTCACCACAAATATATATTATATACCAGTATTGACTTGTGCGATGCACGAGACTTATAATTTTGTAATCATAATATAAATTAGAAAATGTTCTTTTTATAAAAAAAATATTATATAGAAATTTTTACCAGAATAATATGACAGTAGATGTTTTTAAATTCCTATAATGAACATTTACCATTAAAAACACACCAAACTTAGGAATTCCGTCATAACATAAAGATGAAAGTTGAAATTTAAAAAGACACATGAAAAAGCATAACACAAAAACATCCCAAACACTACATATATGAACACACAAAAAGAACACATAACATATCACAAACTTATTCACTGAATAAAATAACATCTTTGCGTGAAAGAACAAATTTATTCACAATTATATACATTATACTCCTATTCATATATGTTAAAGGATCAAAACCATTGCAACCCCACTGGTCACTGTATGCTTTTCTAGGTCCCCATATCATATGCCTAAACTTATAGGCATATTGGTCACTATATGATCCCAAAAAAATGAAAGTGACTCAAAATAAATAAAAAAAAACATGTATGTATATAGTGATTCAATTGGTCAATTGATGGTCACTATATTCTTTTCTAATCAATTGGTCACAATATAGTGATTCAAAAAATAAACAAAAATACAAAAAAAAAAAAACAACATGATCCAAAAAAAATAAAAAAAAAACAAAATTATAACAAATTATAAATTGTTGGATCTTACCTTACTCTAGAGGTTAGAGTGAGAGACATAAAAACAAAACACACATACCTCAAATATTTAGTGTGAGATGAGGGAAAAAAAAAGTCACTCATCATAAAACTTCCATTTTTATGCCATTATTCAACCAAAACAAAAACAAAAAAAAGACCAAGACTCATTCTTATGCGTTGAAATTTGAAACACCATTTACTCATGCAAGTGCGTGTAGTCATGAATGAGGCCCATTGTATCATAGCGTTTTTTCCTCCGTCATGAGGTGATGCTGCAACGATGGATGATAAGGTCATTGTAGAGAATTGACGGCTCCGTGCAACGAGTTGTAAGCGTTTGAGATTAAAAAAAAAAGTGGTACATAATTCAGAAAACAAACAAAAATAAAAAATAGTCCACAATCAGTATTATAAATTGTTCAAAATTGAAAAATGCACTAAGATTTAGTGGAAACTCCAAACCTTAACGATGATATAGAAAATCAATAGCATTGTCTTTCAGTACAGCATCAACGGACTTACCCAATAGAGCTATTGAATGAATTATTCATTGTCAATTTGCCAACTGAAAAGAAGCAACATAAGTTGTAAGTTATTGGTGTTAGTCCTGGTAGCAATTCAATAGGAGAGAGTGAATTGGGTATAAACAATAATTTAATAAATAATTTTAAATTTAAAAATTTTAACTAAATATTTAAACAAATATTAATCCATTAATAACATATTGTAAATAAATACAAACAATTCAAACTATAAAGTAAAAGAAATAGATAAAAGAGAAAACGACATCAAGATTTATCATTGGTTCGATTTCAACTCCAAAGTCTACGTCTACTCCTAAGGCTCTTTCCTTGAAATTTTTCTCCACTATATGGAAATTGTAGATACAACTACTAGCCGTATAACCCAAGCGTTAATCCTCCTTTACAACTAGTTTTTTACATGTACTAGTCACACCTTTCCAACTCGTTTTTATACAGGTGCTAGTCACACCCAACCCCTAACTATTTCTCTCAGCTAGTCTCTCTCTTATAATAAAAAAGAATAAGAGTATAACCACTCTTGCTTTCAAATAAATTTTTTCAAATAATGAATATATCAATGAAGCACTCAGAATAATGTAAGATAAAATACAATTAAATTCTCAAAAATTTTGTAAGATGAATATCATTTTTATGCACAATCTTTTATTGCTCTTGTTTTTGTTGATTGCTCCTCAAGTGTATTTTTATTTATAGATGAATATTGAAGGCTGATTTGTAGTTTCAAATGAGTTTCTAGCCCTTTGAGAGTATTTAAAATAATTCTTCCTGTTAAGCAAGTTGTTGCCAAATTTATTGTTGAATTTCTAATAAGATGGTTTCAATTCCACCTTGATTTTCTTCTTGATAACGTTCGAATTTAAAAATGAATATAACATAAAAGTTGTAGATATGAAGTAAGCTTTTCACAATCTCAAAAATCAGATCGATCCAATGGGTAGATTAAAAGTTGTGATTAAATTACTTGAACTGTTTTCTAGCTGGCTTATTTGAATTTGTGCACATATGCCTTCACTTCTAGCTTGATTTTAGCCTTGATAACGTTCGAATTTAAAGATGTTTATAAGATAAACATTGTAGAAATAGAAGTCAGCCTTTCCAAACCTCAAAAATAAGGTCGATCCAATGATCAGATCAAAAGTTATAATCAGAATACTCAAACTATCTCCCAATTAGCATATTTAAATTTCTACAAAGTTACCTTCACTTTCACCTCGATTTGCTTCCTTATAACATTCGAATTTAAAATGTATATAGAAGAAAAGTTATAAACATGGAAGCCAGATTTTCCTAATTTCAAGAACCAGATCAATCTAACGATTGAATAAAAAAATATGGACATAATACTATGACTATATTATAGAATATAATTTCATCAAATTTTTAACTTTAGAAGAAAAATATGTCTTATAATTTTCTTTCTTAAATCAAGTTTTCTTAAAACATAATTCTCAAGAATTTAGATATTATTTTCTAAGTCTTGATATCTCTTTCAAGTGCTTCATAATCCTGCAAAACTTTATTACACTAACTAGACCAAGAATTAAAAGTATTGAATATATTTAATTCAAAAAATATTTATAAATTAAAATAAGTTATCATCAAAATTATACATAAAATTCTATATAAATAAACTTAGGGCTAATAATCGGCAGTATCAAGCTTCTCAACTAAAAAAATTCCATGCAATTCAAAACTGTTATTAAAAAAAAAAAAAAAATTCCACAACCGCGCTATCAAACATCACAGTAAAAATAGATAATTTTTTACTGTATAGAAAATACAAAACCTGTCAGATAGAACATTTAGGAAAAAAAAAATCAAACTACATCAGTCATAGTTGAATAGGGATGAGATAAGATGAAGAAGAATACAGAGATGGATATAATAAAAAATCAAATCCTCAGCCCAGCGTGGAGATGATAAAGAACACGAAGAGAAAGAGAGAGCTATGGGTTCCTTATTTGTATTAGGGGTTTCAGCGAATGGCTTGTTCTTGGAATTAGGGAGAGATTTTAGGAGTCGATTTGTTTTAAAGGATTAGAGAGATCCTAGAAATGTTAATTAAAGAGCGATTTTTAGGTTTTGAGAGATATATTCTGAATGGGACTATTTAACCAATTAATGAAATAATGAGAGTAACCATACGTAGATAGATAATGTAGATTTGAATTTCAAACTTGTAAATTTAGGTGGGATTCTAAATTTTAAATTAAAAAAATAAGTGAAATTTTAAAATAAGCAGAGTAAAAGAATAGGAAGAGAGGAGTTGGTTGAGAGATTTGAGATGAGTAGAAGTGTCATGTGGCACTTTAGCTTTTCAGAATTTTTAAGAAATTAGGATTGTATTTTTGTAAGCTTAAGAGAAGTTCAACTACATTTGCATATATAATACGATAGATTATAGCAATAAGCTATGAGGATTTTAAGCTTCAAAGTCTTGATTTATTTTTTAAAATTTTTTTAATTTAAAAAATATAAAAATATAAATGTCATAAAGTCATTAGTTATCTAATTAATATGGTAATGTGTTTTCAATTCTCACCCTTTCAATATGGAAACTTTAAAAGTTATTAAAGATAAAAATATATTAAAACTAAATATCATGGATTATTTGTAATCAATACAATAACTAAATTTGACAATCTATTCAAATTCCTATAAGTAATGCTCTTTTCAAAGCAATTTAACTTTTTAAAATTCTTATATATTTATATTTTTTGTTAGATTTATCCAAACTTAATAAAGATGACATTACTAAAGATTAATAAGCCTATAAATAATAATCAATAAATAAGATAAATAACTTTTACTTTGTCTATTATGATTTTTTTAATGTATATTGTAACATACATAAAATTCTGTATATTGGCATAAGTATGGTTTAATTTTAATGAACTTACAACCTATAATCCTTTAGATAATGAAAAAATGGTTAATGATGTTTCATTACTAATAACAAATAACGAATTACTAATTCATTTCACACTGTATGAATCTATTCGATTATATTAAATAATTATCCAAAAAAATGAAAAAATAAATACAAAAATTTGACACAGATAAAGCTTATTTTTTATTAAATAGTTTTACAGACAAACATTATTCTTGTATGGAATTAAAATATTTACCTATATTTATTTTAATTAACTTATGAAAATTCAATTAATTTTGTTTCACAATTAATTTATATTTTCTCAAAAAATAAAGTATAATAATATTGTTTTATTAATTTAAATGATTATTTTTTTATAGATATTAAACATGTATTCATATATATATATATATATATTTATAATTTATATGTATTTCTTTTTAATTATGAATATAACTCAATAAACTTAATTTTGAAATTTAATTAATGTATTTACTTCCAATAAACACATATATATTACAAGTGTAACTTAATAGTTAGTACATAAATTATTTTTCCTCTTTATGACTATTAGAGTAGAGAAAATATTGTTAACATGTTTAGTCCAAATAACCTTCAAGACATAAGTTATTCTATAAATGTTGTATCGTTTAATGTCATATTTTAAATACATGATCTCATAAAACTCTTTATTTGTAAAAAATTATTTGAAAAATTGATTTATGATTCTGTATTTGTGGTCTATGCATATATGGTATAGGTTCACTAGTAATTTACTATTAAATACATTCATTGCATACTTAAAAAAAAAAAAGACAGAAAGAAAGAAAGAAAGAAACCCTGTCAACCTATAACCTTTTTATTGAGTAGCTATTGACGGTCACAACGTTTTGCATGCAGACATTAAAGAAAAACACCTTAGTTTTGTGGTTTGGAATTTACTGTATTTTGGTGGTGGAAAAACATATATTAAGCATGGTCAAATTTATGCAGGTTAATTACGCTTAGTCTTGTTGGTTTTGTGACAATGTCAAGGGAGTATTTGTTAATTGTAAGCACAACTGCGAAGAAGTTTCCATAATTTCCTATTAACATGTGGCGTAAAAACAATATATCTACAATGCATTGTAATGATTATTGATTATCATAATGATATTAATATAAAATTGAAAAGCATAAATTTTTAGCTACTTAGGCGGCGGGACTAAGAAAGAGGGCTCTTTCTGAATTTTTTATAAACGAAGGTGGGATAATGTTTCATGGACCTCCACAATTTAAAAATAGAGAGGGTTTCATTTAAAAATATGATCAGGAATCTTTGAAAAACTCTTTTTCTCGGAGGGAAACCCATGCCTATGGAAACAGTTTTCCCCAACCAATGAAGATTGGAGACCATCTACACAAGGAACCTTGTAGGTTTTATTTTTTTGTTTTTGGGTACAAAACCACTAAGGAAACTGATTTTATTTTTCATAATGTTCTTGATCATAGTCAAAAGGATGCCAAAAAAATTCATTTTCAATTGACTCTCTTGCCATGGTATTGCACATCCACTAGCTAGTTGCTTTCTTTAAACTAATATTGGTGGTTTCATATCTGTGAATTTATGTCGGTCTTGGTGGTTGAGGCACTTGCAGTTTGCTCATCAAGTCTGGAATTCGATCACCGACACCAGCTTATTTAGGACACATATAGTGGCTAACTAATATGATACCATCACTGTTTTTTTCAATGTACGATGTCACAAGTTTTGTTTAAGTTAATGTAAAAAAAATTGCTAATACCATAAAGAAAATTTTCTTTTTCTGCCCTACTGGTGTAGGGGAGCATTAGCAATAAGTTGAATAACCAATTTAATTAACATAGGGATGATTCATCTCATACTAAGTATAAAATTTCAAGTTCGATCATTCTCCACACTCTTTTTGTGAGCATCTATCATTCATATAGCGCATGAATAATTCATGCGGACAATGAAATTATATGAACTCGAGAGAGTAATCATCCTATACAACTTGTAGCAAAAAGAAAGAAAGAATAACTAATTTAATTTCAATCCCAAAATGCTGTTGATAAAATATTTTTATATTGCATTTTATTAATGGAAATTGCTATAGCACATGGTCTATTTTTACTGGCTAAGATGTTATTCTTTTTTATTTAGAGATTAAACCAAAGTTTAATAAATAATTGAAAATATGATTATTATTATTTATTAAGGTACGAGTTAGGTCATATAAGAAGTTTATATCTTCAGGAGATTTGATTTGTTAAGCATGATTTTCTAATTAGATTAGAACTGCACTAGTCTATTCTATTTAAATATATGTAGTCAAACATTTTACATAGGATAGGGCCGATGAATGATTAATATGGAGATACGTTAATAAAATAATAGTCGTCACATGAATTTAGAAGCTTCTCCTTGTGATCGTGCCTCTCCACTACAAATGCTTTTGTTTTTTCATGTGTTCCGACTTTCGATCACCACTCACTCAAACTCGTGTCGAAAATTTACTGTACACACGAATCATATAACCTTTAAATATTATATGAATGATGATTAATTACAAGATGGCAAGAACACGAATTGAACTTGAAATCTGATGCAAGGTCGGCTCTTGATTAATTGAGGCTTCAAACAATAATAATTTTAAACTAGAATTTTTATATTTTTTATATATTTTTATTTAAATAATTTTTTTGGTTGTAAAACAGTGTTTTTTTTTTTTTTTTTTTGTGTTAAAGTTAACTAGTGTATTGATTTTAAACCTTTTCGTTTAACTAGTTTTTTTCTTATTAGACTGGAGCTTTTATTTTTCAAAAAATATGTAAAAACTATATAAAGCATTGATAATATGTAAGGATGTAAGAATTTGGATCATTCAAAATTTTATAATCCTTCTTCATATACTTATTAAAAGAACTCTTTTTAAAATTTGGGGCTGTCAAAAAACAATTTTTTACAATTTTTTTTAGACTGATTTTGTTTTCTTCTTGAAGTTAAATAGTGTAGTTGATATATGTCTTTCTTTTTTAAAGAAGTCTTTTTTCTCATTTGGAGCATAGCCACAAAAAAAGAAGATATAGCAACTATATAGGTATGACGTTTTCAAATTTTTGGGACCTTCAAAAAAATATATAAGTACGTAACATATTTGCTTTTTATTCAACTGGTGTTTTTCTCCCTTGAAGCTCACTACTATAATTGATATTGGGCCTCCTTTTTCTAAATAAGTAATTTTTTCTCATTTGAAGTGGAGTTTTATTTATTTATTTTTTAAAATAGAACGGCAAACCTGCATGACTTTAACTATAGTACGTGACTTTTTAAAATTTTTGGAGCCTTAAAAAATTAGGGCCTAAAGTGAACACTTTGTTTGCTTTATGATTGGGTCGCCCCTGATCTCATTCTTAGCATGAAGACCAACCTCAACTCCATTACTTGAATTTAAAAGGATTTCTATTTTAATATGTTTTTTTGTCATATAGATAGGACTGTAAATGAGTCGAGCCAAGTAGTGAGTTGTTCAAATTTGATTTGATAATCTTAAAGTGCGTCAAAATGTGTTCAAGCTTGATTTGTTCATCTTTTGAGCCGATCTCAAATGAGCTTTTATTCGAGTCGATCGAGTTTGAGTAATTTTATATTTTTAGTGCATTAAAGCTTACCGAGCAAAGTTCAGAAAATTTTTAAGCCTTAAAATGTATTTAAAATTGATTTGTTTACAAAACGAGCTGAGCTCCAGTAATTTGGTTCGTTTTACAGTCCTTCATACATTTTTAATTTTTATTGGGTCAAATACACGTTGGAAAATTCTGAACAGCTTGGTAAATTTTCATTTTTTTTTTGTTTTAGTTTTGGGCCTTGGGTTTTATAATGGTCCAATGCGTATTTTGAAACTGTTTTGTTCCTTACTACAAGCTTATTACTGTTGCTGTCCATGCATTTTTTACTCTTGCGATGCTAGAACTGAAAGCACATGAATTTGAGCTTTGGGCGACTTCCTCTGATATACAGCAATCACAACTGGTAAAGACTGGATCAGATGACTGTAAATTCAGCTGTTGGAAGTTGCAGGATTCTCCTTCAAAGGTAGCCCATCCAAAATTCCAAGATCCATAAGATGGGTGTTTGTTGCAATGCAAAAAGCGAGCCCGAGAAGTTATACCGTTTCACACCACGTAACCAGCTAATATTTTTCTCTCTTGTTTTTTTAGGACAAGCTTATTTCTTTTAATTGACAGTGAATGGTGAATATACCATTCAGGTGTTAACCCTAGTAGCTCACTACCAAGTAGTTGGCTTGGTGAGGGTAAGAATTCAAATTTTATCACTCAACGCTTGGGTTTAAGTCTCTATAACCGTTTGGTGAGGCTGAACATACTGTTCAGTATCTAGAGCACGTAACAAGATTTAAGCTTTGGCCCTGACGTAAGTGTAGTGAGATCTCCCACAAATAGCTCTATGGTGTTGAGAGGCAATACTTCATGGCGGATAAATCAAATAGCCTATCTGCATATCTATTTCAAGAATCAAATAATAATAAAAAAAAAGAATTCGCTCTATATGGTGATAATATATATTTACCTCTGTAAGAAATTATGTACTTAATGTGGAAGCGTTAATCGGAAAACATACCTTATTTGGATCAACCCGGATTTTAGCCTAAGGATGCTTTACATGCTTATTGTACAAACTTGTTAGATGCTTGCAGTTAATGTTATTATGGAGTACAAACAATACCCCATATCCATAGCATAAGAGCCATTTCCAACGCTTCTTGTATTACACAAGGATGAGAGAGAAGAGAATAAAGTTATTGTTGACTTAGAATCAATATTTAACGTCGAATGTCTTGGGGTTTATATAAATAACCAAGAGGTACTCTAAGGGTCACCAACCAATAGGCATGTCTATTATTTTAATAGACATGTCTATACCCGTAATGGTATAACTACCGAGTTGACCCACCATGGGTGTCCGGTTTGGGTCCATGACCCAACCCGATATCCAACATCTCCTACTAGCACAAGGTGGGTAAGATAGTACCATCTCATTCAATCATCCATAGTACTATAACATGAATTCATATAGGCTAATGGACTCTGAGACTGTAGAGCACACCTATAACTTGAGAGCTCTATACTAGAAACTCGTTATTAGAGCCAACATAGTGACATCAACCCTTAAAACCAAAAACAAGTAAACAAACGGTGTCTCATG
This sequence comes from Euryodendron excelsum, assembly GCA_033060915.1. Taxonomy (NCBI): domain Eukaryota; kingdom Viridiplantae; phylum Streptophyta; class Magnoliopsida; order Ericales; family Pentaphylacaceae; genus Euryodendron; species Euryodendron excelsum. The sequence continues at coordinate 36,826,566 of CM065384.1, read as the reverse complement.
TACCCTAGATCTATCCAGATGCATCGGTTCAAACATCTCTAATCCCTTAAACAAGAGCATGCTTAACCCCTCGAAGCTTTCGCCAATATATTCACATTTTGTCGTAGCACGTAACAATGACACAAGTTGCATACATTGAATATAATGTGGGATGCTCAAGATGATATTCCTTCGTCCTCATGCCCCTTAGATAAAAAAAACTAACTGCTTTTCTAGAGATGTCTTGGTAGGCTGAATCACTCATGGCTATAGGTAACATGCCAAAGTAGCTGAGCAATAGTTCCTTCATCTCATCACATAGTCAAGGTCACAAAGAGTACTAGTAAAAATTAAGTCATGTAAAAATGACGGTCATATGAAAATGACCAAATGACTCACATGATGAAGAAGTAGGGATCCATGCTTTCACACCTCCTTAGTCAGTCGCAAGCACATGTAGAATGAAATACATGCTATGGCAGAGTATCTGTATTAACAAATGAGAACGTATGTCGTACTCGTACACCATACAGATTCTAGATTAGTCGCTACATAAGAGCCTAACCCTAGTTCTTCAAAAGCTCGCCAACCATAGGGCAACAAATAAAGATATCACATATGGCTAACTCCAAAACAAATACACAAGCATAATGGACATTGGGATATGACCATTATCGACCTTCGCGTCAGTTCTCATCTTGACTCTAAAAAAAATGACATTATAGCCTATCGTGTCTCATTTTTGCTCACTATATCAAGCACCAAAAGCAACTATCTCAAAGTGCTAAAGGTATGCTTACCACAAGCGCCAAACGCGATTGGTCGTGTGAATGAGCCAATCATGCTTGTCGACATACTATTGTGTGCCCTACTCCAAACACCACTACCGTTAAAACCAAAATAAATGATACATGAATGCACATCAATCATATTATATGCAAAGTGGTCATAATATCCCAATAAAGTATATGCAAATACAAGTGATCTACTGGCAAACGATCACTTTCTACATAGTCTTAGATTCTACACACGCCCTAATCAATTCTCTAATGACTGATATAGGAAAGAATCTTTAATTACGTAAATCGTAGAATGTGATTCAAGATCACTACTATTGCGCAACTATACAACTAATGATCTCATAACTGTTGACTTATTTACTTATCACAATTGTTGCCCCACATGCACAATAATAAGATATCTTATATGCATTTTCTCAAGTTACAGCTCTCACTAGTGCAACTGAGACCACAGAAAAATACAAATATCTATAGTATAGTATATAAAGTCTATTTCAAATAACCCAATATCTCTAGACCGTATACAATGAGCATTACCAATACTTAACTATTTGCTGTTGGCTAGCCACAAAAAACTTGTAGAACAAGTTCGACGGAGTACACACATAGTATACCCTAGTCTTAATAGCACAAAAATAGAAAACTTGTGTCGAGTATGTGCTATAGCATACTTTAGGCTCCTAACTTTATAGGAGTGGAGAACTTAGGTCAAGTACGAACCACAACATATTATAGGTCATCAACTACTCAAGAACATGGAACACAAGCCAACTAAGTTCACTATATCAATATCATTACGAGATTCATACCAAAAAACAAGCTGTTAAACTGATAAGAGTGATAATGAATTCGTAAATCTTTATATCAAGAACTTATGTCTGAGCATTGAGTTTACTTCATCCATTCCGGCTCGTCAACCCTTTGGTTGTGACAAATCAACTCTATCAATTCTAGCGCTTATGCATTTGGCATGAATGCCTTAGAGCACTAGACTTTAGTGAAATAAGTGTTAGAAAATTCTGCACCTCCTAGGCACTCATCATTAAGCAATAACCTCTTAGTGCACCTTAAGCAACGTCATTCGGAATATAGAAGATTTAAATGTTTATCCAAAAACAATATCACAGGATTTAGTAGGCTATAAAATCTCATCTAGTACTTGTTAAGACGTATAATAAAATAATTTACTGCTGCGACACACTTGACTATAATTTGATCATAAACTCACATTATTGATTGACAAGACACTGAATACTGATGCATCCCATGATGTAGCTATCTCAAATAAGTGTCAAACAATAGTTAGATGCTTGTGGTAGATGTTATTATAGAGCTTTTTCATATAAAAAAAACAGTTAAATTTTGTTACATAAAACAGATACAATAACACTATATGCACAAAACAATTTACATGGCTTTGATACCAATGTAAGAAATCATATATTCAATGCAGAAGCAGTAATCTAAAAACGTACCTTATTTGGATCAATCTAGATTTGAACTTGAAGATGCTTTACGTGCTTATTGTACAAACCTGTTAGATGCTTGTTGTGGATGTTATTACAAAGTACGAACAACATCCCATATTCATATCACAAGAGCTATCTCCAACTCCTTCTTGTATTGCACAGGAATGAGACAGAATAGAATAACGGTATTATCGACTTAGAATCAATCTTTAATGTTGGATGTCTTGGGATTTACATAAATACCCAAATGGTATATCTAAGGGTCATTAATCAATAGACATGTCTATTCTTCTAACAGACATGTACTCTTATTAGTGTAATTATCGAGTCAACCCATCCGATTTAGATTCATGATCCGACCCGATTTCCAACAACCTCCATCCACACGCTGGCAATATGTTTATTTAGCAACGGGTTATCGTCTATATTGAGGTTGAGAGAGAGCTTGTACGCTGATGACAGCTTTATTTGTGTTGGTATGCAAAGAAAGGACCCCAAACGGCCCGACCACCATTAATGCTAGCTCGAGTATACATATATATATAACAATATTCCTTTGTAGATTTTTATCATTTGTTTTGTCCTCTCTCTCTCAATGTCTTTCAGTTTTTCATTGATGCTACTCAGAAAGTGACAGTGAAGAAGAGAAAGACATGTGTGAAGGAAAAATTGCACGAGAGAGAGATTGATTGGGCGGCAAAAGTGATAATGTTTCTGAGGCCAAGCTTGGAGGAAGGACTGGGTTGAAATTTGCTACTGCTACCCGGATAATGTCTTTAATTCACTCAGCTGGGGTTGGGGCGATAAACATCTTCAATGAAATTTTGTTGTTGCTTTCTTTCTTCTACTCCGTCAGGTGAAAATTCAACATCAATCACACAGCAACAGGGTCCTTTTTGTTCATCATTTTCTTCTACATTGAAACCTTCATCTCAATAGGCCGCAAAAAAGTGGCATATGAATCTTGTGTGGAATGTGAAATTAGCTACAGCCCGAATGCATGATCAGTGAGGCCACTGGATCAAAATCTGTTCAATGCTCATTTTGTACGGTACATTATTTGATAGGGGGAATTTTTGTTTGAATAAATAGTAAACAAACCTTAACGCTATGTTAAGAATCTGAATTTATCAAGAAAAAAAAAATTTGAGAGAGAAAAGAAAAAAAATGAGAGATTCCTAATTTTTACTTATATATTTTTTTTATAATCTTTTATCCATTACTTTTTTTAACAATCACGCATACGACATAATTTCATATCTTTTTTTTTTTACTAATTTTTTTTATCCGAACACAACGTAAAAGAGAATTAAGATGCTTTTGCTCTATTTTTGGCATGAGAAGCTGTCCAGACATGTGAAGTTGTAATAGTTCTTGTTATGGAGTTTATACTTTGTAAAATTAGAAAATTTATTCAAAACTTACATACAAAGCGGTGTAGCTAAGTTGTAGTGTCTATCATTTTAAAACAAAGAACCAACTATATTAGTTTTTAATTACAAAATAGCCCCGTCTCATAATGGCTCTGTTAAAAACGTGTGAAAAAATAACATTTTTCGAGTCAAGAACTTTAACTGTATAGCATCTATCATGATGGCTTATTTTGTACGCGAGCCACTCAACTTTGTTTAGATTTTCTTTTTTTTTCTTTTGCCAAATTGATATGAAAAGGAGCCCTTGAAAGTTAAGTTGGAAAGGGGTATAATCTCAACTAGGGGTTAAGATTTTAAGGCCTTTGAAATAGCTGGCCGTGCTTGGGAAGAGTAATTGAAGCCCGGCCTAGACTGATTTAAACTTCAGACGTTTTAGATGAGAAAAAGCATTGCTGGCACCCTAACTATAAATGGTTTTATACTTTATTTGTTCAATTTTTATGTTTAGTTAATATTTTTAAAACGAGCTCCAGACATTATGATATTTATTTTTTTAGGATCAGACATGGAATGAATCATTTAGGCCCCGTTTGGCTTTTTTTTAAAGCTTTTTTGACTTTATTTTTTTTGCTTATAACCAAAAAAAAAAGTCAAGACTTTTAAAGTTTGTTTGCTTTTTTTTTTTTGTTTTTTTGCTTGTCTTATCTTATTAAAAGCAAAAAAATTAAAATTTTTTTATTTATAACCTAGAAAACTAAAATTAAAAAAACTTTTTAAAAAATGTACGGACTCTTAGGCCTCATGTTAATCAGGGTTCTGCGGGTTGGGCTAGGCGATACAATCTTTACACACGTATCTGTTATATATATATATATATATACAAATATTTTTGCCTAAAGTGACAAATGGAGAAGAAATTATGGTCCAAATGCTTTTGGGTTTTGTCATTCCGCATAGTCCAAGACCCTAAGTGACTGATTTGATTTATTAGATTTCAAAATTCAAAATCACAGTATCACTATGAATAAATAAAAAACAAAATCAAAATCACCTCAATTCAATTCAATTCGGCTTTATTGTCAAATTATTGATTTAATGTTCAATATCTCCCTATTAAAAGACAGTTGTTCTGTAAAAAAAAACTTTAGACTCTTCAATACATATATATTTTTCTTTTGTTAAATATCACACTAGATTGTAAGAGTACGTCATTTGTGGTACTCATGTTAAGCATAGAATTTTAAGTTTAATTTTGTTCTACGCCCACTTATGTCTAGGTATCATTCATATAATGTATAAATTTATGTGGATGATAACTCTACACATACAAGTTTGAAGGAGTGATCAAGAAAAGTCTGAACACCCTATAGTGAAAAATAAAAATAAAATACTATTTATCCGTTTGGTATAACTTATTTAAAGCTTTGTTCATTTGACTTTTTTGGATTACAAGTGAAAAAGTTAATTTTTTTTTTCACTTTTATAAGCTAAGAATAAGTAAAAAAGCAAAAATTAAAAAATAAAAAAAATTTAACTTTTTTGATTATAATCTAAAAAAAAAATTCAAGCCAAAAAGTCATACCAAATGAGCCCGTCTTTGAGCTTTTTGGTCTTTAAATGAGATTTCATATAATACCATATTTTTTTTACGTTTATAAGTAAGGTTGTAAATTAGTCAAGTGGAGCCGAGTAGTGTGTTGTTTAAGCTTGGTTTGATAACTTTAACGAATTTTAAAATGTGTTCAAGTTTGTTTAATTTTCGAACTGAGCTCAAACAAATCTTAAATGAGCCAAACTTAAATAACTTAATTTTTTTAATATACATAATCTTATCAAACGGAATTTGAGCAGAGTTTAAAATATTTTGAGTCTTAAAATATATTTAAATTTTATTTATTTACATAACAATAAATGAGCTCTTAACGGCCGAACTTGAGTTCTTGAATCGTTTTACAGCCCTATTTACGAGTCAATGGGTTATTGATTAGTGTATTTCATTTAGATGCATCTTGATGCAGAGGATTGGACCAACAAATTCTTTTTTTCTACCACCTCTCATTTGCAGCCGAATCATAAGTAATGTCCCTTTTGGAATCTCTCTCTCTCTCTCTCTCTCTCTCTCATCTCTGTCACGTACAGTACACTGTGTTGCACTGGCAGTCTCATGTGCAATATCCTCAAACAGAACCTTCATCAACCACTAATGACTAATCTAGCTATTCCTCTAACTCCCTCTTACTTCAATTATTTCCTCTCTTCTCTCTCTCTCTCTTGTCTCTCACACACACACTTTCTTACTCCCACTCACACATGTTGTTCACTGCAATTTCAGCTCATGAGCCATTGAAACGAAGCCAACTCTCAAGTTACACGTCTAGCATGTGATTTGGGTTCAATCCTGGCTCTCTGAAATGGGGTTGCACAAAGCGTCGCGGCTGGTTCTGCGCTGTTGGGTTTTTGTGGGTTTGTGTTTGATAGCTCATTGTGACAGTTCAGAGGTCTCTGTAAAGTTTTTGAAGTCCCCCAATGCAGTCTCGAATCTGAACTCAGCTACATTTGCTTTTGAAGTTTTGGTGGGTTCCAATGGGCACGCTTGCGTAAATTGTACCACCAATTGCACGGTTTGTAGATGCTGCACTTAAATATATATATATATATATATTTATAAATATATATGCGTTATATAGATTCGACTTCTATCTCTCTCCTCTGTTTTGTGTACATCTTATGATTCCTATTTCAATGTGGGTAGCTAGATGGTCTTGGTTTCTCTTGATTGATGCTATGGATCTGCTTTGGGGATTCCCACTTTATAGTTTTGTTTTTCTCGATACAGGTGTGATGGGTTTGAGAAATCTATACTATATCAGTTGAAAAAAACTTGAGAATTTCAGGTTTTTATTTTTTATTTTTTTATCTCCATTCCCTTCAGAATGTCTTTAGATTATAAAGTTCATCTACTGAGCAATTATAAAGCATATATTGCAACTTTTAGGTATCTATCCAAATGGCAAGTTGCATAGCTTGAATGAGTTCTAGCCTATTCTGTTTCTTCTTTCTTGATTGTTTACCTGGGTGGGTGAATAGGCTGTAGCTGAGAAGGAGCCTCATTGATTTGTTGAATTTTTTTTTGTCCTGTGGAATTAATTTGGTCATATTTTATTTTATTTATGTTGACAAACTTGCTAGATGCTAACTAATATATATTTATACACTGTTGATGCAGCTGGATCATAACACACCTTCAAATTGTGATACTAGAGAAGTTTCTTACATGGGGTTGCAGGATGGAAATCATACATTCAAGGTCTGCACCAATGGGTCTCAAGGCATTGGCTGTGCTAGCTATAACTGGACTGTTGGTTAGGAAACCATCCTTTTGTGAGATCTTCTTGTAAAATTTTCAACAATATAATGTTCAAGTTTATATGGAACGTCATATTGCTTAAACTTCCTTCAACATCCATAAGAGAATATGTATGTATATGTATATATACATATACATACATATTCCTTTTGTAACATGTCCATGTTAACATGAAAGGTCTTATCTCCCTGAATGCTGTTCAATGAAAAATGACATTTTGGAAGACAATCATATTTCTGATTTTCCAGTTGTCCTGAGTTAAAATGGGATGCACTAAAGCTGCCTTCAACTTTTAACTGTTAAAAGGAAGGTTATGCTGTTTTCTTTCTCTTCCTTCCTTCCATTTCCTATAATTGCCTCTTGGTTGAAAGCGTACCATATAAGACATAATCACACTCCAAAGTGTGTTCGACGTGTAAACCACGTACATCTCATCAATGCATCACCGAACCTTTTGGTTTTGAGTTGTCTACTCACTTAAAAACACCTTGATACCGTAGAAGGTAAGGGTTTCGAAAATTATGAAGCATGAGGGAACTGTATCTATGTATGAAATTTGAGATCACATATGTTGGCACTTTTCTGGTTTTAATTTCTTGAAGTACTTTCTAATTGTGGTTATGCCTTAACAATGCAGACACCATTCCCCCTACAGCATATGTCACGGCAGCAGCATCTTTTACAAATACTCCAAGTGTTCCTGTAAATATTTCTTTCAGTGAACCATGTACTGGTGGAGGTGGTTTTGGATGTTTGTCCACAAATACCTGCAACGTGAGTACGTGACCACCTGAAAATTAAGCATCTCAATAGTTTTCTGCATCCCTCTTCTGATTTTGTATATAATCACTTTCACCTTGTTTGTAAATTGTGGGTTTACGAGAGGTTGGCTTCTTTCACGGCTTTCTCCATTTACATTATAGCTTAAATGGATAGAAAAGGATAGTTGAATTGTTGAAATTCATATGGTGAGATCAATAACTCATGGGACACAAAGATAGTGTTGAAGTATCTTCCTAGCCAAAGAGTAATGGCCAAATTTGCCTAAATACTCGTAAAGAACCTCAAATAAATTGTTCCTGCATCGGAATTTCCTGTTTTGAATTCTAATGGATAATTGTTATGATTTTTATCTTATTACAGCTTCTTGTCTATGGTGCTGGTCAAGTTGTACCAACCACACTCAACATTCTTGAGCCCAACCTCAAATTTTCTCTTCTAGTGAGTTTTTCTTCAAGTGTTCAATATGGACGGGTGATTTTGGTCATGGACAAAAACTTCTGTACCGATAGTGCTGGAAATAAATTTACAAGAACAGAAAATTCGAGTTTTTTGGTACATTTTGGTGAGTTTGAAATTCTATTTGGCATTATTGTACGATTATCTATATTTGAGTGATACTTGTATCTGACTTGTAGTTCTTTTAGTTAAATTTTATTTCTGGTGTCAACTGTGCCTTTGCTTTTTCTATACTCGATTGGTAATGTTACCAATTACTGCGTGACTATTTCTCCATAAACTAATTGTCAGATATCTCTAGATTATCAACTTTCCAAAAGAAGTCAGATGTAGATCTTGGCAGAAGTTTGTTCCAAGCATTTATTTTTACCCAAAAAGGAAAAATATGATTTTTTATTTTATTTCTATGAATGCTTATCTAGCCTACTCTGATATTTTGGTGGTTGGATTCTACAGACAGAAGAAGTGTGTTTGTCAACTTGAGGACTCATGTCCCTGAAAGGCTACTCCAACTTAACACTGAAACTAGAACAGTACAAGCAACTAATAATCATGAAAACCTGAAAGTATATCTGTACTTCTCACAACCTGTTCTCAACTCATCTGCTGAAATTTTGCATTCTCTCCAGACAAGTCAGGGCTCGCTTCTTCCTATTATTGGAAATAGCCTCAGAAATCGCAGATTTGGCTTTATGGTTAGTTGGCTAATAGCTTTGAGCTTTTTATTCTAATATTTATTCCTCTAGAGAAAACACATTTTTCCTTAACTTAGTGTCTATCATCTTATTTTCATTATCATCTCTCAGGTGGAAGAAATATCGAGCATGTCTATAGTCACAGTCAGCCTTAATTCAAGCTTAATAATAACCAGAAAGGGGACTGCAGTTTCTCCTGTTGCTCCAGTTACCTTTCTTTATGGTATTTTTTACATCTGGATATGGAATTTATGAAAGATCATATTATTTCCAAGGGAATAGAATCAAATGTAATCAAATGTCCTCTTCTTTTCTATGTCAAAATGATCATACTGGATGATAAGTTAATATTTTTTTTATACAGATGATATTGCATTGTCTTCAGGATTGCATATATGAGATTTGGTTCTTTCCTTCTGACATGGATGTGGGTTTAATCTTCAGATTCTGAGAGGCCTGCAGTGAGGTTGAGTACAACATCTAGCACGAGGACAAGAGAGGACAGCATTTCAGTATTTGTAAAGTTCATGAAGCCCGTATTTGGCTTCAACTCTTCCCATATATCCATCAGTGGAGGGCATTTACAGAGGTGAGTAATTTTCTAAATGATAAATATAAGAATTATGTGTTTATCATCTATGCATATATTGCATTACAACAAGCATATTTGTTTGAGAAAACCATGAAAAATTGTCACATTGTGCAGCCAATTTCATGCTATTGAAGGAAACAGCATTTAACTAGAATGACATAATTATATGTTTATTGATCATTTTCTTTTTATGAACCCAGCTTTTGGGAAGTGAGTAGGAACATATATGTTGTAGAGACGCAGGCAGATAATGGTACCATATCTGTCAGCATTCCTGAAAATGTAACACAGGATGTTGCTGGAAACAAAAATATGGCATCTAATGTTCTACAAGTCAGGCACTGTAAGGATTTTATCTTTTTGCTTACTGGCAGCTGCTTCATTTTACATTTTCTTAGTCTTTAAAATATATATTTTTTCTTTTGGTTATTCAATGATATTCTGATCTGGTTAACTAACACTTTACAGATACTGTGCCTGTAATATCTTTCGTGCTTTCCACCTTCGCAACCGCATCTTTTGCAGTGACAGCTTTAGTTGCAGGGGTGCTCACTCTTTCAACTGCAGGCCTTCAATCCGTTGGGGCATTTTCGAGACCATCTTCTTCTTTGACATCTCATCCTGCAAGGAATCTTTTTGTAAGTTACCTATCTATTTGACCATTTACTAGATTACTGGATTATTTGTTGCTTCATGGTATTCCGTGAGCCGAGTTCAGAGGACCTTTTAGGTTGGAAAGTTTTAGTGACCTTACATATGCTCCTCCTGGTTGCAGACACTACAGAGAACCAGATAAGAAATTTGTAATTCACGACTACCTGAGGTTTTGGCCATTCCATTGGCAGTCATTAGATTCCACATTTTCTTTTATCTTCCTCCATCTTCCCAGCAACCATGGACCAGAATGGAAAATCAAGATGAAAGATTTAGCGAGAAAAATAAGAGCTATTATGTTTAAGCCTTTTATTTTTCATTAATTACTCCCTTCAATCAAGGTGATCACCCTGAGGCTCATTTACTCTCTTTCCCAGGCAGCAGTCTTCTGATCATCTCTCATTAGACTCTCTCCAATTTTAGCAAAATGTCAGACACACTAAGCTCTATCACCCAGTGCTTTTTCATCTTTTGTATGAAACGATTCTGACCATCTCTCATTAAAAATTATTTCCAGGGGTCAAATAAATGCTGGATGTATTTTTTGTTTTTGTCTCTGTATCCTCTTTTTTTTTTTTGGGGGGGGGGGGGGGGGGGGGGGGGGGGGGGGGGCAGTGGATGAGATTGAAAGAGGATGAGGGTTACATATAACTAAAAAAACCCATTAATAGAATGTGAATTGGTGCTTACGACTCATTGATGACATAGATGATGACCTGCAAAAATCTATCATCAACTGAGAAATGGTCTTCAAGAAAGTGCTATTGATTGAGAGAATTTCTAATGATAAATATGTAAAATTATTTAGCTGTGCTACATTATCATAGAACTAATTAAGCATCTTCTGTTGGTTGATACAGAGAACTGCATGCCATATTCAGGTTTTTGCGTTTTCTAGATGGTTGGCAGTCACCTTGCCGGTTGAGTATTATGAATTTGTGAGAGGCTTACAATGGAGTATCCCCTACTTCAATCTCCCATGGGAAAAAGGGCACATTCAGCCGGTCATGGTTGGCTCAAGTTCTCCTACAAATCCACACACATATAATTCCAAAATTCATGTGCCAGAAACTTTTAAGAATGTGCAACCTCAAAAATGGAATTCATATATGGCTGCTTCAGTTTACGGTTTGCCATTAACTCCGATGGAATACAGATCATTTTTTGAGGTAAGAAGACCCTTACCTTACTGGAAAATCCTTTTAGATTCTTTTTGTATTCTCCTGATAGAATGGTTTTATTGGCAGAGCCACAATATTCAACCAGAAGCTGAATATATATTGGATCCACTTAATTCAAATGGGTAAGTTATTGGAATATCTCATCCTAAATGCGTTTGCTGATTCTTCATCCGTCATATCCGTATGAAGAAAATTTAAAACTATATCTTTTGTAGTAGATGATTAAGTGAGGATTATAAAAGGTCATGAAGGCATATTGGATGAAATCATATGAGAAAATGTGCTGCATGAATGCCAGCACATTTACTCTATGTAATGCTAATTTGTTTTCAATCGTTTCATGACCAAAGAATTTGTCAACCCTGCTGCATTATGTACTGCTCACAACTCGAAACACTTTTCATAAAATCTTGACTTTTTATTCAGTTGCTTGTACTTAAGTGCTAAGAAATTTTTTTCATGTCTGATTAGTTTGTTTCTTTTAGGTGGAGGGATTTCAACCGAAGCATGTTTTGGTTAGCTGTTTTTGGTGGTGGCTTGATACTATTGCATGGTTTTCTTCTGTTTATCTTAAAGTTGAAGAAGAAAAGCTCAGAAAAACAAAGCAGTTATGGAGCATTCATTTTGCCAAGATTTGAGATATTTCTTATAATTCTTGCACTACCTTGTATTTGTGAAGCCTCGGCAGCTCTAATTAAAGGTAACTGGCATATATAATTTCTACATTTTCTCAATATCTGGATTGGGCCCTGAAGCAAAGTGTTCATAAATATCTGTGTCATTGTCAAAATAGGACAGCATTGGTATTTCATTTAAATCACAAGTTTATTAGGACGATACTTAGTTTACTGGCTATAAAGTAATAAAGTTGAAAATGATGTTGCACATCAGATATAATTGATAAACTATTGAAGTAAAGGGTTATCAAAATAGGAGTGCAACTAGCTGGTTTCTAATCCTCGGCCATGTCATACATATCACCTCAATTCAGAAATATACCACTTTCAAACTTGAGTATAAACTATCAAATCTTGCAAATATCTTTACTTTGGTTTCCAGTCCCTATTTCTGTGTCATCTTTGATCAACTATCTGGACCTTTTTCTTCAATTTATTTAGTTGTTATGTCCTAGATTATCATGTAACCGGGGGAAAAGAGACAATAAGTTACTCTGAATCATATTGTGGAATATGCTAATTTGAGATTACTAAGTTTGCATGCCATGCCTTCCCTGACATGATTATTTTGAGTAAATCATAACAAATTGGACTTCAGTACATAATACTTTTTCTGATGACTTTTTTCAGGGCTCGGGTATTCTTTTTTAAATTCCTATCTCAGAATGCTGTTTCAATGTGAAAAATAATATCAGTTCAGTTGTTACCATTGCCTTGTCCAACAATATAGCATCAGCAACACATTCTGTTTACATTATCTTAAATCAAATCCCATATATAGATCAATCTTAGCAAGTACATTTCTGTATGTAAAGAACATTACTTACTGCAGTGTCAGCTAATCACCGACACAATCAAACGTCATCTCAAATTATCTAGGCTTAACTTTGAGCCATGACTATGCTAATTTTGTTTTGTCTTTCTTCTTCATGATTCAAGAAGGAGCATCTTCAGGGGTTACAGTTGGCATTCTCCTATTGGCTATTGCATCTTTCCTATTGCTAGCATTATTCTTGTTCCTCTCCACTGGGATTACATATGGGAAGCTACTTCAATACAAGGAAATACATCATGTGGGCCGGAAATTTCATTGGTACCAAGATATTGTTCGGGTGACTCTTGGTCCTGGTAAAAGAGGCCAGTGGGCATGGAAGAACCAACCCAACTCTGTTCGTCTGACCATGTTAGGCCCTCTATTTGAAGATCTAAGGGGGCCCCCAAAATACATGCTTTCTCAGATTTCCCGGGGAAATCCCCACAAGCAGGGTGATAGAATTATCGCTTCTGATGATGAAACAGAAGATGCAGAAGCACCTTGTATTCAAAAGCTGTTTGGTATTCTCAGAATCTACTACACATTGCTCGAATCCGTGAAACGGGTTTTGCTTGGAATTATCGCTGGTGCCTATTCAGAGAATAAATCGTCTAAAACTCCAATCATTACCTTACTCTGCATCACCTCTTTTCAGCTGTTCTTCATAGTTCTTAAGAAGCCTTTTATCAAGAAAAAGGTGCAGCTGGTGGAGATCATCTCAGTTTCCAGTGAATTGGGTATTTTTGCTGCTTGCTTCCTTCTCTTAAAGAAGGAATTCTCACCCAGGGGCGAGATGATGATTGGATTCTTCATGCTTTCACTGTTTTTAGTTGCTTTCTTGGCTCAAATGGTGAATGAATGGTATGCTTTATATAGACAGACAAAGAAGCTGGACACTGCCGAGGACTCTTTCTTAATGGGTCTGAAAATGGCTTCAATAGGGATTTGTCTATGTTTCATTCCACAAAAATTGATAAAAAATCTGGAGAGCAGGTTATCGCTGAATCAGCTTGTGGATGGTGAACCAGGGGATTCCACTCTTTCTGGTGACAGGCGTAAGAGCTCCGGAAGTAGGAGCTCGGGCTCCACAGATAAACCATGGCTGAAACAGATACAAGAACTGGCGAAGGCAAGCTTTACTAAAGATAGAAGTGGAGTAACTCCTACTGATCCTTCAACCAGTGGCACAACATGGAGTGGAGCCTGGAGTGGCATGAAGAGTGGGAGCTCTTCTGTACCTTCATCGACAGATATAAAGTTGAAACCTAGAGGTTTGTACAAAGATTTAGAAACCATTTTTGCTTCCAAGTGAAACGGAAAGCATTAAAGAATCCGCTCATCTTTGAAGTTTACTCTCTCCGGCTGCCAAATCTGATAGTATAACTGACATAACTACATTTTGAAAATTCCAGTGCTCTCTTAGAGTTGGTTGCTTGGAGGTTAATATCAGGGGGTTGTAATCCATGCCATCGGAATAAAATAAGTTGCAGAGCATTATGTATTGATACTGCACTGAATTAGAATGTGGAATGAAAAAGACCCATGATTTGGATGGACTAGACAATAATTTTTTTTTTTTTTGTTGAGATGATTGAGCAAGTTTTAACCATCTAGTTTTGATCAGATTTTAATAGAGCCAAACAGAAACTTAGAGACAAAATTGGTTTTGCAAATCAAATGGTTTGATGTCACGGTTTGCTTTCCATAATTTAAAAATTGCATAATAACGCAAAATGCTATTCTGTCCAACAAAAAAAAAAACTTTGTGAAAAAATAAAATGCAATTCAAGAGAATGATGTGATAATGAAATTTTTGTAATTAAGAGTCATTATAATGAGTGATTTGTATCAAATTTCTATGTTAAGTACACAAAAAAAATATGAGGAAAGTAAATTTATTAATTTTGGGAAAGTGATCAATACAGTCGCTAGATATTTGAATAGAAAATTATCCTCTCATTCTTCTCTTCAACGATATTGATAGCTTGGTTCCGAATTGAACATGGAAGTCTTCTATCTTCTCTAATTTGGCTTGACAGCTTGTTTTCAAATCAATATTGATATCTCTTTCAATGCTTGTTCTCAAATCAATCTTAATATATCCTTTAGTTTCATAGAAAAGATATTAAACTTGTTGAGACTTCATCACGAACTCGTTGATAGAGCTTCATCACGAACAAGAAAGTTTTTGGGAGTTTTGGAGGCTTGAATTTGACAGAGTTTTCTTTTTTTTCCATGTTGGAAGTCCGTTGGGAGAGTTCTATCTGTAGAATTCTTCCTTCAATTATTTTCAATTTGATAGAGGACACCCTTATTTATAGTTGAGTGTGAAGGAGAGTCACGATAAATCTCTTACTACTTGATTATTATCTCCTTATAATCTTTTTATTTATAAAGAAATAAAATCAAGATTTATCAAGACTTGTTTAATAATTACCTCTTTATTTATTTTAAAGAGATGATGTCATTTTGACACATGACAGCATATAATTTGACCATCGTAATATTAGTTTGAGACTTATTAGACATGTTTCAATATTTGATTTGCTATAATTGAGTCATATTTTAAGATATTTTGCAACACGCAATGATTTTTAATTAGCTGAAATTTTGAGTGTCTACAAATGCACTTCTTCACATACGCGATGTAGGAGCATGACCAGTGAGGGAGGTTCAAAAACTTGAATCCTTGGACCTGTTTTCTTTTAGGATGACTAAACTTAAACTTTGAAGTTGCCTACGTACCCGCAGGAATCAACCCGAAGATAGTTCAGTTTTGATGTGGGAAGATAGTGTAGATACTTTCTTTGAATTTAATAACCGCCAAGAATTTGGCTTTGCTTGACGTAGCCTCCTTGGAGATATGGTTGGGTGTCCACATTTGTTCCACCATAGAAGGCAGCATCTTTCTTTGCTCTCAATATATTTGAGTTGATAACTGACTCTTTTGTTGGTATAGAATCAACAATTCCCATAGGGATGCGACAATGTGAAACTTGAATTGAAAGAGAAGAGAAGAGATTGTCCACCGGATGTACCAAAATTTGTATGCATAAATTTTTATGTCTGCAAAAATAAGTAGATAGAAAAATAGAGTAATAATTGAATTTATTAATTTAAAATAAAAGCAGGTATAATTTTTGAGATATTCTGAATAAAAGAATTAATTCTATAATTCTTCTCTTCAAGGATGCCAACTTGAGGGTTTTATAATTTGTTCTCGAATTGGGTATAGAGATCTTGTGTTTCTTCAATTTGATAGAAAAAGATAATGAATTTGTGTTGTGTTGACTTAAGTGCTTAAAACTTTATCTTAAATCAATATAGATAGATTCTTCAATTAGTAAAAATAAGACATTTGTAGGATTTTGAAACGAACTCTTTGATTTGAATTTGTGAGCTTCAAGCATGATATAAATTAATGAGGTTTCGTCACGAACAATTTGTTGGAGTTATATGTATATTTCAAGATATAAAATTCATTTTATTGTTTGAATTATTACATATTTATTATATTAAATTATTTTATTGAAAGCTTGCTATAAATCATTGTCGGTTTTCAAAATCTTTTATGTTATGAGCATTGACGTGCTATTATGTTTTCTTTTACTCCATTCTTTTAGTAGGTTCAATACATATTTATATTTGTATTTGTAATGGCTGGATTGATTCATTATATATCCATAGCTGATAGCTCTTGGAGTGAGAGTTTGGCCCAATATATTTTTTGTGTATACGAGTGTTGGTGATAGAGCAGGGACAGTAACCCGGTTCAGATATATTTTACAGAATACATATTATGATTTATTCAATTTTGAAACGATCAAGGAGTTGTTCTTTATACCTCTACTCTTAGGAGTGCATCATTAAGAAAAAACGACAGTTGAATTTTGAAGGGTAAACTGCTACAACCTGATTATACTAAGTCACATACTCAAAGGGGCATGATCTATTTTTAAGGATAATGACTACACACTTCTATCAATGAATTTTCTTCCTATTTTGTTTTCTAAAATATTATAATATGAATTCTATATTTTATGTGTTTAATTTCTTGAGTTGAATAATATATGTCTTGACCCAATATTGTCAACACAATTACCGTGAGATCAAAGACTCAGGTGAGAAGTTATTTGGAGCTTTAGAGGCTTCAATCCGATGAAACTTTTCTGCGCTGCTTAAATTGTGAATGAAATATTGTTCATTTGAATTCTCCTCAAGAACGTTGATTTGAGAGCTTCAAGCTTGATCTCGAATCAAACAGCGGGTTTTTCAATTTGTGCAAAGAAGATGATTGAATGATAAAATTCTTCATAGATCTTGATACTTGATCGGCAGAGTTTTCTCTTGATTGTTGTAAGTAAAAATTTATGTCTTTCTTTAAAAGGTCACCATTTATTTCTCATTGAGGGTGAAGAAAATCCTAGTAAGCTTGATATTCTTTATGATAGATATTTTTACTTAATTTTAAGAGATAATAATCAATAAAGTTATTTATGAACACATATCTAATTTTAATTGAAGAAAATATTTGTCTTTTTTCTTGTGGGTCTGTGTGAACAAGTGACACAATTTGATTGACTTTAATGTATCATCTTCAAAACTACATCATTTTAACACGTGGTAGCATTTTATTTGCCTATCCTTACAAGATTTGATCCTTCCTCAAGGATCAGACCAACCTAAGCCTGTTTTGGAGCTTGGAGGGGAAGTGGAGGTAAGGATGAGAGTGGACCAGCACATGATGGGGGGATGGCACCTCCATTCCGATCTCCAACTACAAAATTTACCTCTATTTCCGTCTTCATACTCGTACAGAAATTTTTTTAGAGATCGATTCCCACCCCACGGATACAAACCTTCGTCTACCCCTACTTCAGCACTTGCACTCGCCAAATCTAATTTAAAGCTCTTATCTTCAAATTAATCATCTAACCAAATAGTTATTATTTCAAAAGCTCTTATCCCTCTCATAACACCTTCAATATGAATTAATTTTATATTTAACTAAAGAGATTAATAACGAAATTTAAAACTCAAAACTCAAAGTACAAGTTAAAGTACGAAGAGGCAATTTTTCATATAAAGGTGCAAATACATTTTCACCACTTAACGAGTAGGGTAGGGCGAAACAGGGCAGGAACAAATTTAGGTCCATTCTCGCCTTCATCCTCGTTTTGAATTCTCTATACCTTTTCCCAAACAGAACAAGTTCAGTCGAATCTCTACTTTTTTCCAGTCCATTATCATCCCTAAATGGAGGGGAGAAAAAGAAAAAAAAAACCAATCACTCATTCTCTTTCTTTCTCTTATTTCCTTCCATGTTTCTTTTATTTTTTTAACAAATTAAAAACTTCATTTTTTTTACAAAATAAAAACAAAAAAAGAAAAATACTTGTCTTTTTTTTTTTTTTTTTTGGTCTCTTTCTCTTCCTTTCCCTTCAACTGATTGGAAATTGGGGAAGGAAAGGAAATTTTTTTAAAAAAATTTCTTTTCTTGTTTGATTCTTCAAAAGAGGAAAATAGAGAAAAACAACTAAATAAAAAAAAAGGCAACCATTTCTTCTATTTCTCCCTCTTCTCTCCTCCCACATTTTTTTTTTAAATTTTCTTCACCAAATTAAAGAAAGAATAATTTTCTTGTTTTTTTTTCTCTTTATGTCCTTCCCCTCTCACCCCACGTTCCAAACAGGCTATAGAGTCGTAATAAACCAATTGACGATCGAAAGAGTCAACGAAAAAAACATGGTCAGCATCTGCACGGGACTGCAACTTTGGAATGAAAATGATTGCAGATCGCCGCTAGCCGGCCTTCAACACGCAGCAGAAGCCATCCTGTGACTGTGGGTGCCTGAAATTCATTTGGCCCTAGCCGCTCTGTCTCTCTACTTTCTCTCTCCACAGAACTCGTATATATATACATATATATACCAACAAGAAGAGCAGAGCAATGGGATCGGTGTTCGGTTCGACCGCAAAGAGCAAAGAAGAAATAGAAATGGCTCTATCCAAGGCCAAGGACATCGTTAGCTCTACCCCTGTCGTCGTCTTCAGGTCTCTCTGTTTCTCTCTCCGCCAATTTCACTCTATATGCCATTCTTCAATTCATAATTCAATTTTGAAAATAACATTGTAGCTGATTTATTAATGTCGGACAAATCAATTTAACATGTATATACGAGAATCATCTGAGTTTGATCATAGATGTTTAGCATATCATATACCCTGATTGTGAACAGAGGTGGTGGTGAAGGGAGAGTCAACTTTTTGGTAATTTCATGTGCTTATGAAAATGGAGAAACAAAAGAATATATATATATATATATATATATATGCATACATATATGTAGTGTATACGGTACACTTTCGTTAAGTGATGGAAAAAAGATCTCATATTCCCAGAAAATTCATTTCTTAGATTTCTTTTATGTAAGAAAAAGTAGCTGATAATCATTTTCATTATAAAATTGGGTGACTCTTAGAACATGTTGAATTTACAATATTTTATGCCATGAAGCATAAAAGCATACCGGTGTAGTTAGATTTTCAATTTAACTTAATTGGTCTTCAAGATTTCCCTTTCTCTATGGATAGGTTTAAGCGACATCAATCTCTTTACATCTTTGTCTTATGTAGAATGTGAATACAACTTCTTTTTTTTGTGTTTTGTGCATAAATTATGACCTATTGAATTGTAACCTTTTATGTGTCTTTTATCAGTCATTTTTCTCAGAACTCTACCTATTATTCCTACGTCTCATTGAACTATCAAGTCATATTTTGGTGTGGATACTTAAGAAATTATGTCTCGTCTCTTTGCTGCATTCTATGCTCAATGTCCTGCATGTTTCTTCGTAGCCATCACTATGGATCACTACAGAACAATTTCTTTAGGACGGTCGGCAACGTTGATTTTGTTTATGTATTTTCTCTACGGGTATTTTTTAGATATCAAGTCCACTAACTCGATTTGTTTAGGTCAAATTAGCCTCCTTATCCACCAGTTTTATTATCTGTTATGTGTTGTGTTTTGTCCTACACTAGTAAGGTCATGGACTCATGCTTGCAGGGCATATGTTGGTAAACTTGAAAAGAGCACGGAGTTCTGGGATATAGCCAATCAATATTGTTTTGCTTATTGATGGTCCTTATTCATCAGTGATTAAGTTGCAGAGTTTAGAGTGAAGTAATTGCAGTCTTATAATATGATTATCAGTAAGATGGACTCTTGGAACAATTATATATATGTATATGTATATGTATATTTTGATAAGTAAATAAATTGTATTAAAAGCATCAAGAGGATGTCACGCTTATACAAAAGGATCTAAAACAAGAGAATATAGTGAAAGCGAAACAGCCATTACATCTCCACGTTACACACAAAATCGAAATATTGGCCAACAGAACTATAAGAAATAGGCCAAAAATACATTTTAACCTATATTCAAAGGCTGTTCAATTCCTCTAAAGGTTCTCCTTTTCTTTCTTCGCAAATCCACCACATCAAGTAAAGGCTGTGCAATGTATTTTTTCTTATATGTGATTCTCCTGTTTTAGTTGACTTTCGTTTCCAATAATGATAGGAGGAAATCTCAAAAACGGATATGACCCTTAATCTTGTATCTATACTCCTTAGTAAATCAATTTGCTTTTGTTTGAATTAATCTGTAATTTGCTTCCAATTTCATATTTACTTAAATGTTGTTATGTCTACCTTCTATGTTTCTGCCTAGGGCTATCATCCCGTGGAATTTTCAAATGATTGACTTTATTTGATGTTTTTCTGCTTGCAGTAAAACTTACTGCGGGTATTGCACAAAGGTCAAGAAACTGCTCTCCCAGCTAGGTGCAAGTTACAAGGTCATGGAATTGGATGAGGAAAGTGAGTATACGCTTATAAATTGCTGCTGCAATAGCAACTGATGCTATCTTGTTTCATTGCCTCCTCATGAAACTCTACTTTTATCGACTGATAATCTGTCATAAACATCTGATGAATTTGTTAATTATTCTTCAAATTAAGGTGATGGAAGTGAAATGCAATCAGCCCTAGCGAAGTGGACTGGGCAGAGGACTGTTCCCAATGTGTTCATTGGTGGAAAACACATTGGCGGCTGTGACAGTAAGCCAACTATTCAACTGCTCTCATGTTCAGTTTTCTAGTTAATTTGTGGCGATTCTAAATTAGAGGGTAAAAAGATGGTTTAAATTCCTTTTGGGATATTAATCATTGGCTTGTGATTGCAGTGGTTTTGCAAAAGCACCAAGGGGGTGAGCTTGTTTCCCTTCTCACTGATTCTGGTGCTATCAGCAAATAACTCCGCTCAGCCATAAGTTTAATGTGAAAAAAAAAAGAAGCTTGTGGTCATGGAAGCGCAGGAAATAGAATAAGTTAGCTAGATATGAAGTGTATAATTTGCTGTGTGCAACCTTGATAAGGGGATGCCAGTTAAATTTGGTGTGCTGCTGATATGCAGTTTACAAATTGGACTTCTGCAATTTTACAGGTTCCTGCTACAGTTAATGTTTCATTCTTACGAAGTTAGCCAATACAAACTTGGAGCATGACCGACATTTTGTTATTTGGAAATTAAGTTGCCCACTAATTATTTCCAGCTGCGTATTTTTGAGTGGAAAATTGTTATTGTCCTTGGAAAATCGAAGTGTAGTGCTTTCATAAGGCAATGTTATTGCTTTTCGCTATATTGAATATCAATGTTAGTATAGGTTAACACCGTATTTATACTGAAATCCTATCCGTGGAACAGTGAAAATTTCCCAATAGAAGGTTGAGGAGAGTTGAAGCTTGTAGGTTTTGATCTTTGCTAATGGGTTTTATCATTAATAGTATTTTTTTTATATTAATGAACAGGATCTTTCTTCTCCGGGCTCATGCCCCGCTGTGCCCTACTTAGTGATTTGCGTAAAACTAGTGAGGCTTGTAGGTGAGTGGCATGATATGCTAAGCACGAGGAATGGTTTGCTTCTGCAATAATTTGAAGAGCACCACTAGAGAGTTGCACTTACATGATATATTGCCATTGATGCTGTTGAAAAAATCTTACTATCCTTTAGAAATAGAAGCCCTTGAATGACATACCATAATTAACAGAGGAGCAATATATTATGATCCTTGGGGCCATGATGATGATGATGATAGCCATTCAGTTCTGGGGGCATAAACTTAGAATAGTGGTATTTTGTGCTTATTCCATCGTCCCTCCTACAATAGGAGTTAATGAATATCCAACGGTCACCATTTTAGGACCCATCTAAAGTACTACTGGGACTCTCTTTGTTGCGACCATTAAGCCACTATTGTACTTTCGTTTAGCCATTTACACGGTGAGATTGTTAACTAAAGAGCAGTGCTATGTATCACGGCATTACTCACCGGACTAACCCACCGGCTGATGTGTGGGCCACCGTGTTAAGCCATTTGGCTATGACTAGGATTCTAGGGAATTGTTTTTAAGGTTGGTTTTGATGATGTGCAAAAATACAGCAAGAAATTAAAAAAAAAAAAAAAAAGAAAGAAATAAATGAAAAAAGAATAGGTAGTCTTCCTGGACTATTTTTTGTTCCCTCTCGTCTTCCTCTTTCACTTCCCTAACTGGGAACGATCTACAGTGAAACCCATGAAAATCATATATATATACGCACACATAACTATAAATGAAGATATATACACATTCAAAAAAGATGGATCAAAATGAGAAGAAGGATGATTTGGGTTATGGTAGTTGAATCTCAATTTCAATTAGATGTGAAATCAACGAGCATATCTCTCTTCCTCTCTCTCAGTTTTGAATCAATAGATTATCATTACTAGAGAATTACTCGAGCCCAATGCATTCACTAACCTCTAGGGTTTACAAATTGAGGTCATGGAAAGAAAGAATTTCTTTGAGAATCTCAGGGCAAAGATTTAAAAGAGAGGAGAGAGACGGGCATTACCTTTTTTTTTCCTTTTTCTCTACCCTTTTCATCCCTAATTTTAGGTAGAAATTGATGATTTAAATTGCTGATATGGACCAGCCCATGTCAGGCGGTAAGAAAATCCGGTCACTTTATCCGGTATGTTTAGCATTTCTCTTAACTAAGGTATTTGATGCAGAACCTTGACGATTGAACTTATTAAAATTATATAAAATTTGGTGGTCTGATTAGTGATGGAGTGATAGTCAAAGAATCGTAGTAATTTATGGATTCTATCAGGATTTTTTCAAATTCAATCATTTATATTTCGAAAATTGCATTTTTACCATTTTAGGAAACTTTTAAATTGGTTTTAAATTGTCTAGGAACTTTTAATTTTGTTGTCGTGGGTCAAATAAATCCAGACCCACACCAGTTAAGCAAGCCCAAAAAGATTGACATTGCTAAGTTAGGCCTGGGGCAACCCAAGGGCGAGTATTACACCACGGGGCCAAGTCATTTTGTCCGCCTAAGCTGAAGTCCTCTTAGCCTAACTTAGGAGTGTAATCATGCAGAGAGATGGAGCATTAAATAGAGAACATACCCGCATTCAATGCAGAGGAGGCGTTGCACATAACCGACGAAGTTCACGTCCGGTCAGTCAAGTTCAAGCAAAGCGATACAAGAGAAATTATGTCCGATCAACTGGCTTTAGCCGCCATAGACCTGAGCAGTGAGTTATGATTATTGGAGTAGGCTCAATAGAAAGCGTTACACTATAAATACCAGAGCTATGAGAGAGAAAGGTATGATCAATCCATCTAAGCCATATACACTTGTGAATTTTACTCTATTCTCGGTGAAGATTGCTAACTTGATCGTTGGAGTGTGATCAGCCCAAAAAGGGTCGACCCATTCTAACTCCTTTGTCTCTTTATAATAGGTTGGAAACTCGTTGACATTGGTTTGAGTGATCGGTCAGACTTTCCCAGAAATCCCACTTATAATTGCGCCGTTTGTGGGTAAGTCCAAGTAAACACGAGTGCCAACTTCATATGGAGAAAATGAGTCCACCCCACCAAATGAGAGAAGACGAAATGGGAGGCCAAGCAGTCAAGGCTGAAGGCCCCCCTCAGAAAGAAGACAAAGCTTAATCAGTCCGGGTGATCAACGTGCTACACAAGTCGACATAATCCGAAGCTATCGACTGGTACAAATATCGCTCCGATATTCAAAAGGCAGAACACTTGAGGGAGGTATTGCAGATAGGCCCTCCTCCTAAAAAAGTCAAGTTTGGCAGTGATGCCGTGGCCATAACTTTTACTGATGAAGACCTCGTCGAGTTCAACCCCCCATAATGATGCACTCATCATAACTTTGCACCTAGCAAGATGTGACGTGAAGAGACTGTTCATTGACTAGGGAAGCTCCTCTGAGATTATATACTACAACTTGATCAAGAAACTTGAATTAAAGGATGCCGACCTCTAGCCCTCGCTCAACCCGTTGATCAAGTTCAGCTTCAATCCAGTTTGGCCACTTGGGAAGATAACCATCCCTGTGACTGCGGGAGGAATTACCCTACAAACAGAATTCCTGGTGGTCAATGTATCTCCTCCATATAATGCAATCATAGGCCGAACATGGTTACATCTCATGAAAGCTATCCCTTCCTCCTACCACCAAATAATTCAATTCCCCTCCCTAGAAAGGGTGCAAGAGATAAGAGGGGATCAAGTTGTTGCCAAGCAATGCTTCCTTACGGCATGTGCAACAAAGGCTTGAAAAGCTCTTCCTTTACCCCACAGTTTTGAAGCATGCGCTTGAGTTGGGAGAATTTGTCGTCAAATTCAACCCCGAGCGCCAGTTAAAGGCCATATATTAACTGACTTTATTGCCGAATTTTCTGTTGAACTTCTATAGGAAACCAATCCGATCCCGATTTCTGACGCGCAACATGATGATATCTCCCAGCAAATTCGGAAGAAGGGTGATCATTGGAAGCCGTTCACTAACAGAGCATCCAATGATCAGGGGGCAAATTCAGGGATAATTCTCAGATGATATGGCATTGGGGCAAGTTGTTAAGCTAGAGTTCACTGCAACAAAAATTCAGAATATGAAGCTCTGCTCGCGGGGTTGTGCCAGGCTATTGATCTCAGAATTCCCGAAATCATGATCCACTCAGACAAATTCCGAGCTAAGTCATGAGTCAGAATATCGGAAAGTATACAACATACAACATTCAATCGACAGGAAGTTGGGCTCTAGCTGGGAAGGTCTTTATTGAATTATGTCCCAATTCGGCATGGGGGCATACCGATTGGAAACTATCAAAGAAACGCAACAACGATCCCGACCTTGGAACGCAAGTAATATCGAGAAATTCTACCTGTAGGCCCTTCTTATTTTCAAGGGATGTATCTACTTATAGTTTGTCCTCAAAAGGATGCAACTTTCTTCAACAAATATGTAATCTTTGCACAAATCAATGAAAATTGGAAGCTACTCAACAAATTTGATGCCACTTCAAACTACAAAGTGTCGAAGGAAGACAAAAGCAAAAAAAAAAAAAACCAGGTGTAAAAATCTGATCCTGGATCATTTATGACCATGTCGGCCAATGAAGATTATTAAAACCAAATGTCAAAACTTGGTCCTGTTTAAGTTTGGTAGGTCGGCCAATGAAAGTCCTTTAAAAAGTTAGCGTTCAACCTTGGTCTTGCCCAAGTCAAGTAGGTCGGCAGAGATCTTCATCAAAACAACAAAGTAACTTGACTCAACCCTAACCAAGTCTAGTAAAGCTAAAAGTAGCAAAGTTTTTATTTACCTAGATTTACGAGTGGGCTAAAACTAGGAGCACTTACTTTGTTACAAACAGATCCTATTAGCCTAAGTAAGGCAGTTTGTCAGATTTTTTCTAACTAAAATTGGGTAAGGATTCTATCTGGCTAAATTTGGTAGTTCAAACAAGTAGATAACAAATTTTTTTTCTAAAACAGAATATATTCATAAAAGCATATGTTCAAAATTGATTTATTACATAGACATTTCTTGCAAGAATAAATACAGTTCAACAAGAAAATAAAAGAAAAGGAGATTCTAAGCTAGCTCGACGGCTGAAAGATCGGTAGTGGATTGGTCGGTTGGTGGTAGTTCGGAGGTCGATGGCAGTTTGGCTGGGGGAAGCTCGGTAGGATTGGCTTCTTTAACCACTTGAAATTCAGGGGCATCTTTTTTCCCCTCACGTTCAGTTTTTTCATCGGCCTCATCCTCCGATTTAAGTACTGCATCAGCACAGAAAGGAATCTCCGCCCAGAGGGAAGAAGACTTGTCCAGCTTCAACTGCCTCAGAGCCGCCCTCCAGCCATCTTGAACTGTTTGTTCTGTGATCTGCTTGACCTAGGCCTCGTAATGATCCCCAGCATCTTCAAAGCCCTTGTCATACTTGGCTTCAACCTTCTTTTTCAACTGTTCCACCTCCAGTCGAGCTTCAGCCAAAGACGCTCTTACTACAGCCTCTGACTTCTCAGCTTCAGTCAGTCTAGGCTTCATATCGGCAGCCTCCGCTTTAGCTTTTCGATAGTCTTCCTCTTTCTGCCTTAAAGAAGTCTGTGACTCTGCAAGAGCACTCTGGTTGTCCTGCCAAGCTTTCTGGAGACCTCTAGCCTCCCTATCTCTCTGATGAAATTTATCATTCAGCTCGGAATACTTTTTCAGAGCAGTACCAGGCCGATCTTGCAGGTTGTAGAATTGTTGCATAACATCCAAGCCATGAATGGCCCATTTGAAGAGGACAAGTAAAAACAAGTATTAGTGCAAGATTTTGAAATCAAACAGGCAAAATAAAGAGTTCGGCATAGCAGACTTACCACGAATGCTGACTGAATAGCTTCAAGCATCAAATCCCCAGTGTCAGTGCCGTCTAGTTCCTTGACGTCCCTAGGCGGTATAATAACATGGAGGGCCCCAATAGCAGCGCCAGGGCAGCGCAGCACCAAGTCTTCGACGGTCATAGCCCGCTCGCCGATCTTAGGTCGTGCTATGAACTCCTTAGTCGATGGCCCCTCCACTATACCTTTGCCTTCTTAGCAGCAGGGGGCCCCACCGATTTATCTGTGGAAGCAGCTGTACCTTCAATCGTCGCTCAGGTGGGGATCTTCTCGGTCGCTTTAACCAACCTCCTTTTCTTCACCACCTCCTTGGCCGTTGGTTCTTTATCGAGATCGACCTCCTCGGTGGCAGCAGGAACTTCGGTGGCCAGGGATACGGTAAGCGGAGGAGGAGCATTAGTGTTGCCGACTTGAGTAACGTTCTCGACAAAAGATGATGCCGCTCCCTTCCTCTTCCTAGAACCCCTCTGTCCTAATGTTAGGGCCAAGTCTCGAACTTTGGGAGCCATTTTAACTCCAGAGGCAGAGACAGGGACTGCAGCAATTGGTGTAAGACTCAGATGTGGCAGGAGAGGTGAGCGATCCCCGATGTCGTGCCTAGCACCCCCCCCCCCAACCCCCCTCCCCTTTTTTGGGCAGCAATCACGTCAGCAGATACCCCGTTCGTTGTTTTGAAGGTCTGGTACCGAATTGGGTAGCCTAGTAGTACATGCGCAGCTTGGCCTATCCCTTGCAGCTCTCCCTCGCCTTTGTATGCTCAGACTCGATCCAGGGCAACAAGATCGACATCGAGGTGTTCAGTCTCCTTGTCCCTGGGTCCGAAGGTAGCTAGGAAACACGAAAGCATAAAGTTAAGCACCGAACTAAGGAAAAATCAAAAACAGAGAAAAAGCACATCAAGTAGCGAAGAGAAAGGTAGACCTATCCTCTTCGGTGTTCTGGGGCATCTCATCTCTAGCACCAGTTCTACAGGAATGTCGCCAAATTCTCATGGCCCCCTCACTCTCACTATGGCATGGTCAATCCCCTTCCCCGAACTAGGAAGAAATTGGACCAGCTCCCTTGACTCATGCCTAGCCTTAAAATAATACTTGTACCGTTCCGTTTTACTGCCACCGCCCACATCTATGGCAGTATAACAATAGTTGAACTCATAAAGACCTAGGTTTAGGCCCAAAAGGCGGTTCAACTCAATCATCCCCATCACTATCCTGTAACCATTCGTCAACAGTTGGATTGGGGTGATTTCATAGTGGCTAAGGATTTGGGTCAAGAAGGGATGGATGGGAAACCTAAGGCTGCCCTCCACTATTGCGACAACGGGAAACGGAGTCCCCGCTTCAGTCACTCTTCAGTCGTCATCCTTCAGCCCTACCAAGCTAATATCTACCCCTTCCAGAAAATTATACCATTGTTTGAAGGCGGTGATGGAGTCAGAATGGCTAAGCATTTCCCTAAGTCTGGTACCCATAGTAACTAAAGGGATCTAGGGATTAAAACAAGAAAAATGAAGAAGGAATATAAAGAGAGGGAACACTTATAGAATGATAGTCTTCGTAACAGAGACGAATGCAAGGCGTGGGGGAGTTTTGCGTTCGAATAATGGAAACAACCCTCTGGTCTGCGAAACAAGTATTAGCACAGCGACAACAGATCTAGGGCAGCCCAATGGTCACGTCCCATTTAAGAACAATTGATGGTTGACGTCACCTAGCTGTCGCAAGATATTAACCCCAGACCCTTACAATTGGAGCACTAGGGTTAGGGGGCAATTGTGAGTCAAATAAATATTGGCCCAAACCAGTTAAGCAAGCCCGAAAGGATTGGCACTGCTAAGTTAGGCCTGGGGCAGCCTAGGGGCAAGTATTACACCACGGGCCCAGGTCATTTTGTCTGCCCAAGCTGAAGCCCTTTTAGCCCAGCTTTAGGGTGTAATCATGCAAAGGGACAGAGTATTAAATAGATAACAGACCCGCATTCAATGCGGAGGAGGCACTATACACAACCGACGACACTCACGTCCGGTCAGTCAAGTTCAAGCAAAGCGATACAGGAGAAATTATGTCCGATCAGCCGGCTTTAGCCGACGTAGACTTGAGCAGTGAGTTATGATTGTCGGGGTAGGCTCAACAGAAAGCGCTACATTATAAATACCAAAGCTATAAGAGAGCAAGGTATGGTCAATCCATCTAAACCGTATACACTTATGAATTTTACTCTATTCTCGGTGAAGATTGCTAACTTGACCGTCGGAGTGTGATCGGCCCAAAAAGGGTTGACCCATTCTAACTCCTTTATCTTTTTACAGCAAGTTGGAAACTCGTTAACATTAGTTCGAGTGATCGGTCAGGCGTTTCCAGAAATCTCACTTACAGTTGCCGTTTGTTTTGGAGAGTTTCTTTAGATGTTTAGTATTAAAAAATGGGCTTAACTCAAAATTGCTTTTTTTTTTGAAATTTTTTAATTCTTGTTAAGTACAATTACATTTTACCTGTTGTGGCTTTAGCAAAACTCAGATGACCCTCTTATAGTCTAAAAATGAACACGTAACCCTATTGTAGTTTGGACTTGCAAAATTGATGGAACTCGACATATTTGATAAAAAAAACAAAAATACCCCTGCAACAAACACCCCTTTATTTTGATAAAAAGGGACAAAACCATTTTTTTGATGTACCATTTTGAAAAGATGAAATTACAAAAATACCCCTATCCATGGATCCTTTACCCATACTTAAGCAATTACAATAATTCAATTCCAAAATTATGTTTTGTAGTTTCATAATCTAATTTTTCAATTTCTAATTGGCCTTTGGATACAAATAACGAGAATGCATATTTTTACTCGAATCTTTCACTGGTTGAAGCCTTATTCAGTAAAGAGAGTTGTAGATTCGTAGAACAGGAGAAGAGCCTTGACTTTCTATGTTATTAGTAAAGCGTGACAAAATTTCCATTGATTTCAACAGTTTTCATTCATTCTACAATTAAATCCAAGCAACAAAAGGTTACGTGTTCACTTTTAAACTACAAATAAATCATCTAATTTTTGTTCAAATCACAATAGGGTAAAGTATAATTATCCTTTTCATTATTTACAATCCAATTGTAGTTACTATTCAAGTTTAAGAAAATGGTTAGTTGGGTTGAGTTGAGTTCTGTTATAGCAAATGCCCATTTAATGCTTTGTGTCACGATCCTACATCAGATAGGAGAAAAGAGGTCTTAGGTCATATAAGGAGGGTAGGTAGCATTACCTAATAGCTTAGGTTTTTTGATCGCATGACAAGCGATTGGCTCGTGACAAGTGGTATCAGAACAACTCAATTTCTGATCTGATTATACATCAAGCGCTCAGGTGAAGTAGGCAGGATAGTTCGACCTGTGACGAGGACATCACGAATTCGGGTGGAAGAGTATGTCACGATCCCATATCAGATAGAAGAAGTGAGATCCTGGGTCATATAAAGAGTAGACAACACCACCTAATAATTTAAATTTTTGAGTCGGATGACAAACGCTCCGGCCGTGACATTTGAAACTATTACTAGCTACATAATGGCATATTCAATAGAGTAACTACTCTTATTAAACCCGGCCTGAACGCGGGGTGCCACCAGCTCTTGATCTCGCAACCTTCCTAGGCTTTTAGAAATGATGTTCAAAATTTCTTTGAAGTAAATTAATCTTCTCAAGACAAAATGGGTGAAATGCACAATTACCATCAATTACTGCAATTACCCCCATTTTTCTCCCAGCTACATGACTTTGTGTATGGTTAAGCAATTGATGGTTTTCGGCATATGGTTTCTCTAATGGCAGGTTGGGACTCAAGAGGGTAAGATGTAGAAGAGAGAGGCGACTGGTACGACTATGGAGTAGTTGTCCATAGATTTTTTAGTGAGAGAAAGGGAGAATGTATAGAGAGAGAAGCTTCACTGGTGCAGGCTGTGTGTGTGGTCGGCCATGGGAGAAAAAGGTGCGAGTGGTGCTGTGGTGATCGGCCATGGTGAAGAAGTAGCCGGAGGTGGAAGAGAAAGGAGGAAAAAGAGTGGCCAGAGAGGATGTGGGCAGTGCTGGTGCTGGCCAAGCTCCTGGTTTATCCTCTTTTCATGTCTTTTTTGTCCTATTTTCTCGTGTCATAAAATGTCAGTAGCGCCCTCCCATTCTTTACCATTCATAGGGAAATTTCCCTGACACGAGGGAATTTTCATCTTAATTTCAAATGTAAAGGCTCTTCGAACTTTATGCTGGAATGCGAGTTTAGCACTTTTTCAATTAGCATTTTAAAAAAAAATATTAATTCAATTAGCATTTTTAACGTATT
Organism: Euryodendron excelsum; assembly: GCA_033060915.1. NCBI lineage: Eukaryota > Viridiplantae > Streptophyta > Magnoliopsida > Ericales > Pentaphylacaceae > Euryodendron > Euryodendron excelsum. The sequence continues at coordinate 36,795,585 of CM065384.1, read as the reverse complement.
TATACACCGTAGCTAGTGACAAAAGAAAACGCTAATTCAATTAGCGCTTCTATTATAAACGCTTTTTAAAAAAGCATTTTTCTCTTTAAAAAAGCATTTTGATATAAACGCTAATTGTAAAAGCGTTTTTGTCTGGAAACGCTATTTCAAAAAGCATTATATTGGCGCAGTACAGATTCAAATACGCGGTTAATTTTCATTCAGCGCTCATTCCTTACTTTTTTTCTCTCCATCTCGCTTTTCTTTCTTCCTCTCCCTGTCGCTTTTTTTTTTTTCTGCCATTGGTAGGTGGTTCAAATTTGTGGAAGCTTAACATTGGAGGTAGGGCTTAACATTGAAGCTAGAACTTTGTTTCGAAAAAGGTACGAACGGTTCATATTTTATTTTTGAAATTTTATATTCGGTGAAACCGTCCTATTATTTTGTTTGTTATAACTGTTAACTATTGTAACCTTAACCTAGTTGTGATATTCTTGAATTTACGATGGCTAAATTTGTAAGATTTATTGTAATATCATTTGTATTTGTTTTTCCTTTCGCTCATTAGTGAAAAGCTCTGGTTAAATATTTTTAAACCAAACTAATATTGTAGAATAGAGATAAATAAAATTATTCAATTATAGTTGAGTATATTTAATGGAGGATTTAATAGTTAGTCAACTTGAGGTTAAAAATGTGTCACCGTCAACTAGATTAGTGTTTGGATGATTGAAAAATATTTTTCTTTGTTTAATGGTAAATAGGTTTTTAACTTTTTCTTTTGTGGATTTTTTATTTTATTTATTTATTTATAATGCACTAGTGCTTTCACATCACAAATTGGAAGCTATTGACAACTTGCAGATATGGTTTTAATTTTTACCTTTTTTGTTACATAACTTCGTTTCAACGTACCAGGTAAGAAACGAACTCAAAAACCATTTTAGTAGTAATAATAATAATAATAATAATAATTGACACTATGAATTCCCATCACAGAAATTAAAACGAACTAAAAAAATTTGTTATCAAATTTTCAATTTCCATTCACATTTATGTTACAGCTTTGTTGGTGATTACAGATTACTTCACATGTTATTCATGCATCATTCTTGTTCTGTGAATTGCTCAATGATTTTTACTGTGCATCCACTTGACATCATTTGTAAAACATTTGATTTAATTAGTTTGCATATATATGAGTTTATGTTAGTTGTGTTTGGTAAGCAGGGCAAAATAATGACAATAATGGTTATGTTATTGGGGGGAAGATAATACGAGATCGCCAAGAAGATATATCGTACGATATAGATACTAGTGCGTGTTATGATGTTGAATTGGGAACCTCAGTTGCTGTGTTATGTGACATGATGATGCCAACGATAGCTCAGCACGAAGAACATGTGACTATAAAGTTCATATGTAGATACCCGCATAAACGAAATGGAGATTTCATGATATATAAAAAGTTGCCAATCAATGACAATAGAACAATGCAAAATGTGTTGAATATCCCTTTGAGATACCCTAACCTCCAATGTGTTGAAATATATGTTATGAAGGAGAAGGGTAGCACAATGAATGATAGTCGTGCAAATGTAAGTTGGGGAGATGTCCAAACGTACGGTGAACTATTGTCAGCGAGGGGAGATGGATCGGCATTAGGGTCGTTTACTTAAATGCTTTCACTTGGACAGGGTAGCCAAAACACAATAACAGAGGAAGCGCTAGGGCAACGAATGTCTGGCATCTTCAGCCCAATTGAAGATTTCTCACAAGGCCCTAGTAATTTTCAACAATTTCATGACTTTCACAGTCCACCAACACCTCGGCCTCAAATACTTCAAGCCAAAGTGGGTGCATAGAGGCGGGAGGTCCCAGTGGAAGTGTGGATCCTGTGGAAGCCCTAATTGTCTCAGGCGAGACTGGGACATAAGTAGATGAAGATGCGGATGTTGTTCAGTCCGAAAATTCAGATGAAGATATTGATGTTTTAATGAGAAATAAAACAAATGACGAGTCTGATCACGACGAACATAAAGAACCGAACATTGGTGAAGTCTTACATGACAGTCCGGATATGCCCTTTTTTACGAACTTGGTTGGGGCAGATGATGTTGTAGGTGGTCGAGACTTATATGAGCGCAGTCCGATATGGTCAGATGCTAATCCAGAGTTTGTAAAAAGGATGATTTTCAAAAATAAGGATGCGGTGATCCGTGCATGTAACTGGTATCACGTGAAGAAAAATAAACATTATTATGTTGTGGAAACAAATAAAAAGGTTTTGAGCACCAGGTGCACTCACGATTGCCCCTGGAAACTACGTGCGTGTTTGAAGAACAAGCATAGTTTCTTTGAGATCACTCAATACCCTGGGCCTCATATATGTTTACATGGGATGGAAAGTTTGGATCACCGCAATCTAAATTCGACATTCATTGCACACATGATTAAGACACAAGTTGCTGTAAGTTGATCTCAGTTTCAAATTTAAAGTAGGATATGTTAATATTATTTGTTCATACCTTTCGTTGGTAAAGTACAAGTGTTTGTTTGTTTGTTGTGGTGTACAGGAAGACCCTGGTTGAAAAATAGCATCCATAGTCAAGAATGTTAAAAATAATGTGGGTTTCACAGTTTCGTACAAGAAAGCATAGCTTGGAAGAACAAAAGCCATTGCGATGGTTTTTGGAGATTGGGATGTATCCGATGAAAAGTTGCCAAGGTGCATGAAAACGTTGGAGTTTAGAAACCCGGGCACAACTGTAATTTTAGAAACATTGGACTTAGGTACACTGGGCGTTAGGGCACTTGACAGAATATTTTGGGCATTTCAGCCATGCATAGAAGGGTTCAAGCACTGTCCACCAGTCATAGGAATTGACGGTACTTTTCTTTATGGCAAATATACAGGGGTTTTGTTGATTACTACGGCGAGAATTGTTACGAATAACATTTTTCCCTTAGCTTTCGTGTTAGTTGAATCAGAAAACTATCGTGATTGGTCATGGTTTATCAACAATGTCAGACATCTAATTGTGCCAGGGCAGGAGGGCGTTACATTGATTTCTGATCGGTATGCAACCATATTGAGCGTCATCAAACATGAATGGGAAACACCACGACGAGGGCAACCGGCTGGATTCCATAGATATTGTCTTGGACACTTTAAAAGTAATTACCACAAAAATTTTGGTAATGTTAAAGTGAAGGATCTCATATGGCAAACTGGGACTGCTCATCAAATCTGCAAGTTTGACGAGGCAATGGAGGAAATTAAAAATTTAGGAACGAAGTCAGCGTCGGCGGCAAGCGCGTATCGTGCTTTGTGCAATGAGGACCCAACGAAGTGGACACTGACATATGATGGAAGTTATCGTTGGGGAGGTACAACCACCAATGATTCAGAATCGTATAATAATGTCCTTCGAGGTGCACGAGACTTGCCCATAACTTCATGTGTTCAGGTTACTTTTTACTGTTTGGTGGCTACTTTCAACCATAATCGACTATAAATTCAACGTGCTTTAGCTAGGGGCATGAGGTACACATCCAAAGTGCAAGCTAAGATAGAAGAGTACTAAGCTCGATCAGCGGGGCATCACGTAGCTATTCGTAATTGGTAATATTTTAAGAAGTTTTATTTAAGTGTATGTACTTATTTTTATTAGTAATACATTTTATACTTCGTAATGTCTAATAAAACCACCGTGTTATTATATTCCAATTGTAGGGCATCAGATTCCGCTGAGGTTGTTACAAGTGCAGCAAGCATTAAAGGGAACCACAAACATGCCGTATATTTGAATCCTCCGTCATGTGATTGCCAAAAATAGATGATCTATCATTATCCTTGCTCACACATGCTGGCTGTGTGCGCGAAATCCGGCAGACAACCATGGCATTTAATTGATCCCAAGTATAGTATGGACATTTACGGTCATGTGTACGAAACATCGTTTGAACCGATGGTGCATGAGCATTATTAGACTCCATACGATGGTCCTAAAATCATTCCCGATCCAAGCCGCCGACGAGAGCTCACATCCGGCCGACCAACTACAAAACAAATACATAATGAGATGGACGTCTCAAGAAAACATCAAACCAATCATTGCGGTATTTGTAAGGAATAAGGGCATGATAGGCATAAATGTCCAAATCGAACTGGTTGAATTATGTATTTAAGGGTTGGTACTTAGGCATGTAATCATGGTTTATTTGTATTTGTATTTCAGATAATGGTTAGACGTACTTATTTTATGTATTATGAATTTATTTGTATGTATTTATATGATTTGGTTATGATATCAGTGGGTAATCACATCATTCAACATGTAGTACTACTCAAAGCTTGGTTTTACTCAAAGCATGCACATGAAACTGACAGTCAGTACTACTACATGTAGTCCCTTCATTGCATCATATAATAAAAATATATTAATATGTACTACTAAATGTGACATTGCAGGACCTATGGAGGTAGGCTTGCCAGGGCCCATTGTTGACACCGTGTTGACGTTACAGGCCTACCATTGATCCACCTGGATATGAGACCATGGGGTATGTATGAAGTTAAGAGTTTTTATTTACATGACGTTGGTAAATGAGTCATTTTTTTTCATAGGGTACAGATGCGCTGACATGTAGACGTGGCGGTCCAGGACTATATATATACAGTACAGTTAGACCCACGTGTTTTGCAGTGTGTATTACTGGCAAGTTTTTATGGTGTGTATCGACTCGGTCAGATCCATTTAGACCACACATTGATTACTGCGTTGGTAGAGCGTTGGCGATTAGAGAGACGTACATTCCATCTACCTGTCGGGGAGGCCAGCATCACGTTACGGGATATTTCTGTCTTGTTGGGACTACCTGTTGACGGAGCAGCTATTATACGCGCACAGATGCCATCTACACTACATGACTGCCAGGAGATTTGTATGCAGGCATTCGGTGTTACACCACCAACAGAGCAGATTGATAGTGGCCGTCTGAGGATGGCATGGCTACGGCAGACATTTCAGGTACTCCCACAGGATGTAGATGAGGTTACTGTACAGTGGCATGCACGTGCCTATATTGTAAGCACCCCATTTTTGCCCGCTCGCCAATCTCCGGCTTGACCGGGTTCGGTTTCCAACATCACAACACATGCAGGTTCAAGATGAGCCTTACAATCTCCAATCCAACTAATTGGTCACTTCTCAGGCCCACAAGGACCCGCTGAAGCCATAAGCACCATTATTCCAGGCAACTTTCCGGGCCGGGCGATCTCGGAAACCAACGCCATCCAGGTAGCTTCCCGGGATCGGGAGATCTCGGGGACCAACACCTCATCAAATTTCAAACGATTCACTTCTGACGCCTGCTAGCCTGCCAACGTAGAATGTCCGTCATTTGGTAGTTCTCCGAGACCGGGGGTTCTCAGAGACTAATACCACCCTTCTAGGTAGCTTTCTAGGACCAGGCGTTCTCAGGAACTAACACCACCCATACGGGTAGTTCTCTAAGACCGGGCGCTCTTAGAGACCAACATCGCACAATTAGTTTTTTGAGACCGGGCGGTCTTGGGAACCAATACCTAGGTCAACACCGGCGCCTACTAGCCCTACTCGGTGAAAAATGACCAAGCCTGTCCCTTGGGCCTCCAGGCATGTTTTGAGAAAGTTCAAAATCTCTCAAAACGATAAATCCATCCTATCAAAATGTTGTTAAACCATTAGGTGTCCCCCGCACGCCATTTGGTTTGAATCTGGTCCTATTCTGGCCCATTCCAGTTAAAATGACCATTTTACCCCTGAACACCTCAACACTGCACAAACCCCGCCGAACGGTAAAAGGCTCTTCCAAAACCATCCCTGAACAACCCTACACACACTTAACACAACACACCAAACCATTCCTGACCATTTCCAGCCAATCCTGGTCAAAATGACCGTTTTGCCCCTGAAAACTCAAATATGCCCCGACACAGCACCAGCCTTGGGATTTTAAGCAAAGGGTCTCACCATACACCCTTGTTTAACTCGAGGAGGACTTTGCGACACTAAACTCTCATGATTCAAAAAAGTTCCCTGGAGCGTCTGGGAGACGCTCCACCTAAATGGTCTTTTCCCCCGATTCCCTGGTTATAACGCATCGTCAACTGACTTGAGAAATGCGTAAATCAAGAAATTCTCGAAAGCTCGTCCATAAATCTTTCCATCGATACGACTCAATTGAATAGATCGCTTCCTGAAGCCCTCCATCGTATGGTGCAAAAACTATAACTTTCAACAACCCCCGGAGCGTCTCGCAGACGCTCCGCCAAGGTTGACTTTTTCTCTGATTCCCCAATCAAAACGCACAGTCAAATGACTTAAGAAACGCGTAAATATGGGAATTCTTGAAAGTATTTCCAGAATACTTTCTATCGGTACGGTCCGATCGAATGGATCGCTTCCTGAAGGCCTTGATCACACGAAACGAAAACAGCCACTTTCAAACACCCTCAGAGCGTATCACAGACACTCCGCAAAAGTGACATTTTTGGCACACTTCCCAAGACGATATCACTCGCCTCTAAACATAATTCAAAAATCCTGAAAACATGAAAGTTCACCGAAAGCCCTGAGAAAACATCCCGAGTGCGACCGATTCCCTCGAAACCTTTCCGATTGACTCAATTATCGAGGTAAAGTTTGGACAAACCTTCCCAGTGATGGAGCGTATGCTACATGCGCTCAAATTTTGATCAGATCGACCAACTTTCGATCAACAGTTGAGATTTATCCAGTACATGGGGTGCCACATGTCATTCTGGCAATAGAACAGTACCTGCGTATGTGCTACATGCGCAGGGTCAAATTTTGGCCAGGCACATGTACTACATGCGCTAGGCCTGTTCCAGAATCTCTATAAATACCATACCACCCTTTGCATATTCCAACTCCAATTTCTGATGCGAACACCTAGCTTAGGTTCCATCATCCCCAAGCCTATATACTTCACATATAAAGCCTTATACACCATCAAACACTCCCTACCAGCCCTTTAAGCCTTCTTGAAGTCATTCAAGCTCCCATCAAAGCATCCTTTGAAGACTAAAAGTGTGTTGAAGGCAAAAGGTGGTATCCCTTTTACATTTGTGTCTTCCCCCACTCTTCTTTTCTCCCTCCTAGCCTACTTAGGCTATTCTCTATTTTAACCTTCATCTTCAACCTCTCTTTCCTGTATGCCTGAGCCAAGAGGGCTCTTAGATCATGCCTAGAGGAAAGCAAGTGAGAGTTACCATGTAGGGGGGGATCTCTCACTAGCCTACTTTAAGATGGTATGGCCTAAGAACCCCTTGTTTATGTGGTGTAGCCTAAAAGTCTTGTATGTAATCATGACCCCTTACATGTCACTATTTTGGTCATGTTTTGCATGCTTGGCTTCATTTTACGCTTATTGTCATGCTCTACAATGCTTACATTGTTCTTATTTTTATGCCATCTCCAAGCTCTATATTTCTTTCAAAAATTGTTTCAAGAGTTGGCCCCTTGAAGTGTAGGATGGGATTTTAGAAGTTATGCCTTAAAAGACCTCCTACTAACACCCTAACTCTCATTTTGGTGCCATGACATTTTTATTTGCATAAGTGTTTCTTTCTAATTCTCTAATTTTCAAGATTTCCATTCTTTTAAGTGTAGTGGTTGGAATGACCCCATGGAACCCTCCCTTGAGTGGTCTCCCTTTTGTTTGACCATTTGAACCCTCTCTTGATGAAATGGTTCCCTTAAAAAATGGTTTTCAAAATCCTTCTCTAAAGATGATTTTTAAAAATGCATTCTCTCCATCTTTGCATTAAAAATGGTGCCTTAAAAGATTGTCATCATCATGTTGATTTTTGGACCCTTTATACTTTTGCCAAAATTATGGTTATAATGGCCTTGAGGAAACCTTCCTTGGAATAGTCTTCAAATATCAACCATATAAACCATACTCTTGGCTAGAGTCAAAATTTTCATGGAAATGATCTTCAAAAAGGTTTTCCACTAAAGTCCATTGCATAACATGTCTTGTTTTTCAAAACTCTTTCTAAGAATGCATCAAAACAATTTTCAAAACCATTCTCCAATCTAATCCTAGATTAACTTGACCCTAGTTGACTAACCCTAGGTTAACTTGACCCTAGTTGACTAATTCTAAGTTAACTTAACCCTAGTTGACCAATCCTAGGTTAAATTGACCCTAATTCACCCACCTTAGGTTAACATAACCCTAAGTCATCCTAACCCTAGGTTGACCTTACCCTAGTTACTTAACCCTAGGTTAACCCAACCTTGATTAGTTAACCATAGGTCATCTTAACCGTAGGTTAACCTAACCCAAGTTAGTCAACCATAGGTCATCTTAACCCTAGGTTAACCTAACCCAAGTTAGTTAACCTTAGGTTACCCCTAACCCTAGGTCAACCCTAGTTAGGATGATACACTTCAAAGTTCCAATTCTTGAACCCTCTTTTAAATGGTCATTTAATTTTCAAACTATTCTCATAACCTATTTTTTCAAAACCCCCTACTCTCATGATTTCAAAAAAAAAACCAACTCTACGAACTCTTCAAATGTTCTTACACTCCATCTCTAAGGCACTTCCAAAAATGTTTTCAAATGGTCACAAACCTAAGGTATCCCTAGCCCCCTCATGGTTAGAGATTCCAAGAAAAAGTAATAAATCAAGAACAACCCCTAAGGTTGTCCATATTAGGATTTCAAACCCTTAGCCATTTCCAAAAACCACTTTCCAAAACTAATTCATCAAAACATTCCCCCAAGGTCTTCAAAACAAGACTTCAAAAACACTTTCAAGTTCTCTTGAAGTCATGACAAAGCCTTTTACCAAAAATCCCTTGATTTAATCCAAAAATATCTTCAAAACACTCCACCATCCAACTTTAAGTCAAAACTTTCAAGACCACAAAGAGTCTTCAACTTCCAAAGACCTCAAAGTGTCTTAAACTTTTCAAAGACCACAAAGTGTCTTAAATTTTTCCAAAGACCTTCAAGTGTCTTAAACTTTTTCAAAAATCCCAAAGTGTCTTTAAACCTTCCAAATGCCCTAATGCGCCTATTTCCCATCGGACTCTTGCCCGAACTATGAATGATTTGATTCTCGCCAAATGAGATACGTAGGCAACCTAAAATGGTGCGGTCCTAACTTTTATTCCAACTCCAATCCCTTTTTTAAAAATTCTAATCAATTTAAAGTTCCTATTCCAAACTCTTTCAAAACCCTTATTATTTTCAAACTTCTTCAAAAAACTTTCATTATACATCATCCATCCGAAAAGTGATGACTAAACCCCGTTTTGAAAATTCTAAAGTGGATATTAAGTAGACAATGGTAACCGGTTATTCTAGTGAGTGAACAAAGGGTGATTAGACATGTAAGTATCGAAAGGGCGGGGTAGGGTGATGATCTTAGGACATCTTCTCTACACGTAACCAACCCTCAAACCATAGATTTTTGTTTTTAAATGACCAAAATGGAGTTATTTTCTAAAAGGGCTTAAATCTTTCCAAAGCTTGCCAAACATCCTATTTCCTTAAAAACCCTCTCTCGAGGGAGTTTTCAAAACCTTTTCCAAAAAAAAATCCTACGTTTAATATTCGGATTAACACTTAGTTTTAAGTGCCCTAACTCACCTTAATCAAATTAGGTGGCGACTTCTATTTTTCTGAAAAGCCCTTAGTCAAACCAATTTTCAAACCTAGTCGCACTTGTCCTTCTAAGAGGACGAGTTCTAGTGACAGAGTTCCGTGCTTTAGGGTCTCCGAGCCGAAAGAACCTTGGATACCCAAAAATCGAGGCGCGACATATATACTGTGACTTCTTTGTTGAGTCAATGCCTTGATTTTGATGATAACAAAACATGGTTAAATGATCTAATAATTTTACTTAGTGTGCAGATGAATTATTAATTAGATCTTGACTTGAAACTTATCATAATAGAAGATTTGTGATGCAAATATTTGAATAAAGAATGAAAAGCATGATGAGCTGATGTATTCCACAAAGCTAATATTATAAGAAGATAATGGATATCAAGGGAGAAGAATGAAAATGCTAAAAGTCTTGATTGAAAAGATTGAAAACTTTGAGGACTTGAAGATATCTTGCAAGAATGGAAGAAGAAGAGACCAACTCAAAAACATAAAAGCTTTCTTGAAAGATTTGAAGATATCTTGAAGACATGGAAGGAATCACAAGACTTGGAAAGTTTTCTTGAAAGAGTTGTTGAAGTCCATGGAGAAGCTATATTGATTGAAGAATTTTAGAAGAAATCTAGAAATGAAGATACTCAAAGAAGAATAGAAAATCAATTGAAGAAATGAAGATTCTAAGTCATGGAAGCTGTCTTGAAGATCTTGGAGAAGACTTGAATCAATGGATGAAGCTATGATGATAGAAGAGCTCTACAAGTGATGAAAATGAAGAAAATTCATCTTAAATGGATTGAAGATGTTCTTGAAGTTATCTAACCTTAAAGAAGCATTTGCAAGCTTTAAAAAGGTTATTTGAATGATCCTTAAAGAGATTGGAAGCTTTGGAAAAGAATGAAGAAAATTTGCAAAAATATGATTTTTGGTAAAAAGAGTCGACCCCTCAAGCAAAAAGAGTCGACCCATTCGAACAGAGCCTTAGATTTGTGCTGAAGACTCAAAAGAGTCGACTCCTGGCCAAAAAGAGTCGACTCATTGCAACAGAGAACAAAAATTCTGCAGACAGCTTAAAAGAGTCGACTCATTTGGACAGTGACTTGAAAAAATCTGCTGAAATGCAAAAAGAGTCGACTCATTGTAAAAAGAGTCGACCCCTAGACAGTAACGGCTAGTTTTCTGACAGACGGTATGGGCAATTATACAACCAAATCTTCTCCCATACTTCTCCAACGGCTAGAATCGATCCATACCTATATGTACAAGATACATACAGCTTCAAAGAAGAAGAGAAGAGCAATTATATCATTCATATCAAGTGCTTGAAGCTGAAAATCACCTGTACCTCGCTGCCATATACTTTTGCTGAGTGTTTAAAGTTATCCATTGAGTTGTATTTGTTCATATATTCACTAGGAGAGTTACCCTTTGTATAACCTTTATTCATTCTCAGTTGGGTGGGTTTGTAAACTTGTAAGTTTGAGTGTTCTTAGGTAAAAACACTTGTAAGTTTGAGAGAAACTTGGACAAAATCTCTTGGGTTTTGAAAGCTTGGGAATAAGCTTTTGTAAGAGTGAGCTGGGCACTTGTGACAAAACCAGCAGTTGTGCAAGGAGTATTACATAGTGGAATTCCTTCGAAAGGATCGAAGAAGAGAGGATGTAGGCAAGGTTGGCCGAACCTCTATAAATCTGGTGCACTTCTCTTCTGCCTCTGTTTTGCTTATTTGCTCAGTATACATGCTTGCATAAATATATGTATTGATGTATACTTCACTTGCGTGATATATATACTTTGATTAATTGTTGCTGAAATACATAAACGATTTTTAGTTGCAATTCTTGATATAAATTCTATAAAACCCAATTCACCCCCCCTCTTGGGGCATACTTGGGCCAATAATTGGTATCAAAGCTAGTACTCTAGCTTAAAGGCTTAACATCCTTAGAGTTGATCCATGGCAACCATGTTTGGAAGCTCTCTAGGAGAGGGTCAATCCACTAACAGATCTTCGATGTTTAATGGTACAAACTACAACTATTGGAAGAATAGAATGAGAATTTATATTCAATCTATTGATTATGAGTTATAGATGATTATTGTTAATGGTCCTAAAACTCCTAGCAAGGTTATTGAAAGAGAAGTTATCCCTAAACCTGAAAATGAATGGGATGAGAATGACATGAAGCTTATGCAATCTAATGCTAAAGCTATGAATATCTGATATTGTGCATTAGATCCAAATGAGTTCAATAGAATTTCTACCTGTGAATCTGCCAAAGAAATTTGGGACAGACTTGAAGTAACTCATGAAGGGACCAATCAGGTCAAGGAGTCAAAAATTAACATTCTTGTGCATAATTATGAATTATTTAGAATGAAATCAGATGAGTCTATAACTGAGATGTTCACTAGATTCACTGACATTATAAATGGTTTAAAGTCTCTTGGAAAAGTGCATCCTAACAGTGAACAAGTGAGGAAAATCTTAAGATCACTGCCAAAGACATGGGAAGCAAAGGTGACAGCCATTCAAGAAGCTAAAGATCTCAACACTCTACCTCTTGAAGAACTTCTTGGCTCTCTCATGACCTATGAGCTAACCCGAAAACAGAATGCTCAAGAAGAAGAGGACAAGAAAAAGAAGTCTGTTGCATTCAAGTCCACTACATCAGAAAATGAATCTAGGAGTAAAGAAGAAGATGAGGAGGATCTTGCTCTCATCACAAGAAAATTCAAGAGATTCATGAAAAGAAGGTGGAAGGGAGGAAAGAAGATTGAAGCAAAGGGTAAATCCAATAACAAGGATTCTACCATTATATGCTACGAATGCAAAAAGCCAAGACACATGAGAAATGAGTGTCCCCAGCTGAAAAAGAAAGGAAAGAAAGAAAGATGGAAGAAGGCTCTAGCTGCAACATAGAGTGACAGTGAGGATTCAAGCTTAGATGAATCTGAAACCCATGAAGTAGCCAACTTATGTCTTATGGCACATGAAGAAGAAACAGAGGTAACTAATTTTGATTTTTCTTTAATGAATTGCAAGATGCTTTTGATGATTTGATTGTTGAATTTAAAAAGTTAGGCATCAAAAACAATCTTCTCAAGAATATGGTATCCACTCTCACAGAAGAAAGTGAAGAGTTACAAAATGAAAATGATATTTTGAAAAATGAAAACTCTGTTTTGAAAGAAAAAGTCACTGATTTAGAAAAATCTTTCTCTAAATGTGTCAATGGAAGAGATAAACTTGATGTTATGCTTGGAAAATGAAATTGCTCTCTTGACAAGGCTGGAATAGGTTACAATGTTTTTAAACATAAAAAGTTTTCAAAAGCTCCAATCACATGCTTTTATTGTCATAAGATAGGTCACTTTGCAAATCAATGTTTCCTTGTACAAAAATCTCATGTTGTCAAAAAAGCTTGGGTTCCAAAAGGAACATTGAAGACTAACTCCACTAGACCCAAGATGATTTGGGTACCAAAGGTCAAAGGTTGAGTCGTTTATTTTGTAGGTGTGTCTTCAAGCCAATTCCAAAAAGAATCAATGGTACTTGGACAGTAGCTGTTCAAGACATATGACTGGAGATGAAACTCAATTCACTTCTCTCACACCAAAGGATGGAGGATTGATCACTTTTGGAGATAATAGCAAAGGCAAGATCATCGGTATAGGTAGTATTGGTAAAAATTCTTCAACTTCTATTGAGGATGTTTTACTTGTTAAAGGACTTAAACACAACCTGTTAAGCATTAGTCAATTGTGTGACAAAGGTTGCAAAGTAGTGTTTGAATCATCTAAATGTAATGTAGTAAACATAAATGATAACAAGATCATATTGACTGGCCATAGACAAGGCAATATTTACACTTTCAATTTAAATGAATTATCTTCTTGTAAGATCAAATGCCTTGCTGCTGTGAACAAAGAGGATAGTTAGTTGTGGCATAGAAGGCTTGGTCATATTAGTATGAGCATTCTTTCAAAAATTTCGAAAAATGAGTTAGTAAATAGTCTTCTCAAACTCAATTTTGAAAAAGACAAAACTTGTGATGCATGTCAAATGGGAAAGCAAACCAGAGTTTCTTTTAAATCTACAAACATGCACTCTACTTCTAGACCACTTCAACTATTGCATATGGATTTGTTTGGACCAACTAGAACTCTAAGCTTAGCTGGTAAACAATATGCTCTTGTCATTGTTGATGATTACTCAATGTTTACATGGACATTCTTTCTAGCTCACAAAGATGAAACAATTGCTTTCTTTATCAAGTTTTGTAAAAAGGTTCAAAATGAAAAAGGATTTACTATCACAGCAATTAGGACTGACCATGGTGGTGAGTTTGATTGCAAACCTTTTGAAATATACTGTGATGAAAATGGTTTCAAACACAATTTTTCAGCACCTAGAACTCCTTAACAAAATGGAGTTGTTGAGAGGAAAAATAGAACTTTGGAAGAAATGGGGAGAACAATGCTTTGTGAAAATAATTTGCCAAAATATTTTTGGATTGAAGCTGTTAACACAGCTTGCTATGTGTTAAACAAAGTTTTGGTGAGAAAATTTTTAAATAAAACCCCATACGAGCTTTGGAAAAACAAGAAACCAAATGTTTTTTATATTTTAGAGCTTTTGGATGTAAATGCTTTGTGTTGAATAATAACAAGGACAACCTTGGTAAATTTGATGCAAAATCTGATGAAGCTATCTTTTTAGGATATTCCTCACATAGCAAGGCTTATAAAGTTTACAATAAGAAAACCTTAGTTGTTGAAGAATCAATTCATATTTCCTTTGATGAACTAACCTCTTTGTCTAGAAGGTTGTGAGTGATGATGTAGATGATGTGGAGGAAAGCATGGACAAGTTGAATATCAATCCAACTCAAAGTGAAGCTCCACCACAAGAGAAAGAAAACCAAGACATTTCTTCAAGCTAACAAGATGAAAATGATGGACTGCCAAAGGAATGGAAATTTATCCACAACCATCCAACAAAGCAAATATTAGGTGATCCATCACAAGAGGTAAGAACAAGATCATCTCTTAGAAATGTATGTAATCATCTTGCTTTTTTTTCACAAATAGAACCAAAATGTTTCAAGATACTGAAAATGATGAGTCATGGATTATGGCCATACAAGAAGAGTTAAACCAATTTGAAAGGAATAAGGTTTGGAATCTTGTTCCTAGACTTAAAGATCATCCTATAATTGGAACCAAATGGGTGTTCAGAAACAAGATGGATGAATCTGGAACTATTACTAGAAACAAGGCAAGACTTGTAGCTCAAGGCTATAGTCAAGAAGAAGGTATTGATTTTGATGAAACATATGCACCTGTAGCTAGATTAGAAGCTATTAGAATGTTGCTTGCATTCTCATGTTTCAAAAATTTCAAACTTTATCAAATGGATGTGAAGAGTGCATTCTTGAATGGTTTTATATCTAAAGAGGTGTATGTTGAACAACCTCCTGGTTTTGAAAATCCTATATTTCCAGAACATGTTTTCAAACTTACTAAAGCCTTATATGGTTTAAAGCAAGCCCCAAGGGCCCGGTATGAAACGCTAAGCAAATTTTTGACCGAAAATGATTTTAAGAGAGGAAAAGTTGATACAACTCTTTTTATAAAGATTAAAAATCATGACATGTTGTTGATGACATTATACTTGACTCTACTAATGAAAAGCTTTGCAAAGAATTTGCTAAGTGTATGTAGGGTGAGTTTGAGATGAGCATGATGGGTGAGCTCAATTACTTCCTTGGACTTCAAATCAAACAATCAAAGGAAGGAATTTTTATTAACCAAGCTAAGTACATCAAAGATCTACTCAAGAAGTTTGGGCTGGAAAATGCGAAACCATTGAGCACTCCTATGAATACTTCAACAAAGCTTGACAGTGATGAGAAAGGTATTTCGGTAGATACCAAGCTATATAGAAGTATGATAGGCTCATTGCTCTACTTAACTGCCAGTAGGCCTGATATTATGTTTAGTGTATGCTTGTGTACTCGATTTCAATCTAATCTTAAGGAATCACATATTGTTGCTGTTAAACGGATATTTAGATACCTTAAGTTCACACATAATCTTGGATTGTGGTATCCTAAAAACACATCTTTGAACTTAATTGGTTATTCAGATGCTGATTATGCTGGTAGCAAAGTTGATAGAAAAAGCACTAGTGGCTCTTGTCAACTTCTTGAAAATATGCTTGTTTCATGGTCTAGTAAGAAACAAAACTCTGTTGCACTTTCTACAGCCGAGGCTGAGTATATTGCAGCCGGAAGTTGTTGTGCACAAGTGTTTTGGATAAAACACCAACTAGAGGACTTTTGTTTAACATTTGAACATATTCCAATTAGATGTGATAACACAAGTGCCATCAATCTAACTAAAAATCCTATTCAACACTCTCGCACAAAGCACATTGAGATTAGACATTATTTTATACGTGATCATGTGTAAAAAGATGATATTTTGCTTGATTTTGAGTACTGAACATCAACTTGCTGATATATTCACAAAACTCTTAAATAAAGATAGATTTTGTATGATTAGGAGAGAATTGGGAATGAACAACCCTTTATCTTGAATGCTTAGATGTCTATATATGTTTGATGAATGCATATGTATCTTTGAAATTGATTACAAACTTGTTTGATGCATTTCATGGCTTTTAAAAACACGTCTCTGCATTTCTGGAGAAAAAGAGTCAACTCATGCCTCAAAAGAGTCGACTCCTGGACTCTGGAATCAGCCCCAGATGTCCTCTATTAAAAAGAGTCGACTCCTCTTGCCAAAAGAGTCGACTCATTCGAACAGAGAGTTTAGGAAGCTTTCTTCGCTCAAAAGAGTCGCCCTTTTTTAGCCATAAGTCGACTCATTTAAGTTCAAATTACTTTAAAACTGTAAAACCCTTGTTTTATTCAAATCATTCCAAAATTTCTGGTTTCTCTCTTTTCTTTCACGATCAACCGCCACCTCCACTTCTAACCACCAAAAAACTCTTTCTCAATCCTTACCCAACCTATATTTGATCATCCTAGAGTCTTTCTAACTTCCTTCAACCGCCATTTTCAACCTTCCATGGCTCCCAAATCTGCTACATCAAAGAAGGGCAAGAAAGCCCTAAAAGAGCCGACTCCTACATCCAAAAGAGGAACAAAGAGGATGACAAAAGGGGACTCTTCCAGGCTTTCAAAAAGGAGAAAAGGGAAGCAAACTGAGGAGGAGGAAGATGAATTTCTCGACAACACCATTTACTTTGAGAAGAAATCCAACCGAGATAAGTATGAGAAAATCTTCTCCTCTAGAGTTATTTTAAATGGAAGATAGATAGATTATGCTTTCTTTGCCAAAGAGAAGTTTGCATTTGAACCAAAATTTGAAGCCCTTGGTTGGAAATCCATTACCCTGTTAAAGGATGACGTATTTCCTGAAATTGTGGGACAATTTTATGCCAATGTAGAAAAGGAAACTGGGGACGTAAATGTAATTAGTTATGTGAAGGGTGAAACTATTACACTCACTAAAGGAGTGATCTGTCAAATTTTGAAAATTGGTAGTGGTGGGCAAATAGACAAGAAAGATGTTAGTAGAAAAACTGCATTGTCTGCTTTATTGGGAAAAGAGATTACTGATGATTCATTCCAACCCATGACCAATGAGTTGCCTTTGGAACTGAGACTGGTGCATCACTTTATCTATCACATTCTCATTCCTAAAGGTGGCAAATTTGACTACATCACTGAAAGGAAATTGTTTTTCCTTTGGGCCTATTTGACAGACACCAAAATTGATTTGCCTGAGTTCATTTTAGAACACATTGTCAAGGCATCAAAAACCAAAGTTAGCCTACCCTATGGGATTCTCTTGACTAAAGTTTTCAAACACTTCAAGATAGCTTAAAGGGTGAGAAGCACAGAACCCCTGATTCAAATTCTGATGAGTATAATCAGAAAACTTTGTCAAGGATGGGCTATCACTTCAACCCACAGAGCAAGACCTGGACCCCTAGAAATGAGAAACACATTGACAGTGGAACTCCTGGAATTGAATTCACTGAAAGAGGTGAACCTTCCAGTGCCATACCAGAAAGTGGTGAACCCTCTAGACCTGCCCCTTCTCCTACTCTAAGGGAACTTTTTCCAATGAGCATTGTTCCAGGTGGCCAATCAGTGGATATGACTATTTTGATGAGCATGGTAAGAGACTTGAAAAGGCATCAAGAAGAGATGTTCACCAAGTTAGACAAGAAAATTGATAATGGGGCTACCAGATTATTCTTTATTGAGAAGAATATGAGGGAATTAAGCAAGGCCCTTGTGTCTGAAGGAAACAAAATAAGGGAGAAAGTTGCTAATGACATTGCTCTTTCCACCGAGCATATTGGCAAATATATGAAGAAGCTGGCTGGAGACCAATACCAGCCTCTTTTCCCTTCAGCAGCAGAATTTGCAGCAGAGGACTCAAGTACAGATGAGTTGGAAGGATCTAGTGGAAGGGAGCATACCTCTTCTCAGCCATCACCTGCAGACCCCTCTGATCCCTTTGACCAAACTCCTCCAAAGTCTTCTGTTGCACCTCACAAATATGGCCTGAGACAAAGACCTTCAAGCAACAAATTTCAAACACCGCTGATAATCCAGTTGATCTCTCTCAAACCCCTTCTCCCAAAAGAAAATGAAAACCTCTGCCTATGAACCTTTTCTGTTTTTGAACAAATCATTCTCTAAAACAATATGTAATATTTTGTGGATGGTTCTTTTTGTTAAACTCTCTTAAATGTTTCTTCATGAATGAATGATGTGTTTTGGATCTCATTATCTTAACATTGCTATCTTAACATTGTTAAATTTGCTGAATGAATGATTACTTTAACTTCCTTAGTCAATGATCTTTACATAAACATCATTGTATTCTATTTCTTTTTGTTATTGTACCTGTCTGTTTTTCTCCATTTATTACTCCTCTTTTTGAGGATTTGACAAAAAAGGGAAGAAATTATTCTCAAAAAGATCAAAAGGAGAGAAAACACTCCTCAATGCACTACCAAGAATTATATCATAAGGCATCAACTGCAAAGGAAAGGGGGAGCATTGGTTTGATGAAGTTGAATCAGTAAGAAGCATCCAATGCAATAAATGCAGTATGAATTTTCTACATCACCAGATGCCTACATGCCCTGAATCTGAAACCTTATTTGGAGCCTTTGACTGATGGGGAGCATGAACCTGACTCAGTGGATCTTAAGCAATAAAACTCTCAAGCACAAAGTGCAAAAGAAAGGAGAGCATTGAACTGATGCACAAGGAGAAACATGGAGCATGAGCAGTGCAGCATCAAATACAATGAATAAAGTTTGAACTTCCAAGTGGATACATACCCTGCTATGTTTGTTGATTGCTTTACCTTGGATTTCAAACTACTCAAAAGCACAAAGTACAAAAGCAAGGGGGAGCAAAGGCATCGTATGAAAATCTCACTTTCTCTAAATTTTTCTGATATTACAAGTTATTGAGCCTCTTAGAATTTTGAGCATATTGTCTATACTCTTAAAAGCTTCTTTATAAGCCATTTCAAATAAAACTCCTTCATTAAGGGGGAGAAATTTCCTTATCTGGACTATGATTCCCCATTTTTCATTCCAAATTTGCATACCTTTTTTATTGATTAACAAAAAGGGGGAGAAATACTTATGAAAAATATATTGAAATGGGAAGAAAACTGAGAATTTAAAGTCCCATACTTCTAATACATATTAATCCTCATGTTTTATATTGAGCTTAATTGCATATATTTTTAATGTTTTGTCATCATCAAAAAGGGAGAGATTCTTGAGTCAATGCCTTGATTTTGATGATAACAAAATATGGTTAAATGATCTAATAATTTTACTTAGTGTGCAGATAAATTATTAATTAGATCTTGACTTGAAGCTTATCATAATAGAGGATTTGTGATGCAAATATTTGAATAAAGAATGAAAAGCATGATGAGCTGATGTATTCCATAAAGCTGATATTATAAGAAGATAATGGATATCAAGGGAGAAGAATGAAAATGCTAAAAGTCTTGATTGAAAAGATTGAAGACTTTGAGGACTTGAAGATATCTTGCAAGAATAGAAGAAGAAGAGACCAACTCAAAAACATAAAAGCTTTCTTGAAAGATTTGAAGATATCTTGAAGACATGGAAGGAATCACAATACTTGGAAAGCTTTTTTCGAAGAATTGTTGAAGTTCATGGAGAAGCTATATTGATTGAAGAATTCTAGAAGAAATCTAGAAATGAAGATGCTCAAAGAAGAATAGAAAATCAATTGAAGAAATGAAGATTCTAAGTTATGGAAGCTGTCTTGAAGATCTTGGAGAAGACTTGAATCAATGGATGAAGCTATGATGATAGAAGAGCTCTACAAGTGATGAAAATGAAGAAAATTCATCTTAAATGGATTGAAGATGTTCTTGAAGTCATCTAACCTTGAAGAAGCATTTGCAAGCTTTAAAAAGGTTATTTGAATGATCCTTAAAGAGATTGGAAGCTTTGGAAAAGAATGAAGAAAATTTGCAAAAATATGGTTTTTGGTAAAAAGAGTCGACCCCTCAAGCAAAAAGAGTCGACTCATTCGAACAGAGCCTTGGATTTGTGCTGGAGACACAAAAGAGTCGACTCCTGGCCAAAAAGAGTCGACTCATTGCAACAGAGAACAAAAATTCTGCAGACAGCTTAAAAGAGTCGACTCATTTGGACAGTGACTTGAAAAAATCTGCTGAAATGCAAAAAGAGTCGACTCATTGTAAAAGAGTCGAACCCTAGATAGTAACGGCTAGTTTTCTGACAGACGGTATGGGCAAATATACAATCAAATCTTCTCCCATACTTCTCCAACGGCTAGAATCGA